>JADRCH010000042.1:600755-745984 GCA_019843965.1 Rhynchomys soricoides
TTCTTCTTCTTCTTCTTCTTCTTCTTCTTCTTCTTCTTCTTCTTCTTCTTCTTCTTCTTCTTCTTCTTCTTCTTCTTCTTCTTCTCCTCCTCCTCCTCCTCCTCCTCCTCCTCCTCCTCCTCCTCCTCCACCTCCTCCTCCTCCTCCTTCTCCTTCTCCCCCTCCTCCTCCTCCTCCTCTTCCTCCTCTTCCTCCTCTTCCTCATTCTTGTTTTTGTTCTTCTTGTTCTTGTTGTTGTTCTTGCTCTTGTTCTTCTTGTTCTTCTTGTTCTCATTCTCCTCCTCCTTCTTCTTGTTCTCATTCTCCTCCTCCTCCTTCTTGTTCTTCTTGTTCTTCTTCTTCTCCTCCTCTTTCTCCTCCTTCTCCTTCTTGTTCTTCTCATTCTTGTTCTTGTTTTTGTTCTTCTTGTTCTTCTTGTTGTTCTTGTCCTCCTCCTCCTCCTCCTTCTTCTTGTTCTCATTCTCCTTCTTCTTGTTCTTCTTGTTCTCCTTCTCCTCCTCCTCCTCCTCCTCCTCCTCCTCCTCCTCCTCCTCCTCCTTCTTTTTCTTTCCTTTATTTTACTAAGGATACAGGGAGGAGCAAACCAAGGTGTCTATTGCTGTGAAAAGACACCATGTCCAAGGCAAGTTATAAAAGAATGCATTTCATTGGGGGACTTAGCTGGGTAGCACACACCTTTAGTTCTAGCACTCAGGAGGCAGAGGCAGGCAAATCTCTGAGTTCAAGATCAATCTGGTCTACAGAGTGAGTTCCAGGACAACCAGGGCTACACAGAGAAATTCTGTCTTGAAAAACCAAAAATGGCCGGGCAGTGGCGGTGCATGCTTTTAATCCCAGCACTTGGGAGGCAGAGGCAGGTGGATTTCTGAGTTCGAGTCCAGCCTGGTCTACAGAGTGAGTTCCAAGACAGCCACGGCAACACAGAGAAACCCTGTCTCGAAAAAACAAAAAACAAACAAAACAACAACAAAAAAGAATAAAAAAAGAAAAACCAAAAATGAATGAATGAATGAATAAATAAATAAATAAATAAATTGGGAATGTTTCAGAGGGCTTGCCCATAACCATCATGGTGGGGAACATAGCAGCAGACAGGGAGGCATGGCATGGTGTTGGAACAGTAGCTGAGAGCTTACATCCTGATCCACAAGTTGGAGGCAGAGAAAAAGACTGGATATGGCATGATCTTTTGAAACATCAACATCTATCCCCAGTGATGCATCTCTTCCAACAAGGCCATGCCTTCTAACCCTTCTCAAACAGTTCTACCAACTGTGAACCAAGTAGTTTAACATGCATGAGCCTACATGGGCCATTCCCATTCAGAGCACACAAAGAACAAGCAACTAGGATGGCTCTGGAAGCCAGAAGCACAAGGAAAGAAAGTAATGTGGGCAGCCAGGCATGGCTCACAGTTACAATCCCAGCACTTGGGAGGTTGAGGCAGGAGGATCACCTATTTGAAATCCGCCTGAGACCTTATCTCAAAAATGTAGATAAACACCAGCACGGGAGCACCAGATTGCAGTTTCTGAGGAGCTGCCTTCTCTAGGGTGGCCGAGATAGGGAGCACCCTGAGGTGATGGCATTTTCCTTGGGACCCAAATGCTCAAACAGAGCCTCCCAATGGAGAGCTGGAGAGAGGACAAGACAGAAGAAACAGCTGTGCAAAGATCCTGAGATGAGCATAGGGATCTGAAGGCAGACTGTGGATTACAGTGGTCCAGGCAGGAGAGGCTGGCACCTAGAGCTGTGAAGATGGGTGTGAACTGTGGATCACAGTGGTCCAGGCAGGAGAGGCAGACTGTGGATCACAGTGGTCCAGGCAGGAGAGGCTGGCACCTAGAGCTGTGAAGATGGGTGTGGACCGTGGATCACAGTGGCCCAGGCAGGAGAGGCTGGCACCTAGAGCTGTGAAGATGGGTGTGAAGAGGCAGCAGAGTGGAGGCTGTTCTGAATGAATACCCAACAGGCCACACCAGGATGAAGGAAGCCCAGGAGCCAGGACCCTTAGATATTTGGCTTCATAGACTAGTGGGTGATGCCATTCTTTGAGAATTACAAACATAGGGGAGGAAGCTGTGCAAGGAGAAAAAGCAGGTGTTTTAATTTCTATACAGCAGGTTTTTAATGTCTAATGTGTAGACACACCTGTGTTCACTTCTGTATGGCTGAACCAAAGACAGAGTTCTGAGCACCTGTGTTATTCACATGTTTATGCATGTTCATGTGCGTTCATACACACATGCATGTGTTCATGAGCACATTCAGTCTCTGTGTCCATGGTGCATACGTACATGTTCATGTGTGTACATAGTTATACACACTCTTTTTATGCACATGTGTTCATGTATGGGGATATGTTTGTGAGTACAGGAGTGTATTTGTGTGTATGTTTGTGTATGCCTTTGGGTTCATGTGCATGTGTATGTGCTCATGTGTGCATGCATTTATTTGTATGTTCATATGTGTGTGCATGCATGTGAGTTCTTCTAGGACTTCTTACCTGCTGTTGTTGTGGGCTGGTTCAGGCTTTGTTGTGGACTAGCCTGTGCTTTGTGGGGTTTCTAGAACACCTGTGTCCTCTACCAACTAGAAATCTACATCTGCCACCCACAGCTGTGACAATCACAAACATCTGAGATATAAATGAGTATCCTTTTGGGGGAAATTTATTTCTAGTTGGGAACTTACATAGGACCTTCACAGAGACATTGACTATTGTCACAGGAAAGCATGGCATAAGTGCCCTCTATCCTTGTCCCAGTCGCTATCCTGATTGTATTGCTTTTCCCTATAAACCTCAGAGACTGCTTCAGAGCTCTCCTTAATGATTGCATAGTAGCTAGGTTTGGCCATTAGGTGGAATCCATCTATTTCCCCATTTCCAGTGTTAGAAAGAAAGAAAGAAAGAAAGAGAATCCAGAATGTTCTTTTTTGGTCCATAAGCTGACTTACAATCAGATCCAAATGGCAATCTTTAACCGTTCATGCCCTAGAGTGTCCCTCAGTGTAAACACAGACATCCTCAAGTGCTTTCCATGGCCCGGGTGGAGCCTTAAGTGAGAGGATCTACAGGTGAACTCTGTAACTCGATTTGAGTTTTTGGAGGTGGGCAGGTTACTACAGCAGGGCTGTCAGCTAGTGGGCGCCACCAACATGAGTTGGTAAATAATTAGAAAACAGCCAGTGGTTATCAAATGCTGGATTTAATAATGGGAATCCTGCAGAAAGAAGACCCTAGAAGCACAGCAGGCTGGGGGCTGGCAGCGTCCTCAGGCTATTGGCTGTAGTGTGAGGTGGCTTTGGTCAAGGCCTCGGGAGTCTGTATGAGGCTTTGTTCAGGCTCAGTGTAGCCATGGAGACAGATGTCCCCCCTTCTTCTCAGGGAGCAAATCCAACTGCAGTGCAAATGTGTATACCACACAATCCCATTTCCTCTTCCTACAGCTTCTGACCTGGGCAGAAGGCAATGGGTGGGGAGACCCTGGGGAACATAGGGTCTGGACCAAAAAGCTGTGGATTCAGGCTGCTTCTGCCTTTTGGTGAACTTGGGTGTCTCCTTAGCTTCTGGGATCCCCAGTTCCCTCATCTGCAGAATGATGCTAAAAGCAGTTTCCTCTGCAGGACTGTGGTGCAGGAGCTCTGTGAACTTTCAAGGCTTCTTGAAGGTGGCCCAACTCACTATTTTCTTAAAAGCGACCTAACAGCCCTCTGGAAACAGGAATACAAAACCTGCCTGAAGTCAGGGAACCAATAGGGTTCCCTGGAGGCTTCTCTGGGCTCTACCTGAATATTTAATGACAGTCCATAGAATTGGACACCCCAAAACTGTGCCTGTGAGTGACAGCCACAGCTGGGAGATGCACAAACCCAGGCAGGACCAGCTGCAGTTTTAGGTTGATGCTCAGCTAGGCTGGGTGGGGGTCAGATCTGTGAAGCAGGCTGACAATTGTGCTGCTGTGGGAACCCACCCATAGTGCTAACAGGGTTCAGCCAAGGCCTGATCAGAACCCAACACTGATCAGAGATGTAGATAGATACCGAGATGTTGCGTGTGTGTGTGTGTGTGTGTGTGTGTGTGTGTGTGTGTATGTGTGTGTGTGTGTAGAAAGATTCGCAGTGGTGGAGCTGCCTTGCACCAGTGGAACATTTGATGGTAAGCTCTGTTCAAGTCCATAGAGCAAGCAAGCAGGACCTAAAGGGTATGCTACAGCAGCCAGCAGGAGGCTCAGTGGGGCTTCAGTCAACTGTGGACTTGTGGAGAAGGGGAGTAAAGATCCATGTGGGGTTTTAGATCACTGTTGTGACTGTGGTTGCTGCTATTACAGCTACTTTGTATCACATGAAACATTTGTATCGTTTCCCAGCACCAGAATGAGACTTTGGGTAACATCAATAGAAGCATTATGAAAAGCAAGAGGAAGGTGAGGGTTTCTCTCTCCCATAGTGAGGGCACACTTAAGCATTTGGGGGTCAATCTTGTCTGGCCTGGGTGAAGAGGACCGAGGATGAATTGGCGTGGGAGCCAAGCTGGGCAGCTCATGGGAAGCGTAGTTGTTCTAGTCATCCACTAATGGCTTATACTTCTTATTTTTTTACTTTTTTCTACTTTATTTACATTTTAAATGTTTTCCCCTTTCCAGATCTCCCCTTTGGAACCTCCCTATTCCCTCCCCCTCCCCTGCCTCTGTGGGGGCATTCCCCCCCCCCCCCCCCCACTCTCGTCTTCCCTCCTTGGCATTCTGGCTTAAACTTCTAAGAGGGAAGAAAGCCACGGAAGCACACTCCACTCTCTGGTATGCACACCTTTCTAAGGAGTCTGACCAGATGCCTGACGTATGAGTGTGGGACATGTAGTTAACACAGAGACTATGGAGAGAAGGGTTTTAAGCCAAGGAAAGGAAGGACGGGGGTAAGTGACTGGGGGCATCTGTGTCAAGTGCCCAGAATCACCGTGGAAGACGATGAGAGGAGACTGTGTGGTTGCAAGCTCAGCTCAAGCCAGGTGTTCATGCTGAGGAAGAGGGTATCTGGAGGTTGATCCTGAAGGGAGCTGCTGAGGTCCTGTCTGAGGACTTAGCTGGAAATAGACAGCAAGGACCATGGGCAGGTTCCTCAAGAAAATAGAGAACCCGTCAAGAAGACTGTAAAACACCACAAGGGGCATGACTTGGGGGTTGTCCTAGTGGGGAGGGACTTGGGGTCTTCTCACACACCCTGTCGGACAGGCACCTGGCCTCTGCTGGACCCTAGCTGCCTCTTGCTGTGACAGGGAAAAGCTGTAGCCAGAGGTTAGAGCATCAGGCAGTAAGGAGCCTGTGGCATTGTGCAGAGTGACTGGTGAGTGTCAAGCTTGTGTGAGTGGCTATAATAGAGGTGATTCTCAAACATGGTGTTCCCTGTGTGGTGCATGCTGGATGGCTGTGTGTGTGTGTGTGTGTGTGTGTGTGTGTGTGTGTGCCTGTGTGCACACACGGGCATGTAGGTGCATGTTGACACTGGGTACCTCTCTCTCTCTTGTCTGAGACAGTGTCTCTCATTGACTTGGACCTTAACTACTTTGGCTAGGTTGGCTGGCCATTGAGCTCCAGGTATCCTCGTCTCTGACTCTGGATTCTGGGGTTACAGACACAGGCTGCCATGTCTCCTCAGCTCCTGGATGACCATTTGACAGGCACCACTGAGTTCACAGAAGCTACAAGAATCTTTCAGGCCCTTTGTGTACCCTTTCCTTTGAGACACCAATCTGTGACCTTATCATTTGGCGGATGCCGAGGGGAGCTGGCAGGTATGTGGGCATGAAGCAAGAATTGTTTGCTTAGGCTGCCTTCTGTGTTCCAAAATCATCCACTCCAGCCTCTCTCAGTCAGTTCCAAACAGCTTTTGGTCACAGTGTCATTTGTGGGCTCAGGGGAGTCCTATACTGACAAGCAATGTTCTCTAGAGAGGCATGGCCTAGTGGCACTGATGTGACCTGGTAAACCAATAGAAGCATCCTGCTTCAAGCTTTAATAGCTGGGAGCCTGCAGGCTGGCCACCAAGACTGGCCTGTGGCAGGCCGGTAGACTTCCCATCTGTAGGATTGGGTTGTGGGTGGTCTGGAGTTCTAGGGGTTAAAATTTGCAGGCCTGGGAAAACTCTGAATAAGACTCTAAGTGATTTATTATTTGGGTTGCTCTATGGATCTAATGTGGTAATGGGGCTCTCAATGTGTGTGGCATTTTAAATGCAAAGTGCTGGCCGACATTGTTTCATGAATGTGGACCTCAAGCCTTGGGTGCAGCTCGTGCAGGATGATAAGTGGGTGTCAGATGACAGCCTCCAGTGGTGGCTCCCTCTGGCCTCAGGGGGGAGGCTGCTTGCCTCTTTTTTGTATTTGAATGGCTTTCTAGAACCCATTGAAAATGCCCAGGCTTGAAGCATTGCTGAGACTACTGTGTTCCTTGTGGGAGAAAGTGTATTCAGGAGCCACAGCCTGTCCTCCCGTAGGACAGAGGTGGACTGGCAACGAGAGGTGTCAAGTACTTGCCCACCTCCTTGTGGGGACACTGCACAGTGTTTGCAGATGACAGTGCTAGAAGTTAGAATCCTGCTCAGTGTCCTTCAATGCCTAGGACAGCTCTGACCATGAATACCCTGGCAGGTGTCAGCAGCTGGGAACTCCCTGAGTCCCAGCCACCTAGGACCTACGAGGAGCCCAGGACCCCACATCTGTTCCCTAGTGGTCTGAGCTGGGATAGTATTCATACTCTTCCCTGTACTGCTTGGAACAGTGCCAGACACCAAGACGCATCCCCAGTTAATTTTCTGGTCTCCACTATGCTATGATTGCTCCCTAATAAACTGTTTTTCATGGTCTTTCTTTACATCAATTGCTGTTGTAACATTTCACCCCACTTCTGCGGTCTTAGTAGTGACAACGAGTGAGCGGCCTCTGTGCTTTCTGTCCTACCCACCGAGCACTGTTTTCCGAGTCACTCCTACGCTGCTGGATGTTCATAGTAGTTGATTTTTGTTTCCGTTCAGCCGCTGACATGATGATTATCTCCTTGAAAGGTTTTCTTTGTTGAACCATTTCTTCAGGAAACTGCCCCAGCTTGTCGCTTTTCTTGTCTCTTTTCTTCCCTTTATTCTTTGCTCCTTTCTTCCCTTAATTAATTTTTTTGGGGGGATGGGAACTGGAGGTGATGGCCCATGCTTGTAATCTCAGCACTTGAGAGACTGAGGCAGGAGGATGGTGATTTCAAGACAAGCTTGAGCTACATAGCAAGACCTGACTTAGACAGACAAACAGACAAACTAATTGTTCAAAAGTAATTTGTCCATGATTTAAAATTGAGAGTCAAAGTGGTGCAGAGCCCAGCTTTGCCAGCACAGCTGCTAAGATTCCTCACCAGCCTTCTGGTAAATGGTGCTGCGCTGCCCACTCTCCTGACCTGTGGGTGTAGATGTGGGGCAGAGCTCTCCTGTGTGGGAAGAACAAAGAAGGGCTTTCTGAGGAGGTAAGTGTGAGTCACCCAAGGCTGGGAGGAGAAAGGCACAGGAGGAAGAGCAGTAAGCGCAAAGGCCCTGGGGTGGGAATGGATTCCATTGGCAGAGAGAAAGAACTCTGAGCAGATGTGGGCTGTAACAGACAAGTTCCAGGCTTTGGAAGGGGCCTCGTGCAGCACCGTGGGGGCTGCAATGGAGGTTTGGGCTTCAATCTATGTGGGCTTTTATTTTGGCGGTGACAGGCTGGGATATGGTTTGCATGCCCAGTGAGCACACTGGCCAAAGAGTGTAGTGTTGGATAGAGTCAGAAAAAGGAAGCTTGACAGAGTGTGTTTTAGGGCAGAAACATGAGTAGCGTGGACCTGGGAGGTAGGGAAGGTAGATGGAACTGGATGGATTTTGTGCCCATTGCTGAGAGAAGAAAGACTGAGGTGGGAGCTGGTTTCTTGTCGAGACTTTGTTAGGTTTAGTGAGAGGGAATGAGTTTGAATTCAGACCTGATTGTTAATGTGTGAAATCTCAGAAGCAATGCTAACTAGCGAGGCAGATGGCAGAATAAGTCCCAGAGACCAGGGTATGACCCAGACTGGAGATCCTGGCTCAGGATGATGTATGAAGCAGATACAAGCCTGCTCATCTCCTTTGAGCCTCTTCAGCTCTGGATATTTCATTCTTTACTTAACCTTCCAGTTTTAAAAAGTAACAACCTGTCATGAGCTTGAAGTGACACTATGGCTGCTAGCATTTGGATTCTAGAGGTTTCCTTGCTTGTCTTGGAGGCTTCTTGTGATCTGAATTGAGAAAGAACATCTGGGTCTGATAGGCACAAATAAAGGAGACAGGCTCATGGCTCTCCGACACCTTCTCAGACTCCAGCCAGCTTTGCCCGAGATGTGCTCCCCTCTCCTGCATCTCTGGGAATATGTGCTATCTTCCTTGTCCTTTGAGGGGTCCTGTGGGCCTCTCAGCTACAGCCTCAGGAGGTCATGTGTGGAAGCCAGAGGTCAACCTCAGGCCTCAGGCCTCAGGCCCTGTCCAGCTTGTTCTTGTTTTTATTTATTCTCTGAAAATTTCATACGTGTGTATAATGTCTCTTAATCGTTTCCACCCCTCAGTTCCCCTTCCAATTCCCCCTAGGACTCCCCCACCCATCATATTTCCCTCCCAATCCCATGTCTTCCCTTGATAATTATCATTTTTAAATCTATTGAGTCCAATTAGTTCTGGCCACGTGCACATGGGCATGGGGTCTTTTTCTGGGATCTTGGGGAGCCAGCCAGTGGCCATACTCCTAAAGAAAAGTGATGCCCCTCCCACCCAACTGCTATTCGTCTTCAGTAGCATCACGGCATGCCTTGGTTTCTGTTTTGTTTTGAGGCAGGATCTTGCAGTGCAGCAATTCTCGTCCTGCATAGCAGATATTTACATTATGATTCATAACAGTAGCAAAATCACAGTTAGGAAGCAGCAACGGAATAATTAAATGGTTGGGGGTCACCACAACATGAGGCACAATATTAGAGGGTTGTAGCATTAGGAAGGTTAAGAGCCACTGCTCTAGCGGCTAGGCTGGCCAGCCGGTGGGGGCTCCTGTTTCAGCCTCACTGGTGCAGGGACTGTGGATATCCATCACTGTGCCCGGTTGTCTTTATGTGTATCTTAGTCAGGGTTTCTATTCCTGCACAAACATCATGATCAAGATGCAAGCTGGGGAGGAAAGGGTTTATTGAGCTTACACTTCCATGCTGCTGTTCATCACAAAAGGAAGTCAGGACTGGAACTCAAGCAGGTCAAGGAGCAGGAGCTGATGCAGAGGTCATGGAGGAATGCTGCTTACTGGCTTGCTTGCTTCTCTTGGTTTGCTCAGCCTGCTCTCTTATAGAACCCAAGACTACCAGCCCACAGATGGTACCACCCACAAGGGGCCCTCCGCCCTTGATCCCTAATTGAGAAAATGCCTTACACCTGGATCTCATAAGGCATTTTTCTCAACTGAAGCTCCTTTCTCTGTGATAACTCCAGCTTGTGTCAAGTTGACACACAAAACTAGCCAGTACAATGTGCATTGGAGACAGAAACAGGAGAGAGAACTCTGAGTCTCCAAGTGTGCATGGCAAGCACTTTCCCACTGGAGCCAGCATCCTAGCCCCCAGGGCATGTTTCCTACCCAGTAATATCACGGTCCACTGAGTAGCAGTTGCAGCCTTCTACACTGAGTGGCTTTCTGTCAGACAGCTTTGTGTACATTCAGGAAGTGGCTCAGCTGTTGTGTCACCGTGAACACAGGCAGTGTTTACTAATGCATCTAGCTAGCACTTTACCTAACAGAGCACCTCAACTTGCTATCCAGGAGCTTGGCATTCCCTAGGTGCCAGATCCCAGACAGATGGCTGCAGCCACTTACAACCCAGAGAGACCTCAAGCTTGTGATGCCTGCTTTGGGGAAAATCAATAAATGAAAGAAAGGCATAATTTTTGTGTCTCAGCATGGTGCAGCTATGGGACCACGGAGGCCAGGCTCAATACCATTCCCCAGGCACCTGAATTCTTCCTGTTGCTTGCAGGGGATTGCAGACCAGAGTCAGGCAGCCTACCTAGTTGCAAGTGGCTGGCACAAACCAAAAGAAGAGCCTGTATTGATTGAAGTGATGGAAAAGAAAATGCAGGTCCACCGATCCGATACTTACCCGATGGCAGTAGAGTCCAGTGTCCATTTCTCACTCTTTCTGATCACTTCTCTTTCTTTCTCTACCTTCAGAACCCTGCCTCAGTTGTGGGTTTTATCCTATGGCAGTGCTCACTGAGTGGTTCATCAACAGCCCCATATCTGCACATCTGGCTTGGGATGGGATACATGGATTATCTGTTCCCCTCCACAGCTCCAGTTGGGGTGTCAGCGTCAATGGTCTTAATGCTGAGTTGGTGAGGCTAGGTGGCTGAGATGAGGTACTCCTTCTCTCAACAGCCTCCCCATGCCTCTGTGTGGCTGAGCATCCTGGAAAGCTCTTCTTGAAGGTTATATGAGACTCCCTGTTATCTGAGATGCTCCATCTGGACCTGACTACAGCCTGCTCTGCATCCACAGCTGAGAACCTCTCTGATGAGGTCATCTGTGAAGGGGTGAGCAGCCCGCCCGCTGCAGGAGAAAACAGAATAAGGAGGACTACATGTCCAGTTAGTCTCATTTGGATGACAGGATGGCCCCTGAGACTTCCAGGCAGTCTCTAAGGTTTCTAGGCTGTTACTAAGCCTCTCACATGATCACATCTGTTCTGTTTTCTTTTGACTTTGCATCTAGGAATGGCACCCATGGTCTTGTGCATGCTAGGCAGGTGCCCTACCAGCTGGGTCATCAGGGTGCTGTTCTTGACCTTAAGCGCCCGCACGCCCACCCTCATTTCTTCTCACTGCTGATCTTTGTGTAGATGTTATTATCTGTTTTTTGAGGCAAATAAACCAAGGCACAGAGAGTACAGGAAACAGCTCGAGGACCCATGTCCTGTAGGAGGCAGTGAAGGTCTCACACAGGGGCTTTTTCTTCTTAATTCCACAAAGGTGCTGTCTGCAGCTCACTGAGGGTGAACATTTGTCCATCAAGGGTAACTGTGACACATGGGACATCAGAGAAGAATGGTGCCTGAGTGTTCGTGCATGTGTGTGTGTGTGTGTGTGTGTGTGTGCGCGCGCGCGCGCGCGCGCGCGTGTGTGCATGTTTATGTGAGGATGACAGAGGAGAGCCTCAGGTCAGGCCCCAGGGACTATCCACCTTGTTTTTTTGAGACAGTTTCTCACTGGCCTGAAGCTTGCCACGTAGGTTTAGGCTGTTTTAGGAGGCCCAGGAATTACAAGTGTGTGCCACCATGCTCAGCTTTTTACATGGAGGCTGTGGATCAAATCTGGACCCCAGGCTTGCTGTCCAACCAATGGAGATTCTCCCCAGTGTCCCTCTCCTGCCCTCTTAAATGGAGCCTGGCTGGCTGGATGTTGGTGATCACTGCAGTTTCTGTGACCTGCCTGAGGCCAAGGCTCTGCTTCCATGCCTCCTTTACTGGCCACAGGAAGCCTCAGCACCTCCAGGGGGAAACAGCTCCTGCTTTAGTTAGATTGAGAAGTGTAGAGATTAATCGCAGGACCTATTAATCCCTTCTAGACGGTGTGGTCCGCTCTGAGCCTCATGCAGACTCTTCCTTGTTCAAAAGAGATTAGCAGGTGCTGGAGAGGCGCCAGCTACACACCAGCACCTACCCAAGGCTTCCTGTGTGCTGGTAATAGATGCTCAAAGGAGCGTTAGAAAGGGTTAGAAATGGAACACTTGGCTTTCTCTGGAAGTTAAAAGCTTGGTCTCCAGAGTAGGGCTGCTGGGGTTTAGTTCTCTCAGTGGACAATGAGGACTGCGTATTTCTAACATGACTCTCATCATTACTGTGGGCTGTTTAGAAGTCACAAATGAAAGGAGGTTCTGATGAAAGACTCCACTCTGAAGATTTAGCGGGATGCCAGCATCCGAATGTCACTTTCTGAGTGTTAGCTCAGTCACCTGCAGGACTGGGGTGAAAATCACAAAACAGCCAATGCTAGGAGTGTAGCAAGAAGGTTCTAGATGCTTCTCATGGAATCCTTCTATCTTCACAGCCCAATGAGGACGAGACATTCCCACACCCACAGGACAGATAGGGAAACTGAGGCAACCAGTGTTGTACCTTGCCCAAAGCCCCGTAAGTAATGGTAAGGATGGAATTTGAGTCTAGGTCATGTGACTTCAAAACATGTCAGGGCATGCTGGAAGGATGTGGAACAGATGTGTGGATGGCTCAGCCAGGGCCCTGTTCTGGCAGGGTGAAGACAGAGTGGACAGGGCTGTGGAGGAACTGTGGGTCCTCATCTCCCATGCTGGTACCAAAAGCACAAGCAGAGATGAGGTATCTGCTGGCTATGAGAGGCCACAAAGTCAAGACAGTATGAGTTTTGCTTGGCTACAGGGTCTGAAAGCAGCCGGAGGGTCCTTTTATTTCTTAGCTTTTCCTGCTCTCTTCCACCCACATAGCAGCCTCTAACCACATGGGGCCGTTAGATTGAAACATAAGTGGATGAAAATCAAATCAAATTCTAATTAACCACCAAATCAGCTTTGCAACTCAGTTCCTCATTGTCACTAGACAGATGTCACCTGGGCCAGCGACCACTGAGCCTGGCAGCACAGATCTCCATCTGCTTAGCATGTCCCCTCTGGTGCCCTGTGCCCAATTTCCCCTGCCTTGTCTATCTGAAATGTCCCCACAGGCTCACATTTGAACCCTCTGTCCTGACTTTGAAGACTGTGGCACTTTAGGAGGTAGGGCCTGGCAGGCTCCCAAAGGATGTCATTGAGGGCCTTTGAAGGTTACTCTCACCTCGGGTTCCAGTTCCTCTCTTCTTGGCTCACCAGGGTTTGAGCAGCTCCCCTCTCACTAGCCCCTCTACCACAGACTGAGCTGCCCCTGTCACTATCGAGGACACATGGACACACCACAGGGAGGTAAACCTTCCTCCCCTGACTTGTTTCTGTTGGGTGTTTTGGTCATAGTGACTTGATGGTAATACCAATACAGATGGTATAATGGGTTCAAATTACAGTTGTTCCCAGGATCCCAGGGAATTAGGTGCAGGACTCCCCACAGGTGCCCTAGTCCCTTGTGTAAAATGATGGAGTGTTTGCATAAAACCTACATGCCTTCCTGTATACTGTAAATCATCTCTAGATTACCTAGAATATGTAATGAAATGCAAATGGTATGGAAATAGTTGTTACATACTACTGTTTAGGAAATGGTGACAAGAAAAACAGTCTATGCATGTTTAGCTCTGGAGCAGCTTTCCCTGAAAGAGTTGACCCAAGGTTCACCAAATCATCAAGGGAGGTTGAGTTCATTCCCTTCCTCCCTACGCAGATGAGTGTCCCCAAAGGTCATGTGGTCATGTGTGCCTACCTCTGCTGACGTTGGGCTTGGTCACATGTTTGGTTGACCATGAGGATGTGAGCGGATATGGCATCTGTCATATCTGTGTGTGGTGAGGCTCGCTGTAGGTCACAAGGATATAACACATCCGTTAGGGCCTGGCCTGGTCCCATACATGTCCGGATTTCTACTCTAGTCAACACTGGTCCTTTCAGGGTAGGGCAGCACCAATCTGGAGCAAATATCTATACAGATGAACAAACTCAGGCAGGAGTGGGAGCTGGGACATCTTTGATTTTATTTTAGCCCACTGTCATGTACTCAGTCATAAATGTTTGCCAAGATGCAGCTGCTGCCCTCCAGGTTATTAGAGTCTGTGGGGATAGCTCTGTCTGGGAAGATAGCAGGGACATAGCGGGACCCCAGCTCTGTCAGATCTAACACACTGGGGAGTTTGGCTCTGCTGAGACCAGCCAGCTGGGAGCCAGAACCGTGTGCTTGTCTGATTAGTTTCTTTTAAAAGGGCCCAGTTGTTGACTTGTGATCTCCTCTGTGGGTCATGCATAAGGCCAGGGAATGGCAACGGTCTTCCTTTCATAGCAGGGAACCCTCTTCCAAGCTCATTATCTGCCCGGTGACTGCCTTGGTATTTTTCTGCTTGACCACTGGTCACATTTTACTCCGGCGGCAGTCACTGAGGCCATCAAGATGACAGGATTGTCACACCCAACTGTCAGCCCTTCCTGTCCCAACATGCTGTTGTCTGACTTCAGGCCTTGCTACCCCTAATTATAAAAGGACAGCAGGGGCTGGGTCACCACTCTTTCCTAGAGTTGGAGGTAGGGAATGTACTCTTGCTCTTCATGCATTAATTGATGTGACATCTGCCAGGGCCAAGGGAGAGCTGGGGAGGGATGGTGAGGGCTCATGATATGGTGAAGAGACAGCCAACCCCTCTAGGCAAGCACAGGGATACAAGGCCTGGGGACCTCTGGAGATGGTGTGGAAGTGAGCCAAGCTTGGAGGAAGGGCAAGATGGATGACCAGGGAATGCTTGGGCGGTAAGATTGGCTTGTGGCTGCATTTGCTGCCAGTGTTCTGGAGCGGGGCTCCTGGCTTCTTCTCCTTATGCCCATTTCTGCTCAGAGGGAATAGCTGTGACCTCTTTGGGTGTTTGCTTTTGCAGGGGGACACTAGCATTGGTCAGCATTTAGCTTAGGCTGTGTGTTGGCCCAGGGCTTCCTTCCCATCCATCTTGCCCCTTCTTCTGCTGATATGGCTTGGGTGTGTCTCCTTGGCAGGCCCAGGATGCTTCCATTCTTCTGCAGTCTCTACCCTCCTCTTGCTCCACCCAGTCCTGTGGTCTTAGGCAGATGGAATTCCAGTTGTGCTGACAGACCTGTGGGAGGGCACTTTCTCTCCTCTGCAGTGCCCTCATAGCCTGAGTTTCCAAGTGGCACTCAGGATGCTCTGGTTGCAATGCTCCAGTTTACCAACACCCACTGTGTGCCAGGTCCCCCTGAAGCTGATGAAGCAATGGGGTCTTTGGTACATTGAGAAATACTTGTCTGGATATGGATGAGCTTGACAGGAACCTCGTCTCAGTCTCATCTCCCCATTCTTGTCTCTGTACAACCTGAACAGCTGTGCTTGGCTGCTGCAGGTCCTGCTTAATCGGTATCTCAGTTAATGTTATCAGTATGAGAGGCACTCGTGTGCTGTCTTTATTCAGGCTTTATGGTGATGAACTGAGTCCCCGGTGCTTTGGAGCTTTCTTAAGGGTTACGGGTCAGCAAGAGGTAGAATCACTCCACACCAGGCTGCCATATTCATTGTCCCCAGCCATCTGCAGTCCATGCAGGCTCTTAGCTGATTTCCAAATATCTACCATTGTGGTTTTGGGGAATGCTTTTATTCAGGGGTGTGCACCTGTAGATCCCTGGATTTTATTTATTTCTTTATTTCTTTATTTTTTTGTCATTGTTGTTTATTCTCAGTGTCTTGCTGCCAGGGAGCTGTTGAGGCTCCACGTGCACCCCTGCTTAGCTAACAGCATTGGCCAGGGGCAAGTCCATCCAAGCCTACCCACTCCACTCCCCAGTGCCGCTCATCTTCTCATGGTGGCCTCCACACAGGTGGCAGTCCCCTCTCCTTCCAGAATCTCTGCCAGCTCTTGAGTTGCCTCTGAGATAGCTGCTGTGGGCCCTGGGTACAGGGATCACAACAAGCTCCACTGCTGGGACAGTTTATGGCGTATCTCAGAACCACCAGTTCTCTAAAGAGCAGAACTTCATCTTAGAAAGAACATGGGTGCACAGGCAAGAGATCTGAATTCAAATGTTTGCATTGGCCTTTTCTACTCTGCAGTTTCAGACAGATTGCGTAAGTTCTCTGACCCATTTGTCTGTTGCCTATAACAACAGGTAAACCACCCACGTGGCTAGTACAGAGCAGGGGGCAGCTGAGGGCAGGGGGCAGCTGAGCCGGAGACAGCATTATTCCAAAATGTAGAGTGTACCTTTCAGGCCATCTGGATTTTGTTCCTCCCTAATTTGTAGTCCTGTGTCTTTCTTGGGTTACCTGGAAGGACCTCCCCTCACCCCAAGGCCACAGTAGCACAAACAGTGCTTGGGATGGCACAGGACAGTGTTTGGGCCTCTGCACAAAGCTGCACCCTGTAAGGCCCCCCTGTTGGCTTCACCGTGTGGACTGAGTCTCCACTACTCAAAGAGGCAATGGGACTGGCTTAGTCACCTCTGGAGTGGGCATCGAATCCCTGACTTTGGTGTAGGGTGTATGCTGCTTTGCCCTCTGCATCCTGGCTCCCAGCATCCTGGCTCTCAGCTTGTATTCTGTTTTTGCTCACAGGGCTGGTCTTGCTCTTTTCATGCCACAGAGGTTTTTGCTATAAGTTTAGAGAGCAGGCTCTGCATTTATTCAGCAGGTGACAGATGTTTGGGACATTTAGGTTCCTTTCCCACTACCTTCTCATCTTTTCTGAGTGTCTTTGTGTGTCTCCAGGGTCTATAGGGACATGGCCTGCTCTGAGGTGCACAGTCGTGAGTACAGCTTAGTCAGGGACTACTTCCTGCCTGCTGGTGCTTCTTCCAGCAGTGGCTGGATGCTCCATGCTCACATCCCCACCAACGTTCAGTCCCTCCCGGGCATGTTCTGCTCAGAATGACCCTGCGTCCCAGCACACTGACTTCGAACCTCTAACGGTACCCTGCTCTGATTGCTGTTAACTACCAGCACGCAGACACCCTTGGTCAATTATGCCAGAATGATGTGGGACCTTGAAGGAAGGCATCATTGTCCTCCTAGGCCTTTCTCTGGGTTCTGTTGATGTCCCAGTTTCTAACGAGGGGGAAACAGCCGTTTCATATTCTCAATCATCAAAACTGTACTTGCTTCAATTTGCTACAAGATAGTGGGGACTTTCCTTGAAGGTCAGCACTCAATTTCGCTCTCTTGGTTCTGTCTGTGCATGCTGAATAATCATGTCTGAGGGTGGAGACCAACTCCAGTCCCCTTGGGTTTGCACACTGCATAGAGATGAGTGAGCAGGGAGCATCATGGTACAGGTACAGAGATCTGGAGTGAGGAGAGAGAACCTTCTACTGACTCTGGTTCTACACCTCAGGGGGGGCCGCTGGGTGAGACAGCATGCAAACGTCCGTACTCAGCCATTCACAACACAGAAGTGCACAGCATCTCCAGAAAGGCAAATTACAACACAGTAGATATGCATTTCCTAAAGAAAGGGTAGCCCCAGAATACCATAAATGATAAAGACAGTCCCGCCTCCTTTGGCTTAGCCCCACCCCCAGATAGAAAGCGTTTCCGTTTCTTCTCTCAGCCACAGGCTTCCAGAGCACAGTGGAAACATTGTTAAGTTTTGAACGTCCCCCTCTTCTGGGGTTCCCAGGGGTTCCCCCGGGTCTGTGGGCAGGGGTCATTCTTTTTATCTTATATCCATGTAGCAATCTTTCTATCAGACACCTCTGTTTATTCAGGTTGTAGACTTCCTCTCACCCAAGTACCATGCCAAGCCTTTTCTGTTCTCATAACATAGAGTGGTTACTCCTTGCTCCATTTCCCAGGTTTCTGTCTCAGGCCCTTAGAAGCTCAATCAGGGTGAGGTTAGGCCCCTGTGACAGAGGCCTTGCAACGTGGAGGCTTGGAGAGCAGAGAAGCTACTTCCTTTCTTGGCAAGCAGACCTGGTTGATGGGCAGCTGTGCTCCTGCCAATCACTCCAAGAGCAAGGTTTCTTCTGAGGCATTTCTTTGGCATCCTTGAGGGCACACCATCATCTGCAAAGTTAAAGCTGGACCACCCAGGAGCAGAGGGGAGAGCATGGAAGACTTATGCTGCCCACTCTCCAACCATTGGCCAACCTTAGTCTGACAGTTGGGGTTTATGTGCCTGTATTCTCTAGTGTTGTCAGTCAGCTTCCTATAACAAAACACCTGAGGTCACCAAGGTCATTAACTCAAAATAAGAAAAGGGCTACTTCAGTCTGCGTTTGTGGAGGTTCAAGATGGAGCCGTTCTATTGTTTTGGGCCTTTTGCCCCTTCATAAGGGAAGTGCCTTGTGGGAACACATGGCTCAACAAAATCAACCACCTGCTAGGAGCAAGGAGGAAAAGGGAGAGAGCAGGGTCCCAGAAACCCCTTTAAGGGAACATAATAACCTAAGGACCCTTCTCCAGCACCGTCTCCTAGAGGTTAGTACGTACTCAGAGGGCAGAGGGCTCTGGACATATAGTCCTGCTGCTTAGGTGGCTGTCCAGGGACATACCCCACGTTCAATGGCCTGCCCTTAGCCATCACTCTCAGTGTCTTTTCCATCCCCAGAGGAGGCTCTGTCTGTCTCAGGGCCTCTGCATGCACGACACAGCCTTCTCTCTCACCTCTTCGTAATGTTTCTCCCACAAAGGGACCTTCTCTGAACTTCTCCCCAGGATGGTCTGGGTCTCCCTTTTGATGCAGGCAGGCATTTCTCTTTCCTGCATGTTAGCGCTGCTGCATGGCTTAAAAATAATATATTACTTCAGGTCAGTCCCCACTCTGCAGGTTTTTGTATGCTTAGCATGAAGCAGAATGTCAAGCTGTTGTTTTATAAAGGTTGTCACAGGCCCAGAGCTGAGGTAACAGAAGCTCAGAAAGGCTGAGTAACTGGCCTTAGGTCACACAGCATTGGAATCTGGACACTGAGATTTCAGTCTGCTTGCCTTCCGAGTGCTAGTGTGCAGAGCTTCCTGCAACCAGATCACCACATGCTTTGTGCCTCAGAGGGTATTAATAAGGTATGCTCAAGGGGAGGTGGGAGGCTAGAGGGGGGGGGCAGATGACTCAGCTTGGGAGAGGGGGCGGCTGCCTGGAGGAGGCGGTGACCTTGGAAAGCAGTTTGAAGTAGTTTTAGGGACTGTGAGGGAGCCTAAGAGATGAGCCCCAAGCCAGGCTGGCTAGGACACTTTCACTCTGGGGTGCAGTTTGGGACTAGCTGAGCAGACAGGATTCCTGGAATTTCATAAGCAGAGACATGACAGGACCAGAAAGTTCTGCTTAGAGCATTGTATGAGGCCGTGAATCGGGACTTCAAGTCTTGGTCAGCTGGTTAGTTCTGATCTAAGTTTGGCTGATGAGCCAAGCACCCAAATTATAGTGGCTTTGATGAATTAGACACTTTTCTCCTGTAAAAGTCCAACCAGTCAGACATCATACTCTGATGGGGGCACAGGATCCTTTTAGACAGACATTTTATTGCTTCCAAGGTATAAGAGGGCCACCAACACAGCAGATTGCAGCTCCCTAAAGAAAAGGTGAGCTGGAGACTTGGGGCCAAAGAATGGGCTCAATTTAAACTTAAGTTTAGGAGATCTCTCCTCAAAGTCAAGGAGCCTACAAGAAGACCCCAGCAGTACCGAGTTACTAGGGCCTACAAGCTGGGCAGTATAGCCCTTCCTAGATGGGCCACTGTTTGTCTCTTCTGTGCAACCCCTACCTCTCCTAAAGCTGAGCGTCTCAAGATGTCCATCTTTCTGCATGACACTTTTCGTTGTCTTTAGTCACCTTCTGTCCTTGAGGAATGTGAATTGTCCTCTTGGCTGCTGAGCTGGGACAGACATGCAATGTCTCTGAGCTTTGTGCTAAAAGGGACTTTCTTCCTTTCATCCTAGTGAAGGCAGTTCCCAGGTCCTCAGCCCCCAGAGTCTTAGGTACCCAGGCAACCTTGTCACATGGCCATTTGGGTCATGTGGGGGCTGTTCATCATTTTTCCTAGGGTCCCTAAGGAGGGAGAGAGGCAGCCTAGTGAATCCCAAGACTCCAACAAAGGACTCTCTCTCCCTTCTGCGGAGCTCCTGACAGGGCCATAGCCTGAAAGTTGATGGTAGTCACCCTTCCTGTATGATGCAGTCCAGACTCTGTCAGAGGTGGCTGTGGGTGGCCAGACTGCAGGTAGGTTTTCAGTCAGAGCCCTGTGGGAGCTTGGAATGACATTTCTCCACCTCCATCCACAGCTTGGTAGGACATTTGGTTACCCAGGATGCAGGCTTCCATCCAGGGATCCCAGCAGCAAACAGGCAAGGTGTTTGGCTGCTTCTCCCAGTGCTGAGCTGAAGGAATTCATAGAGACTGGCAACCAGGGAAGTGAAAGGGTCTTGTGGGTTCTGGTAGGAAGTTAGGTCTGGAGAGCCAGAAGCTTGCTTCCCAGAAGGCTATGTGTTTTTTAGGATGGGAAAGTGGTCAGTGGCTCTGGGTTGCTGCTCTTTAAGGTCAGGAGCACATTCTGGTTTGCAGAGGACCTTCTGTAGTGTCATCAGGGCATTGGAGCCTTGGGGACCTGGGTGCTCTTGTCCTGTCGCTGAGGATGACTTGTGAGCTGTAATCACAACTCCCCTGGGGTCCTCCCAGGTTCTCCTGGCTAGCTCCTCAGGATGGAGCTAGCTTCAAGATAGGATTCGGTCCTTTCTGAGGTTTCCATAGTGATAAATCCCTTTGAGGAGCACCTGAGGTCTTTGCTGACTTAAAGAAGATCTGTGGAAGGTTCGGTCACACAGTACAGGTTCTGTGGCATGTCTGTCATCTGGCCAGCTCCACCCCTGCCACCTGGGTTTCCCAAGGAGTGCCCCCCTCCCTTTTTTTGAGGTTTCTCTGTTTAGCCTTGGCTGTCCTAGAACTTTCTCTGTAGACCAGGCTGGCCTCAAACTCAAAGATCTGCCTGCCTCTGCCCCTCTAGTGCTGGGGTTAAAGGTGAGCGCCACCACTGCCTGGCTTTTCCCCCCTCTCATTCTTGAGACAGAACTACTTCCTGTTTTCTGAAGCCATCCCAGTTGATAGTAGTGGACATTTTTGGTTCATGTGCATGGACATGTGTGAAAGTGTTTCTATGAGGCCACATGTATGTATATGCTCATGTATGAATGTGTGTGCACATAGGTGCACACACTGGACTCCTCCCCTCTGAGATTGCTTCTTTGCAAACCCATCTTGGTGGGGCAAGGCTAGAGTGAGCATGGCAACCATATATTTGTTTGATTATTCAGCAAAGGTAGGTGGGCAAGCCCATGCTCCATGCTCCAGGATCCACACTGGAGACTCAATGAAAGCCAGGTATCCCAAACTTGATGAGCTGAGTGTCCAGTGGGGAGACAGATGATGGGTACCCACAATGTCTTGATTTCTATCAGGTATGGGGGCTGCAGTGAGATACTGCAGAGAAAGGAGAATGAGTGGTCCAGTGTAGTGAAAAATCAAGAAGTCCTCTTTCAGCGAATGAGCCCCAAAACGATCTGGGGCAACAGGGAAAGCAGAATCAATGATTGAGTCCGACTGTGGGAACTTCAGGAAGCCAGAGCATGGTATCCGGGGCAGGGGAGGGACAGGGACAGCTGTGTTGTTTGGTTGAATTTTTTTTTTCCATCTTGGTACAAACTAGAGTCATCTGAGAGGAGGAGACATCAGTTTAGAAATCAGCCATCAGATTGGCCTGTGGGTAAATCGTGATTGATGTGCAAGGGCACAGTCTACTAAGAGTGGTTTAGGAACACAGTCTGGGCAAGCCACAGAAAACAAGCAGTAAGTAGCATTCCATCATGGACTCTGCTTCAGTTCCTGCCTCGGGTTCCTGTCTTGCATTTCTGTCTTGAGGTCCCTCAATGCTGGACTCATAAGCCATAGGTGAAATAAACTTTTTCTTCTCCAACTTGCTGTGGTCAGAATTTTTATCACAATATAATACAATCTAGGACAACAAGAAAGGGACGAAGGACACCCCCATGTAAGATGTGCCCAGCATTCATCTGCACTGGCCACATTTTAGGGACCTGTGAGTTAACAATACAAACTCTGTACCCCAGCACCTGGCCACTGTTCTTTGTTGTTATTTTAAATGATTTTGTAATTTAATTTTAAAATTTATTTACTTATTTATCTCTGTGTGCATCTGTGTGCCTCTCTCTCTCTCTCTAGCTGTGTCTCTCTGTGTGTCTGTATGTGTATGTCTGTGTGTGTCTGTATGACTATGTTTGTGTGTGTGCATGTGTGTATGTGTTTGTGTGTGTTTATATGTCTATGTGTGTCTGTTTGTGTATGTGTCTGTGTGTCTATGTGTGTGAGTATGTACATGTGTGTGTGCGTGTTGCACGGTCCACAGCACCTTGCCAGTTGTGGAGTACACGTGTGGAGGTCAGAGGTCAGCTTTCAGTATTTTTTTTCTTCCACTGTGGGTCCTGGGGATTGGACTCAGGTGGTGGAGTTTGGAAAACAAGTGACTTTACCAGCTAAGCAATGTTGCTTTTTGTGAAGTATGTAGCTCAGGTTGGCCTGGAAATCATGGTAAGTCATGGTAATCCTCCCATCTTTACCTCCTGAGTGTTTGGATCACAAGCATTTCCCACTACAGTTGGTGATCACTGCTCTTTTTAGGATGTGCAGTGAGTGTTGAGATGTGTCACCTTGTCCCTCCGGCTATGGCAGGGACCTTATCTATTTACTGTGATGGAAGTTCTCAGAGGCCCAATGGGCAGATGACATGATCTAATTCACCTCTCTAGAGGTTGAAACAGCTTAAGGGCCATTAAGAGGAAGGCAGGGAGGCCACCAGGAGGCTGCAGTTGTGGTCTGGCCCAGAGACAGCAAGATCCTCAAATTACTGCAAAGTCAATGACATAAAACAGCACAGACCTACTGTTTTCTACCCCTTAGGTTAGAAGTCTCAAGGGTGTGGTGAGGCTGCCTCTTTCTGGAGGCTCAGCTTTTAGAGGCTGCTGGGACGCCTACCCTCAGGACCTCTGCCATCCTGAAAACCAAACCCTCCCCCTTTGAGGATCTATGATGTCAGTGTTCCTTCCTCTTGATCAACTATCTTCCCCTTCCTCCATTGTTTAGAGGACAGAGCATCTGACAGAAGCAACCACTTAGATTTCTCCTAGCTCACAGTTCCATGGCAGGAAGCTATAGAGATGTCTGCGGAGGCAGGAGCCTGTGGCAGCTTGCTCACAGCTTAGAGGCTGACTAGGGAGCAGAGATGGAACTCAGACTGGAATGGGGCAGGGCTATAGCCCTGGGCTGTTTTGAGCAAACCCACTTCCTTCAGTGGGGCCCCAACTCCTAAAGTTCCCACAATCTCCCCAAATAATGCCAACACCTGGGTGCAAGTATTCACTCACATGCACTAGCCTGTGGGAGACAATTCTCATCGGAATTCCCATTATCCTCCTCTTTTTTTTCCTCCCTCTGATCCCTCTGCTTCTCTCTTAGAAGATCCCTGTGATGCCACTGTCCAGCCTGGATGGTCTGGGATAATCCCTAACTGGTGCGCTTTACCTCAGTCATATCTGCAAAGCCTCTTTGCTGTGGAAGGGAACTGCCAAGACTCTAGGGGCTAAGATGGAGCACCTGGGCAGAGACTTAGCCTGCACAGCCAGAGTCTTGTGAGTAGTAGAGGGTGTGTGGGATGGGATCAGGTGATTCCTTACCTCCCAGGGTCACTTAGGTGTCCCACTAACCAGGCAAACCCTCTTTAGCTTCTCTCTTTGCCTAAAGATGCCATGGCAGCTCCAAGGGCATATGTGTGGGTCCCAGTTTGTTCCTGGGTGTGTTCTGGGGTTAGGGGAAAAGGCGCTCTGTGGTTACAGAGACGCTTCCTGCCTCTAGAGGCCACTAATGTCCGCCTGGCCTCTAACTGAAGGGTGTGGCCCATCAGTCCACTCCCCCTTGAAGGGAATTTCGTAGTATATTAGCCTCCTGTGTCTGCCTTAACAAGGGACCACAAGGTTGTCATCTTCAACGCTAACTCACAATTGTACAGCATACCTTTGGTAGCTAATGTCTGGTTATTGGAAGCTGTTGTTTTTTTTTTTTTAAGGGTCTAGGAGACAAGCCTCCTGTTTACTGCTGATATTCAGAATTCAGTTCCTTAGAGATGTAGGACCTATGTCTCCATTTTTTTTTGCTGGCTGTGTGTTGAAAGCTACTTTCGGCTTTTTTGAAAATTGCCACGATCCTTAGAATCTTACTTCTTCATCTTCAGACCCAGAGATGATGAGTGGTGACCTATCGTGGCTGTTGCATCTCTCTGATCTCTCTGCTGTTCTTTCATCTCCCTATCACTGCACTTCATAGTACCTCAAGTCTCCCATCTCAGAGTCTGCCACCTTCACGATAGCATGACTATCACATCCTGGTCATGTCACCTCAACAGGTTCTGAGGATGAAGATGTAGAGGGAAGGGCATCACTGTGCAGGCCATATGAGATATAAATGAGCAATCACAATGCCAGGCTGGATGCTTGGCAGTCCCCTCCCCCCCCACACACACTAGAATGATCCTAAGGGAGAAACTGTCTTTATGCTCATTGCACAGCTGGAGAAACTGAGGCTTAGCAGAGCTAACTCACGCAATGAGCTGAATTGTGTCACTAAATTGATGCTCAGTCACGGATCCCCAGCACCTTGGGATGAGACTTTATTTGGCAAGATCCCCTTTACAGCATGATCAAGTTCCAGTGAAGTCATTCCCTGGGCCCCAATTCCATGCAATGTAGGGGAATGTGGAAATGTTAGCACAGAGGAAAACACATGAGCACGTGAGGAAGAGAAAGCCTGGTGAAACATTCTTCCATAGCCCTTACAAGGGGCTAGCCTGCACCACTGGCACTTCAGGACAGTCTAGCTACCCCTTTCTCTGCATCTTCCCTCCTGGCCTGGCAGACTGAGAGCCTCACAACACCCACCCAGATACTGGCTTTCAGCCTCTCCACACCCCTCACAGGACCCTTTTGTAATTCAACAGACTGAGGCCAGTCAGGCTGTGCCTAACAGCCCTGGCTCTTCTTGGGGCCTCTGGCAGCAGTGTGGGTTGGCTAGGAACCAGCACAAGGAGAGGCAGCACAGAAGCTGCCTGTCTGAGAGAGGAGGCCCCGAGCTTCAAGAGAAGCCAAGATGGGCCCCCTCCAGCCACTCTTTAGGCTCTGCTTCCGTCTTCTGCTGCCAAGTACACAGAACACCGCCACGGGCAGCTCCGCTGTGCCAGCAGTGTGCCTTTCGGCTCCTGATTCCAGGTTCCAAGGTCTCTGGAGCTATCTTCCAGCCCTATAGACTGGCCTTTACCTTTGGATCTATCTCCAGGGGAGCACAATGCTCCATGAGATGCCTCTTACCCCAAATTCCAAGCCTGTGGTTCCACTGTTGGGGGGTGGGGTGGGGATTATGATAGAGAGGGAATGGAGAAAGTCAACAGTTGCCAGAGGGAACTCAGGGAAGGCCTGAGGAGTGACACTTTGGAGGGGTCTTCCAGCCCAGTCTTCTTTGCAGAGCTTGCCACCTACAGCCTGCCCCCGCCCCTGCTGGCAGCTATGTTTTCTAGGTAGCCATGTCCTTCCAGCCAAGCTGACTGGCCACTAGATATGGCTTCTCTCTTCTGGGAAGCTGGAGGACTGGTTGACAGGGCAGACTTCTCAGGGCCAGGTACAGGTAGAGGCTGGGGGAAGTGAGGAAGTTTGTGTTCTGGGGGCTGAGGAGAGAAATTTGGAAGCCAAGATTACCAGAGGGAGACTACCTTGGCCCGAGGCGGTTCTCTGTCCCTGCAGCCTTTGAGTTGAAGAAAAGAAGACTCTCATCTCCCCTGTCAATTCTCTGATGCTAAAGCTGCCCGAGCAGGGTCTATCTCTACCAGTCAGCCTCCAGATATATTTGTTAGAAGCCATCAGGGGGAGGAGAGGCCCTTAGGCCTGAGGGTGTTAGATCCCCCAGTAGAGGAGAATGCCAAGGAGGGAAGACAAGAGTGGGTGGGTGGGTGGGTGGGGGAATACCCCCATAGTGGCAGGGGGAGGGGGAGGAAATGGGGAGGTTCCCAAGGGGAGATCTGGAAAGGGGGAAACATTTGAAATGTAAATAAAGTAGGAAAAAAAATTTTTTAAAATAAAGTGTCTAATATCAAAAAAAAAAAAAAAAAAAAAAAAAAAAGAATGCAATGAAGGGCCAACAAGATGGTTTAATGGATGAAGGTGCTTGCTGCCAAGCCCCAGACTGATCTGAGTTCAATCCTTGGAACCCTCATGGTAGGAGGAGAAATCTGACTCCCATAGTTGTCTTCTGACCTCCACGGAAATGTCATGGCACGCATGGGCTCATGCACCCACAAAATAAGTAAAAATGCAATCAGAATGCAAACAGATCCAGGCTCTTCCTGACTTTCTTTCCTCACTCTCTCCTTGTTTCCCCAGAGTGTCAGCACTCCACCTCGCAGTTCTTTCGAGACCAGAGTGACCTCACCACCCTTCTTGCCTTTCCATCTTCTACTGCTGCTACCCCTGCTGGCACACTGAACTCATTTCTACCCCAGGACCTTAGGACATGCAGTGTCTTTCCCCTTGGTCTTTATCTTCATTTGGTTTCAGCAGGGATGATCCCTCACAGGAGAAAAACTGGCTCCGGTCAGCCACACTCACCCTGCCACCCCTTGACAGTACCTGTGCCACTCAGGGTACCCCCCTTTTTTTTTTATTACCATCTGTCATTTTATTATCTGTCTGCTAGGCTGGGATGTAATCTTCCTGCCTTATTCATCCCCAAGTCTTCAGTGCTCCCACATTGCCTGCACATAGTAGGTGCTCAGTGAATTTTTAAAAAAAATTGGATACTAAAACGAGGTAAAATATCCCAGAGTCCAGTTGCTGGGAGTTAGCCACATCAGTTGCAAGGGTGCTTCAGTATCCCTGCTCTGGCTTCTGTGAGCTGTGTACCCTGATTCTAAAAGTGACTGGGGACAAAGTTACCAGTTGTGAGTAACAAACAGAAAGAAAACAGCTCTGCTAAGACTACCTTGAGGCACCATCTATCCAGAGTTCAGTGGCTAGCCTTTGTCCTGTGGACCCTAGATGCTACCCCATGACTATCCTCCTTTGTCCTCTAGTCCCTGTTTAGGGACTATGGCTTAGGCTCCCAAGACTGGGCTATGTCTGGGGACATCTTGGTCTGGGTCCAAGCCCATTCTGGGTAATCTAGCAGATAAGGATTCCCCGAAGCCTGAACTGCCTTCTGCTGGCTTCTCTCAGGGCCCAGTGTATTTATTAGCTATGTCATTAGACAGCTGTCCCTCAAAATGCTTCAGATTGTAAAGAGACAACCCTTGTCATCAGTCTGAACACTGTAACTGACAGCCCTGTGTGTCTCCTGTGTGCATGCACCAGCGCGCGCGCGCACACACACACACACACACACAGAGAGAGAGAGAGAGAGAGAGAGAGAGAGAGAGAGAGAGAGAGAGAGAGAGTTGTCAAGTTCTTAGATGTCACAGTCTGCTTGGCACAGCCCCACACTGGTCAGACCCAAGCTGTTATTTGTCACATCCCTGTCCTTCCTGGGAAGAGGGCCAGATTCACCTGTCTGTGCTAATAAGGAAGAAGCATTGGCCCAAAATGCTTCTTCCCAAGAAGGAAGCCCAGAGTTCTGCTGCCTTTGTGACCGAGCCACTGGGGTCTGAGGGATGGGAATTCTAAAACTCCCTTCCCTGTTCCTGTGAGCAGGGGACATACAGCACAGGGCCTATTGAAAGCCTGAGCGATCCACTCCCAGCATAATCCCTGTGGATAACCAGTCTCTTCCTGCTCCCCTCTCCATAAAGATGCTGCTTTTTGTTGGAGGAGGCCAGCTGTAAAGAACCACAGTGCTTGTGGGCCTGGGATGTGGCTAGTGGCAGTGCGCCTTTCCACATGCGGCTCTGGGCTTGAGCCCTGCACTGGAGCAGGGTCTTGTTTCTGTGATTTGCTGGGCAAAGAGTCAGGGTCTGGGGCTTTTTTTTTAACTACAATTTTAAATTGCAAGGGAAAGAGCCTGCTGCTGCTGGCGAAGGCTGTGGAGGAGGAAAAGTGCACTGATAGGAAGCAGTAATATTTCTTTCTCGACAGTAAACAACTGCCAAGTAACTACCCCCCCACCCCCCAATGGCAGTCTGCAAGCATCTATGGGAAGCTTCGAAAGCTGCACGTCATGGAAGTTATTGGTTTTGTTCAAGCTTCATCTGATGCTTGCTTAAGAAAATAGATCTGCTTTCCCCTCTTGCAATAGTCTGCTGGGGAAAATCAGCACGGAACATCTGCCTCGCGTCATCGTTAGACATTTATGAATAAACTGGCGCTGGCAGACTGAGCAGACTTGGTGAGACACAGGGCCCAGGCAACTCTGGTTATTTCCCTGCAGATTATCCGCTGTTGGATTGGCCAGAGGAAATGTTCTGTCCCAGCATAGAGAAACACAACGATGTCCCAGATGTCCCTGTAACTTAGTTCTTAAGCTACATACACAATATGAGCAAACAAGGAGGAGAGGGGGCTTGGTGTGGACAGGAGGACAGACCTAGCAGAAAGAGCACAGACCATGCTTGCTCTCACTCTTCCACACTCTAGGCTCCTGAATCGTTGGATGAGGACCATTGTAACTGATGTTTCCATTGCTATGCCTCTTGAGAGCCATGTGCTCCTTTGCATTTCCTAGCCTCCTTTGCACTGGCTGGTCATGTGATCAGTCTGGCCAGTAGAGTAAAAGAGGAGGTGGCATGTGTCACTTCTGGACTGAGGCAGATAGTGATGCAGCCATGTCTTGAGCTCTTGATCAAGCTCTTGCCCCTGAGCCTCTGCAAGGATGAGTCTCAGGTAGGGCAGGAAGCCCTAAAGGAGCTTCTGAGAGCCTGAGGTGTCTGTAACTGCAGCCAGTGTTAGCTACTTCGGTGGCTGTTGTGTGCTGTGACAAACCCATGACCAGAAGCACCTTAAGGTATGAAGGGTTAAGCTGAGTGTGACAGCACACACTTTATACAGAACACTCGGGAGGCAGAGGCAGGTGGATTTAAGGCCAGCCTGGTCTACAGAGTGAGTTCCAGAACAGCCAGGGCTATGTATAGAGATACCATTGGGGTGGGGGGATACTTGGCTCCATCAGGGTGGGAGGGCATGGCATAGCTCACAGCGGTACAATTGTATTCAGAACCCCTCACATTGAGAGGATTAGGAAGTGGTGGCTGGGACTGGGAGCCAGGCTGGGCTATATATAACCCTTAAGATTCATCCCAGGGTCCACTTCATCCAGTCAGATCCAGCCTCCTAAAGCTTTTATAGCCCCCGGAAACAATGCCACCATCTGGGAGTCTGGGTTTGACCACATGACCCTGTGGGGATATGTCACATCTAAATCCCCAAGTAACCCAGCCACATTCTGAGTTCCTGTGAGCATTTCTGTGGGAGACAGGGCATTCTGACTCGTCCAAGGAACTTCTGTGTGATACTCACTTTCCCATGTGATATTAATATTCTCTATAAAATTAATATTGATGATATGAATACTGAGATCTTGGTAATGCTCTGAGAAAGATTGCCTTGTTCATTTTAATGAGTGAGAACCTTTCAAAAGCCAAATGTAAGTTCTTTACTTAATTAATGGAAACTTAGGTCACTCACAGTCCTTCACCATTTCAATTACGCCGCCACCAGTGATCTCAGCCTTGTGTGATTCCACCAGAGTGTAAGAGGAGTTCCAGGAAGCTGTGGCTCTGGTCACAGAGGTACATATTTCCAAGAGCCTGCATTTGAATAAGTCTGAGGACAGGGTGCTCCTGACAAGACTTGCGGACAGAATGCAGACTGAAAGTGATCCTGTATCCCTGTGGCTGACAAAGTTCAGGTGGATGGGGAGGCTGTGGACTGGTTTATGGATGAAGGGTGGGGGTATGGGGTATGGGGGAGGGTGGGTGGGGTATGTGTGTGCAAGCATGTGTGTGTGTATGCATGCATGCATGCAATGTGTGTATGTGAGTGTGAGTGCGTGTATGTGTGCGCATGTGAGTGTGTGCGCGTGTGCACATGTGTGTGTGTGCATGCATGCATGTGTGCATGTATGTGAGTGTGAGTGCGTGTATGTGTGCGCATGTGAGTGTGTGAGTGTGTGCGCGTGTATGTGTGCGCATGTGAGTGTGCATGCATGCATGTGTGCATGCACGTGAGTGTGAGTGCGTGTATGTGTGCATGTGTGCACATGTGTGTGCACATGTGTGTGTGCATGTGTGTGTGCGTGCGTGTGCATGCCTGTGTGTGTGTTTACTTTCTAGGGCGCTGGGGCTTCTTCCTTCAGTGATCCTGGGTTGGAGAAACATGGGCCCTGGAGGAGAAGTGAGGTCCACTTTTGTGTTCTTCAGTGAGGCATGGTTTCAAACTATGTTCCTTCTTCTCTGCCACCGAGGGCCTGGGCAGATAATGAACTTTCTGATTGGAGGGGGTGGCATACACAAACCTTTCTTTAAATGCTACAGTCTTGCTACGAGTGCTTCAAGGGACATCGTGGTGACTTGTACTCCCCTGCCTCCACGCACATGACTTTTGATGTTTGTGTGGATGTCATAGCGACTGTTTGGTCTACCGTGTCCTTTGATGGAGTGTCTGGAGAGTCCTTACCTATCCTGATGCTCTCTATTCTTGGGTGCTTTCTTTTCCCAGGAAACTGGGTTTCAATGTCAGCTAGCTTTTTTGAGAATGGTGCATGGGTGCCACAGTCTCAAGTGCTTTTGTGTATGAGATCTGCTGCCTGACACCTTTGTATTTGAACCTGCCATTCACCCTCCTGAAGCCTCTATGGCTTATGCCTCACATCTCTCAAGAGGAGTCTGTTTCTGTTTCTCTCTTCTCCTTTCTGAGGATGAGTCGGGTACCTCTTACTGTTGAGCTGCCAGATGGCCCCCTGAGCATGGGGATGCTGTCAGATGATCATGAGCAGAAGAAAACATCATTCCGAGTGAGGAACTTTGCCTGCCAATCAGGGCAGCTGGCCGGAAGATTATCTCCCTTCCCTAGTTTCCTTGGGATATGTTACTCTAAAAATATGCGTGGCTGCTGTGTACATTCATAGGGCACTGACTCTGGGCAACAGGCTTCGAATAAGCCTCGGTGTGAACTGTCTTCCAGTTTTGTGCAGGGTGAGTTTGGCCTGGAGTGGGACTAGGATCACAGAATTCCTTTATCCCTGTGTCTTCCAGACTGGAGTAATTTTTTTCATGGCGCCTTTATAAACGTATTCTTACCAACAAACTCGTGTACTGCTGGGAGCTGTCTTATTCTGGGCCGGTTCATATTTGCCTTATACGATGAATTTAAAGGGGAGGTTTTCTATTACAATTAGAAGTAAAGAGCCAGTAGGACTTGACAAAAATAGAAAAGGTGTGAGCATGTGTATGCTTGTATGTGGGTGTATGTGTATGTGTATGGATGCGTGTGTGTGCCTGCATGTGTGCGCGCTCATGTGTGTGTATGTATGTGTTTATGTGTGTACATGTGTGCACACGTGTGTGTGCATGTGTGTGTATGTGGGTGTGAGCATGCTTGTGTGTGTGTCTGTATATATATATATGTGTGTGCATGCATGTGTGTATGCATGTTGTATATGCATGTGTGTATGCATGTGTCTGTGCATGTATGTGTATGCATGTGAGTGTGTGCATGTGTATACACTAATGGAATGTGAGCATAAATTGAAGCAATGCATGAGATGCGAGCTGGCAAGCTAAGTCTTTTTTTGTTTTGTTTTTCATCTCTGCCACATGAGACTCCACCCCCACTCCCTGGCACCTGTGCCCTTCTCTCAGCAAGCATTAGAGGAGCCAACTTTTCTCCTGGAAGTTACCTGGGGTGTTGGAAAGGGAGTCTGGAAGGAGAATGGGGGGGGGGCTGTCTTAGTTAGGATTTTAATTACTGCAATAAAACACCATGACCAAAAGAGAAGTTGGGGAGGAAAGGGTTTGTTTGGCTCACAGTTCCATATTACTGTTCATCATCAAAGGAAGTCAGGACAGGAACTCAAGCACGGTAGGAACTTGGAGGCAGAGCCATGGAAGTGTTCTACTTACTGGCTTGCTTCTCTGGCATGCTCAGCCTGCTTTCTGATAGAACCCAGGACCACCAGCCCAGGGATGACACTACCCACAATGGGCTTGGCCTTCTCACTTCAATCACTAATTAAGAAAACACTTTATAGGTCTGCCTATAGGCTGATCTTATGGAGACATTTTCTCAGTTGAGGCTCTTCCTTTCCAGCTACTCTAGCTTGTGTCAAGTTGACAGAAAATTAGCCATCATGGGCCTCATGAAATAGTTTATGCTAACCCTCACATTGTGAACCACCTGCCAGCTGCTGGACTGTGGCCTCTCCACGAGGTGCCTCAGGCTTCATTCACTCTACTGAGTCCAGCACCCCACAGAGTGGCATGGCTTCCAAGCTGGGCCATTCCTTGGTTGTGTCCAGCAGGGTTCTGCCCCTGTATCAAATCCTCAACAAGTTCCTTGATGAAAAATGGGGACTCTGCATCCTTTCTTCCCATCCCTGAGTTTTGAGGTGTGCTGGCCTGGCTGCCTTTTCTGGGTATGGTAGCATTGTCTGGTGAATAGGTAGCGAGTCCATCCACACTGCATGTGCACTGTGTGACAGCTGTGTGGAGATGCAAAGTTTTGGGTTCAGGCAACAAATTGCATTTGCTAACATGGAGATGTTTGGTTTGGTCTGGTCAGTTTGATCTGGTTTACATTGGTTTGGTTAAGAGAGAGTATCATGATGTGGTTCAGAGCCCTGAATTCACAATGAAACTGGAGCCAGACTTGAACTTGGATCATTTTTGCGTCCATCTTGTGAGTGTGAGAGGATGTACATGTGCAACCATCCCTGTGGGGCAGAGAGCACAGAATTCCTTTATCCCTGCATCTCTCAGATGGCAGGCATTTCCTAACACCTTTGTACATAACCATGGAAACCAAGAGAGAGAGAGAGAGAGAGCCTGCCCTTGGTCATAAGGTTTGTAAAAGTGAGAACCAAAGTATAGGACCCAGGAGCAGCAACACCTGTTTTTGCGTTTTTGAAACAGTCTTGCTATATAGCTCAGGCTGGCCCTGAACATGTAATCCTTTGGTCTTGTGATGGCAGGTATGCACCACCATGCCCAGCTAGAATGTCAACAATGAATAAGAATTTAGGTTCTGTAAGTCTGAAATCTTGTAGAATGAATCCGTCTCCTTGGTTTACCCACAATTCCTCAAATGCCAGAGCAAAGGTGTCTGGAGGCCACCATGGTGCCAGTCAGGGTGCTGGCAGGGGCTCCATCTTCAGTCTGCTCTCCACTTGTAGAGACCGTTATCTCCAGAAAGATGTCCCAACTCTGGACTCCTGCCAGAAATCAAAGCCTGACACCATCTGTAAGAGATAAATAAATCGAAATATCATCAGCGAATAAGTGTGTGCCATCTGCTGCCCTGTCAGTTCAACTGGCTGAGGCCTCCAGAGGACTCCAAGAAGTGCTTGCCAAGGCTCTGCTGCCAGCCTGGTGTGTGAAGAGAAGCTCCCTGCAGGGCCTGCTGGCCTGCTCTGGCCCCATCCCCCAGCACCCTTCCTTCCATCTGGCCAGTGTGGGGCTTTCGCCCCTGCCCATTGTCTCTTATTGGCACATTTACTGGGGACCAGACTCTGATCTTTTCTGTCCTCCCAGCAAGCTGAAATTACCTGCTATAGAAAAAGGTTCCTGTGTGCATGTCCAAGGCTCTGGCTCTTTGTGGTACCCAACTCAAGACCAGAGTCCAACTCAGAACCAGCCTGATTTAAGCCCCGCAGCTGGGTCTCTTCTGGAAAGGTGCAGGTTCTTCTGGCTATTTGTGGAGTCCTGTTTGGAGACTTCCCACAGGACAAATGGGTTTCTCTAGATCCTGCCAACTCTGCTAACAGACAGTGCAGGATAGTAGCCAGAACAAAGGCTGTGTGCCACACTACCTGTGTCTGTGTGATGTTAGACCCAAGCTTCTCATGCTTCGGTTTCTTCATCTGTGGAGTGGAAGATAGTCGTAACACCTGCCTCTCAGGGCTGTTGTGCTGATGAGCTGGATGTGTAAAGAAACTGAACAAGAGCTTGATACAGAAGATGTATACACTGTGTGGTTGCAGAACAGGGGATGGGGGCACACACATGTTCTTATAGCACTCACGAGATGGCCTGCTTTACACAGTGAGTTCAAGGCTCTGTATCACATACTGATACTCTTCTTAACCAAAGCAGACCAGACCAGACCAGACCAGACCAGACCAGACCAAACCAGACCAAACCAAACCTCTCCATGTTAGCAAATGCAGTTTGTTAGCTGGCTTTGTGAGGCAAAGGTTACACTGCCCTCCATCTCCTGCCTATTGCAGTCTCCTTCTACCCTTACTGCAGAAATCTCAGCTTCACCATCTGCTGGGGTGAAATCACAATCCCCAGGCTCAGCCATGGCTGGGGGTTCCCTATAGCCCCCTCTCTCACCGATCAAACTCCAGACCTGAGCTTCTGTGCTTCCATGCCAAGGGCAACTTGGCCAATCCGCAGCATCCTCGTATCTCTGCCAGCACTAGGCATCTGTCTCTGGCCTCTTTCCTTGTTTCTGCTTGTGGCTATGCCAGGTTCCCACCCCTGCTCCTGCTGAGCATGCAGAATTACAGCTTCCTGCTCTGGCTTCCAGGGATGCTCAGGGCTCTCCTTGCAGGAGTAACACTTTTACCTGAACCTCAGGGAAGGAGGAAAAGATAGCTCTGGTAAGTGGAGCCAGACCCAGGGCAGGTGCTTTGCACTCTACTATTTCAATCCTTCCACAAACCTGACGTAGGGATATATTGATCCCTACTTACCCATTAATTCACCTTCTGTGTTTTCGTCAATCAGTGGTCAAATAGAATAAACATAAATAGAATAGGGAATCCCAGAAATAAATAATTCATAAGTTTTAAGTTGTGAGGCATTCTGGGTAGCAAGTTGGGTCCAGTGCCCTCTGTCCCACCTAAGATGTGAGTCACTGGCGTGTCTGGTGTATCCATGGTGTATAAACTCCCCTCCCGTTAGTCATTCTCTACAGATAGACCATCACAGTATCACGCGCAGGAGAGAAAGATCAGACTCACAAAACCAGTTACTACAGTCTCACTGTGCCTTAGAGAGCACACAGTATCTACAGGAGCCGGGACTCTGTAGTTTCAGGCATCCACTGGAGATCTTGAAGTGTATAGCCCGAGCTTAGGAGGAGGCCACCATATTTAGATAGTATCCACGTGGCAGTCAAGGAAAAGGATCAGAGAGGTGAACCAACATACCAAAGTTACACAATTAGGCAGAAGTAGACAATGAATGTGAGTCCAGACCTCATTTTCTGTAGAGTACTTCCTTTCAAGCAGGGAGCCTTGATGCTTGTAATGGACAGTAAGGTGAAGCCTTTGCAGGTGTGGTCTGATTTAACCCTGGCTAAGACATAGGTTTATACCCATTTTGTCATATGGACCTTACGTCACTGTAGATGGCTGGACTGTTCACCCTTCACTGGGGAAGAAACTCTCCAAACAAATGACTAGAAAAGCATTATTTGGCTGGTGTCTCCGGCTTAACAGGTGGCTGAGATGGGATTTGAACTCACAACCACACAAAGTCTCCTTTTAGGGAGCTCGATCTGCCCAGCCTCCTGTTGATCCTATACACCCTGCCTTCTCTCATAGTCCACAGTGCCTCTTTCTCAGTGAGACCTAGACTGAAGGAGGAGCTTATTGGGGTGGCTTGGAACCTGGCCTGGATGTGAAGTCAAAACAAGCCAGCTTTGCCCTTGGCCGGTAATGTTCTTATTGGATTCCCAGGAGACTCCTTCCTGTCGGGACTGGCTCCCCTGGGTGTGAGTAGGGAGCTGATATAAAACCATTATAAGACATGGACCTTCAGAATGGGAGGTGAGGTTCTGTGGTGGGGCCGACAGTTGGTGAGCATGGAAGGGTCTTGGTCTCAGAGTTGAGGGGCCTGTGGGCTGGGTCTTGAAGGCTGGAGAACCTCCTGCACAGAACAGAGAGGGTAAAGGACTCTCTCTGAGTAGAAAGAACCAAGAGTGTCTTAGGGTTTCTGTTGCTGTGATGGAACACCATGACCGAAGCCTCTTGGGGAGGCTTTACTGCAGCTTTCCCTCACCAGAGTCCATCACTGGGGAAGTCAGTGCAGCAACTAAAGCAGGGTAGCAGCCTGGAGGCCAGGGCTGACATGAAGGCCACAGGAGAATGTGGCTTATTGGCTTGCTCCTCATGGCTTGCTCAGCCTGCTTTCTTACACATCTGGGACCACTAGCCCAGGAGTGGCACTGCTTACATCATGTGAGGAGCATGGCCCTCCCACATCAATAATCAATTAAGAAGATGCAACATGGGCTTGCCTCGTGAGCCAATTTTGGGGGGGGGGGCAGTTTTTCAATTGAGGTTCCCTCCTCTCAAATGACGCTAACTTGGTTGACACAAAATATCCAGAACAGAGGGTCAAATGGTAGGTGGCAACCCATAGAATGAAGGGTGGTACTTAAAGACATAACGTCTGTTGGGTTGGTACCAAGTGCATACCCATGATCCTTGCACTCAGGGAGCCAAGAAGATCATGAGGTAAGCCTGGCCAATATAATGAGCCGTCTCAAAAAGCTAGAACTAAAACCCATGTAAAAGATACAGTGTCTGAGGTGATCTCAGAGGGTTCAGATCTTCTGCTTGGTGACAAAGTATGCTATCCCCAGAGCCATCACTGCCCTGCAGTGTCAACATCCTTTCTTGTGTGTCTCTTTCCTGGCTCACTGCTCTGTAACCAGCTCTCAGAACCATGCCAGGCACATAACAGGCTTTCAGTAAAGTTTGGGGGAATACAGCTGCATTGGGTGTGAAACACTGATGTTGCTCACCTCGGGACGGTTGCTTGTTTTTATCAGTGTATGCTCCAAGGGAGGGGGCATCGTTAGGACACGCCCACACACCTGTGTTGTGTGCTTTGGCCACTTTCAACTCCCCTCCTCCTTCCCAAATTCTATTTTCATGTTTTTAAAATTCTTCTTCTTCTTCATTATTAATTTGTGTGTACGTGTGTGTGTGATGCGTATGGGTATTAGTACACGTGTAAAGTCTACAGAGTATGTGTAGAGGTCAGGGGACAGTCCTGTGGAGTCAGTTCTCTCTGTCTACCACCTTTGGGTCCTGGGACTTCAGCTCTAGGCTGAAGGCTTATTTATGTTTGAGCTCTTTTACCCATGGAGCCACCTCCTCTGTTCTCTTGTTCCCATCAACTCTAGACTTTGTGTGAAAGAAATCACAATTTTTGTCTTTGTGACACTTACTTAACATTACGCTTTCCAGTTTTATCAATTTTCCTGGAAAATTTCATTCTTTATGGCTGAGCAGTACTCCATCACATGCCTCTCTCTCCACCTCCTTTGTCCATTCACCTCTTCCTGGGTGCCGTATCTGGTCCTAGAACTCTTCAGTTGTGAATACTGCTGTGATACATGTGGGTAAGCAGGGAAGGAAAATTAGTTTTTAGGACTCAAAATTAAGCACTTCTAGGTAACTTCCATTGACTTTGATTTTGACTCCTGAGAGAAAGTGGGAGGCAGGGGGAGAGAAGGGGAGAGAGAGAGAGAGAGAGAGAGAGAGAGAGAGAGAGAGAGAGAACGAACTATGTGTGTGGGTCAGGTATGCAGTCTCCAGGCTGTTTCAGATACTGTTTACACTGTTACCTCTAAGTTCTGTGGACACTTAGGATAATAAACAAACAAACAAACAAACAAACAAGACTTGCAGTCTTGCCCCCATTCTGTTCCTCCAGACTCTGGGCAGTGAGGACCTCCTGGTTGCTAGGTCTTCACCCTGTCTATAATTCTATAAATAGCCATAGTGCAGCCCTGGGATGGCACCATCTGTTTCCTGCCAGACTCCAGTGACCAGAGGGCAGGCATGTCAATTCTCTCTCAAGCAGACAACAAATTGCCTAACTGCCCATTCCCATAGGCTCTCTTCAGTTACTGGGAGCCATTGACATCCTGAGTGGGTGACTAGTATAGACTATATGCTGAGTCCCACTTGTGAGTCTCTGAGGGCGCACTGCCCTTGTGAGGAGGGCATCTTCTAAGTTTGTGGGAATGAACATGCACCATCATTTCTGGAGTGAAGAGCTCACGTCTATTTCTCTAGACATAGTGTCCACTCAGTAGAGGTGGGTGGAGCCTCCCTGCAGCTCAGGACCCCTTTCAGACTCCAAGTCACACAGCATTCCCACAAGGTCTGGGACATCCTTCCATTCTTCTTCCTGTAGGAATACCAGATTCTTGCTGAGTTAGGTGTCTTTCCCAGGCGAGTACTCCCCAGGCACCCTGCCACCTCTTCTGGGTGCTGCTCATGAGGCTCAAACTGTATCCTCTGGCATTTGTTCCCTTTCACCCCAGCACAGCTATCGTCCACTGAAGCAGGACCATATCACTCTCTTGTGGAGCTCTGGGGACATTGTGGGTCTTTTAGGATTCTCCTTCCTGGGGACAGGTGCTACTTTCTCCATCTTAGAAGGTCAAGTTGGAGGGTGACTGACACCCTCTGGTGCACATTTGAATCATCTGAGGATTTTGGACCCGTGAAATCAGTCTCCATGTGGGGCCCTTTCTCTAATGGAGACCTCTTAAATTCAGGACCCTTCCTATCCTCTTCAGTTCATAGTCCAAGAAAGAACACTGCCATCAGGTGGCAGCAATTTGACAGTGCTTGGGTCTGGCCTTAGGCTCATATGTATGTTCGTGATGAAAGGGTCAGTGCACTTGTCTTTGGTTTTATATGCATCATAACCCTTTAATTAAATGTATCAACTTAATAATACCTGACACATTGATGCTAGTGCCATAAGGGCCACTTGTAAAAGCAGCAAATCAATATGGCGCCAGGCAGCATCTCCCCATTAATGTCTAGTGATTAATCTCCATTGATGGAGGTTAAGGTGTCTCTCCTGTTTGGAAATATCCAGTGTCCTGTTTTTCTCATGTCACCTCTACGATTTTTCCTTAAATGTCAGCTTTATACTGCAGAGGCAGTGCAGGCTGAGGCTGACTGTATCTGCGCAAACATCTCTTCAGCGTTGTAAAACAGAAATAAAAGCATGAGCTCCATTTATTTATCCCCATGGTAGGAACTGGGATAGCAAAGAAAATAAGAGAGCTGGGGTGTTTCAGGGCCTGGAGATCGGAGTCTGTGGTCCTGGGCTGTACTCCATTACTTGCTGGCTCTGTGGCCTTGGGTGAGTTACAGATAGTTCAGAGCCTCGGCTTGTTACTAAAGTAGGGATTCTCAGAGGTTACTATGGGTGAAAAAGAATGGAAGTACCTTCTCGTGATAAAACCACTTCACAAACAGGAAGAGACAGCATCAGACAGACAAAAGGCAGGGTACTGGTTACTTTTCTGTTGCTGTGGTAGAATACCATGACCAAGGCAGTTTGTCAAAGAGAGGGCTTACTTGGGTGTATACTTGCACGGGGATAAGAGTCCAGGATGGCAAGAAGGATGACAACAAGTGGCAGACGTGGCAGCTGGAGCAGAAGCTCACACTTTAAACCACAAGCAGAAAGCAGAGAGTGAACTGGTAATAGGCACAAAGCTTTTAAGGCCCAATCCTGTCACCCACGCTTCCTCCAGCAAGAGCATGTCTCCTAAGCCTACCTGTCTTAGTTAGGGGTACTACCGCTGAGATGAAGCACCATGGCCAGCAGCAACTTGGGGAGGAAAGGAGTTCTTTGATTTGCATTTCCACATCACTGTGCATCACCAAGAGAAGTCAGGACAGGAACTCAAACAGGACAGGAACCTGGAGGCAGGAGCTGATGCAGAGGTCATGGAGGGTACTGCTTACTGGCTTGATCTCCATGGCTTGCTTAACCATGCTTTCTTATAGACCCCAGAATCATTAGCCCAGGGATGGATCCACCCACAATTGACTGGGTCCTCCCATGTCAATCACTAATTAAGAAAATACCTTACTAACTTGCCTACAGCCCAATCTTACGGAGACGTTTTCTCAATGAGGTTCCCATCTCTCAAATGACTGTAGCTTGTGTTAAATTGACATAAAACTAGCCAGTACACTACCCAAACAGTATCACCAACTAAAAACCAAATATTTAAATGCCTGAGACCATGGGAGATACATCATTCAAACCACTACAGACAAAAACCAAACCATCAGACTACAAGGGATGAAAACCCACAGCTGACAGAAACTTAATGGAAGGAGATGAGCCCTCCCCCCAAGACCAGGGACAGGATGACAGGACCAGAGATAGTGTCCACCCCTGCTGTTTCTAGTCAACATTTTACTGTAGGTTTTAACCAAGCAGATGGTCACAAAAAGAAATGAAGGAGACGGGGATTGTAAAGATGGAACACAACTGTCTGTTCTTGAACATGACACGAGTTTGTGTTTTGTACAATAAATCCTGGGAACTCAGTAAGAACCATCAGACTGGTGCATAAATTCAGCATGACGGCAGCACGTAGCATCTGCATTCAAAACTAAATCATATTTACAGATGCCAGCAACAAAATGTGGAAGGAAGGGAGCGATTCTGTTAATAGCTGTGAGCTGGTGAAATGGGAGGAAATTTAACAAAAGAACACAAAGCCTAGACCTTAAAACTACAGAATGTTGAAAGAAATGCAGTTGGCCTACGAAGAGGGAGCACATCATACTGAGCTGACTCCTCTGCCCTAGGTGCTCCCCAGGTTCAGCTCAATCCTGAACAAAACTCCAACCTGCTTTTCTGCAGAAACTGAGAAGTTGGTCCTAAAATTCACGTGAAAATTCCAGAAACCAAGAACAGTCAAAACAAGTTCTGAACTCAGAATTTCTAGTTTCAAAATGTGCTACAAAGCTACAAAGAAAATAGGGAGCTGGCATAATGGCAGCCATATAGAGCAGTCACATACAAATGGTGATGAGGTAAAGCCTTCACTCACACTGATGGGTGTCTGTGAAAGAGACAACCCAGTGTTGAGAAGCCATCTCAGGAAAGGTGCAGGAATAGCTGGGGACCCAAATGCCAAAGCAGACCCCTTCATACACAGACACATGGTCAATGCTAGCCCAATGCTAAAGGTACAAGACTTGGAGATTGAGGGGGTGAATCTCCATGAGATGGGTTAGGTGAGCCTTCTTAGGTATGATCCCAAACCACACAGGATGAAGAAAACTGCAGTAAGTGGGTCTTCATATAGCCTGAGCACTTTATTACATCATCTGCTTCTAGCTATCATCTATCTATCACTTATCTATAATCTATCACCTATTGAACGGTCATCCATGTACCAGCTATGTATGGATCATCTATCTTTCTATACCTAGAATCTGTTTCTTTATATCTTTTTAGGTATCTCTTAGGAGTCCAGGTAACTTCAAGTGACCAAGGGTTAGCAATCCCAGTGTTGGGAAACTGGAGGTCTCATCACTTCGGATGGGAGGCCAGATAGCCCAGCTGCTTAGGAGATAACCTGTGTCCCCTTGAGGTCATGACCCACAATTTTACTCCCAGAGAATGCCCCAGAGAAACAAAAACTTGTCCACGAACACTGGCAAATGTCCTCAAAAAGGGACACACATCCAAATGCTCATGAACCAGAGAATTGATTGCTAAACTGCTGTACCAGAATTATCTGCTTCATCTTCAGGGCATGTGGTCCAAGGCTCAGTGGATGCTGGGACCCTGCCGTAAAGCAAGCCACATGTGGACTAGTCTTCCCAGGCCCCGCAGCACTGCCCCACAGTCCGTGAGCTATCTGTTCTTTTATATCCTCTGCACCATTAATCTCACATTTGGGGTCCTCAGTTAGCAACATAAGGGTCACTCAGACACAAACATTGCGACACCGTGATGCTCATCAGATAACACAGAGGCTGCTGAGGAGTGCACAAGAGATATTGTAGACGTGTGCACTCGTTGCTCAAAGGGATGAGGTGTGGGATGGGCGTGGGAATGAACACTGATCATGCTACTGTGAACACAAGGTGATGAGAATGTCTGAGATTTTATTTGTAGAATTTTCCATTTATTACTTTGAGACTACGGTTGACCACATGTCACTGAAGCTGCAGAAAGCAAAACAAAGAGATGTGATTCTGTACTTTAAAAAAAAAAAAATCAATGAAGTTGATCAATCATCTGTACACCACAGATGTCTTAGAACCATGATACTAAGAGAGAGAAGCCAGTCATAGAAGGCCACAACCAGAGGCAGAAAACAGACTGGTCATAGTCTAGGGCTGGGAGGGTCAGAGGAAGGGGAGTGGGCTTCTCATATGTACAGGGTTTCTTTTGGGGACAATGAAAATGTGCGAACTTGACCATGGGAATTGTTGCCAAGACTTGTGACAATACTGGGGGTACATGGGAAAATGTTAACTTGCCTTAAAACAGTGAATTATACCTTCAGCAAGCATCGTTTAAAGAGAAGAGACAGCAAAACCCTGGTGCACAATCCTTAAATATGACCTGGAACTGGAACCGGGCTGGTGCTGGGAGCCTGCCCTCTTTAGAACTAGGGGAGAGCCAAGGGCCTCCACATCCTCATAGGCCCATGCAGATGCTTTAATTTCTTTTAAAATCAGAAAAAAGGTTAAACTCTGAGATGGGTAAAGTGCTTGATGCTTAACACACTCATCTTTCTACCAATAAGGTTGGAAAGTACAAAATTTCCAGACACTGTGCTGGCTAGTTTTATGTCAACTGGATACAAGCTAGAGTCATCTGAGACAAGGGAACTTCAATTGAAAAAAAAAATGCCTCCATAAGATTGTTCTGTAGATAAGACTTTGTTTCCTTAATTAGTGATTGCATTAGGGTTTTACTGCTGTGAAGAGACCATGTGCCATGACCACAGCAACTCTCATAAAGGAAAACATTTAACTGGGGCTGGCCTACAGTTTCACAGGTTTAGTCCACTAAACTGCATGGTGCATGGTGACATGCAGGTAGACATGAGGCTGGATTGGGAGCTGAGAGTTCTACATCTGGATCCTCAGGCAGCAGGAAGGGACAATTAGCCACTAGGCCTGGCTTGAGCTTCTGAAACCTCAAAGCCTAACTCCCAGTGACACACCTCCTCCAACAAGGCTATGCTTCCTAATAGTGCCACTCCCTGTGGGCCTTCTTTAAACCACTACAGTGTTTAATGTTGGAGCGCCCAGCTCATTGTGAGTGGTGCTATCCCTGAGCTGATGGTCCTGGCTTCTATAAGCAGGCTGAGAAAGCCGTGGGGAGCAAGCCAGCAAGCCGCATACCTCCATGGCTTCTGCATCAGTTCCTGCCTCCAGGTTCCTGCCCTGCGTGAGTTCCTGCTCTGACAGCTTTTCATAGTGGACTAGGATATGGAAGGGCAAATGTGATAAACCCTTTCCTCCCCGGGTTGTTTTTGACCATGGTGTTTATCAAAGCAATATTAGTCCTGACTAGGATATGCATTCTAGTTAGCGTCTCACTATGAAGTTTGGGCTACCTCAGCCTCTATAGTCATCTGTCCCTATACCTAGATGACATGATTTCTGACATTAGTTTTCTTTTTTATATAGGAAGGAGGTCATGGAGACAAAGAACCCGAAATCTAATCAGTGTGGTGCTGGTCTGGTCTGAGTTCAACATCCCACTTACCTCCCTTCAACTTTGGGGAAGATATATCATGAAAGAAAGTTTAAAACAATTTACTCAAAATCTAACAAAAAATTCAATTTTCTTTCCCGAGGGGAGGTGTCATTGAACTTGAGCCCAGGTCCTTATGCATGCTTGTTGTTCTGCCTCCAGGCCAGCCCTTTCTTCTTATTGCTCCCTTCCAGAATGTTCTTGCTTGTCAACACATCTCTTTGGATTGTTGATTATAATCTCAGCAGCACTGTTTTGCTGTTTGAACCAGGCTTGTGGCTCAGCATCTCAGAGCCTTTTGGTCTTCATCTGTAAAGGGAGCTGAGGGTCTTTTCCCTCAGCGCAAAGCACAGAGGTAAAAACAAGCCTGCCTGAGCCTCCACCATGGTGTCTACCCACCTGTGTGTGGCCTGATGCATCTTAGGCAGGGGTGACACAAATTAGAGTAGAGAGAAGTTTTTGGAAGGACTTTCAAGACCCAATGTGATCAGGCCTTGCCTTCCTTAACCCCTCTGCCACCACTGCACGTCTGGCCTTGCCATTGCCATATGGCTGCCAGGAAGCTCAGGAGCCAGAAGAGCTTCGGGGAACATTGTCAGAACTATGGAGGCTCCAAACGGACAAGAGTCACAGAAGCAGGAAGGGTGTGGAGAGGAGCCTGGGCAGGCCAGTGGAAGACTCCCTGGGTCCACTCTTTTTTTATGAGATATTATCAAAGGTGTGTGTGTGTGTGTATGTGTGTGTGTGTGCATGCATGATTTCGCTTAATGTTATCAGTGTGTGTGTGCTTCATGTGATCAGCATACAAAATGGACAGAAGAGAATAGGAGATACAGCCTGGTCAGGGTGGAAGTTAGAAGGAGATGCTGGACAGAGGCAGAGGAGCTCAGGCCTCTGACTTGGCCAGCGATGGGAGCTGGTGGCTCTCATCTGAGCTCCTGGCACACAACAGGGCTGCTTGGAATCATGGCTAAGGAAGCTGCCTTGTGGGTTGGGTTGGGGGTCAGTGCTACTTCTGGGACTCTTGGAGGGGGACAGGCAAGCTGGGAAGCTGTGTCTTCTCATTCTGAAACCCTTCTTTTCTTTCCCAAGGTGAGAAATGTCGCAGCTTCATTGACCTGGCCCCAGCTTCAGAGAAAGGTAAGTAGTTAGCTTTGCCCTCTCTGGGGACCTGCCCTAGCCTGGTGGCTTGTCAGAGCCTGGGGTTTCTCTCTTGCAGCTATGAGATTTCCTGTCATATAGCACTGTCTGTCTCTGGGTGCAGAGGACAAAGTGAGGCCAGTGGAGGAGGGGCTCCTTGGCTGGGTGATGGTCCTGCCCCACAGACCTATCATTTCCTTGGAAAGTTCCAGCAAGCCATCCTAGGGAGACTGAGGGACAAGGGACAAGAAATGCAGTGCCCTTCAGTAGGCAGGAAGGAGCCAATTCCTTCAGCTGAGCGAGTGCCCAGCTGCAGGAAGAGTCCATTTCCTCTGTTTCTCCATGTTCCCTGGAGACATTTCCTATTTGTGCACATGTCTGATCCTGAGGCACTTGGTTGAGCCAGCAGGATCTGTCTGTCTTCAACCGGAGATTACTAGGAATCACTGGCAAACCAGCATTCTCACAGACAGGGATGGTGGTTACTAGGGGCTTGGTTATTAATTGTTGGTGTTGTGCTTTGTCAACCAGGACCTCCATTGGCCTCCGGATGAAGGGTCTGTCCCTCTCATTGCCACTGGTGATGGGGAAACATTCCAGAGGGATATATCATCAAAATTTCAGAGCAAAGGGCAGGCAGAGCTGGGCTTTTAAGACAGGCCCTCGAATCCAGTGTGGGTTTGCCTGAGCAGGACTCTATGTGCATGCTTCCTCAGCATGGTGGGTGATTTCTGCAAATACACTCAGTGTGAGCATCTAGGCACCAGGGTACCCATGTGTACTTGTAGTTGTGCTCTGGGGCACCTGCAATGGTATGTCCATGTGGTGCCCTCTGGAAGTACCGTGTATCTCTATACAGTGTGGGCAAGTTGGCTGTTCCCTTCTAGAGTGCTCAAGCCTCCCTTTCTTTCTTTATGGGGACTGACGGCCCCCAAGAGTGAACGTCATCTATTTTACTGGTGGTGCAGTTTGACTTTTAGGGCTTGGTGGCCGCGCCAAGGACCGTCTGATGGCATATATCAAAGTGTTTATGAGGAGGCTATGTGTCAGGCTTTGTTACCTACTGCCTCTCAAAGTCTCTGGCTTTAACTCTGTGTGGCCCTGTTGGTTTGTGACAGCTGCATGGCTCTCTTAGCTGGCCCCTGAGGCCCCAGGTGCTTTTAGGTCAAGTTAACTAATTCCCATTTTCCCTCTGAACTTGATTCTTCACTTCAAACAGGAGCCCAAGGCAAAGAGAAGAACGAGCCATTTGGCCCCTAGGGGGGCTCTGCATTGAGCATTTCTGCCCCCATGTGTTCTTACCCCAGCATACTCTTCTGGATTCTGGTGGCTACACCAGCTTCCTCCTTCCTGGGATCCTTTTTGTCTGCTAATGTAACAGAACACCTCCTTCCTACATGCACGCGCGCACGCACAGCCGTAAATGGGCCTCACTGCACTGTTCTCTGGGCTCTGTTCTTTACACACAGAGTCACATGACCCCTCCCACAGATGAGGAAACAGGCATAGTATAGTCACATAATTAAGATTAGAACCCAGCTCTTTCCTTGCTTTTTCTTTTTTTAAAAAAATGCTTACCTTTGTATATTGTGTGTGTTTGCAAGCATGTCTGGAGGCCAGAGGGTAACTTGTGGGAGTTATTTCTCTCTTCCACCATGTGTCATGGAGGTTGAACTTACGTCATCAAGGTTGGTGGCAAACGCTCTTGCCTATGAGTCATCTTGCTGGCCTTTTTGTTTCTTGAGACAGGGTCTCATGTAGGCCAGGCTGGCTTTGAACTCCAGATTGTCGTGTCTTTGTTGAACCTGTTTTTCAGATGTCTGGTTCCTCTGCTGACAAGGTAGATCTAAGGGTTGTGGGGAGCCTGGGGCCCCTGCTCCATGGCCTCTGAGTGGGTTCAGGTCAGCACTTCCCTCCTTGCCTTAATCCAGACATTTTCATGTTTCTGTGACAAATTGTCAGCTACTGACCCTTTTGGTGGCTGCCATGATTTTACTCCTTACTTAATTATGGTGGGGTGACCCAAAGCCTCAAACATGTTGGGCAGGTACTCACCAGTAAGCCATATCCTAGTGTCAGAATGGCTTCTTAATTTTTATTTATTTATTTTGTGTGTATGGGTGTTTTGCTTGCATGTGCAACATATATGCCTGTGCACCATATGTGACCTTGGTGCCTGAGGAGGTCAGAAGAGAGCATGGGATCCCCTGAGATTGGACAATTATGAGCCTCCATGTGGGTGCTGGGAACCAAACTTGAGCCCTCTGGAAGAGCAGTCAGTGCTCTTAACTGTTGAGCTATCTCCCCAGTGTGTGTGTGTGTGTGTGTGTGTGTTGTGTAATGTATCATCTTGTTATAGTCCAGGTTAACCTCAAACTCATCATCCTCCTGTCTCAATCTCCTGTGTGTTGGGATCACACCTAACTTAGAATGGTTTTTTCTTTTTGGAAAATAAATCATATAACAGGATCCCCTTGCTTAATCTTCCCATGGTAAACTCAGTGTTGTTGCTATGGCCTCATAGGCCTTGTGTGACCTGGCCCTCTACCCAGGATGCCATCTCCTGGCACGTCCCTTTCCTTACCATACTCCATCTCCAGAATACTTTCTGTGCCCCAGGGCCTTCGCACGTGCTGTTCCCTGGACTGCTGTTCTTCCAGGACTCTCACAATTATACACATTTAGGAAAGTTTTAGTAACACCTAGGTGCATATTCTAGAGACAGAGGACTCCACAAGGCCCCCTTTGATAGTCACTGTGTTGCTTTATCAGTGTTTGGAAAGATATGCACATGTGGACTTGTGGATGGGTGTTCATGCATCTTACGTATATGGAATCATGAATGCCCTTTCTTATCCGAACCAATGACTTACTGCTTCTTCCCCTTCTCCTCCCTCCTCTTATTCCTTCTGTGCTATGGATGAGTCAAGACCTAGTCCATAGTTCAGTTTCTACCCCTGAGCTGCATCCTAGTTCTGGCTTCCTTTTGTAAATATCTGTAGACTATTCTGTCACATGAGACTTCATTTAAGCAGCTGAATGCTCAGTCTGAGCCGCTTTTGCACTTGGGGTGTCCTGTGTCATAGTGAACCCTTGGGGAGCTGCACACTTCTCTCTCCTCTGAGGCTAACACACTCCCTCTGATCTTTTAGTGACTATGAGCCAGCGGTGCTGCCTACATGCTGGCATGTGACCTGCTGTTTGACAGAATCTATGTGGCAGGCCTCACTGTTGGAGGGAGCTGACGGAAGATTCCTGAGCTGACCCCCAGCACTCTCTGTCCCCTACATGTTACCAACTCCATTCTGAAAATAGACCTGAATTCCCTTATTTCTGCCTCTCCCTCCACCCTTCAGTGTCCCTCTGTCTTAGCACTTCGGCGACTATTTACAGGGGCAAAAGTGTCTTACCAGTCAACCTGAACAGCTAAATAATCTTGAAAGCCAGTATAGCAGTCACCAATATCTATAGCAATGCTGGGTAACAAGCAGATCTGCCACTTAGCTGCTTGTGTGTCTAGGGGGTGGGTTGAGAGTTCTGTGATACAGGCTGACTTGATTCCAAGGATGCAGACTGCTCTTTTAAGCCTGCTGCTCATGGATGCATTCTGGGGCTAGGTCAAGGATCCTCTGACAGCAATGCCAGAAGCACAGGGTAGACAGGCTCACTACATGGGCATGTATGAGGCCTTTGCTGTGTCAGGCCCAAGGACTTCACATTGGTCAAAGCAAGATTCAGGGCCAACATTAGTGGGACAAAAAGTGTGCCATCCACGTGGAGGCTGGAATGCAGCAGGTTGGCAACAGAATCCCCCTACTTGGGTACGGCCACAGATACAAGATGGCAGTGGCTGATGGTGCCAACATGACTTTGACCAGGTTGTGAGTGTGTGAGACTTGTTTATTTGTTTGTTAACTTTTCCCCTGGTTATTGTCAGGACCTCGGTTTCCCCTGAGGTGACCTGATATTTGGTGGTGGGGGGCAGCTATCTACTCCCTCACCACACACTAGTGGGGTCCCTTGCATGTCTGTTACATTCACACAAACTTTTCTGACAGGTGTGTCTTGAGCACTTCATTATACAGGGCAGCCTGGGCAGGCACAGGAAGTGCAGGGGGGATGGGCCCAGAATACTGTCCCCCAGGAAAGGAGCTAAGCAAACAGCTACTGAGCTCTGAAGTAAGAATGAAAAATCCACTCTGCTGTAAAATACTAGGGGAATCTCTTTCTTGAGAATCAGAAAAGCCCATGTCATACCTCAGATCCACAGCAGTCATGAAGATGGAGCTAACAGGGCCAAGCTGTTGGCCAAGGTGTGACAGGGGGCGGTTTCGGTTCTGCCCCTCCCCATTAACATTCTATGGAGCCTTTTGTTCTCTGGCCATTTCCTTCCTCCCTCCCTTCCTCCCTCCCTTCCTCCCTCCTTTCCTCCCTCCCTTCCTCCCTCCTTCTCCCTTCCTCCCTCCCTTCCTCCCTCCTTCTCCCTTCCTCCCTCCCTTCCTCCCTCCCTCCCTCCCTCCCTCCCTCCCTCCCTCCCTCCCTCCCTCCCTCCCTCCCTCCCTCCCTCCCTCCCTCCCTTCCTCCCTCCCTTCCTCCCTCCCTTCCTCCCTCCCTTCCTCCCTCCCTCGATACCTCTCTCCTTCCCTTATCCTCCCCTCTCTCCCCCATGATGGGTTTCTTCGTAGTCCTGGTTGTCCTAGAACCCACTCTGTAGCCCAGGCTGGCCTCAATCTGCCTGCCTCTGCCCCCTGAATGGTGGGATGAGAGGGAGCACCACCACCTATTAACAGCTATTTTTAGGGATGTTACTGTGGAATCCCCTTGAACATTATCATGGAATTTGTTCCCTCCTTCTTGTTGGCTCTCAGGTTCTTGGATCTCAAGGCCATTGCCTTTCTGCTGACTTCCTCACTGGGAAAACATCTTTAGGAGCTTCCCAAAAGGGACAGCATGATTGACTGAGACCATTTCTCTGTCAAAGTAGGCTAATCGTTTGGCTGAGTGGCTTGTTGTCTGAGTTCTGTTCCCCGGCTCTTGTTTTTCTTGTATGGCCATGAAGTCTCCTCTCTTTTGGAAGTGGCCTTTGAAAAATCCCCTGCTGCACTCTTTATTGTTTCTGTTTCTTCCAAGCTCTTTGGCTTATTTTACTTTTAACCTCTGTAATTATTTTTATCCTTACATTCTTATATATTTTATATCCTTATATATTAATTATTCTTTAGATATATGGTTTTGTTTGTTTGTTTTTGCTTTTGGAGACAGGGTTTCTCTGTGTAGCCCTGGCTGTCCTGGAACTCACTCTGTAGATCAGGCTGGCCTTAAACTCACAGAGATCTGCTTGCCTCTGGGTCCAGTGCTGGGATTAAAAGTGCCTGCCACCACAGCCCAGCAAATAGATAAAGTTTTAAATTCTTTATTTGTTATTTTTTAAACAGAGTCTCACTAAGTAGCCCAGGCTGGCCTTGAACTAATGACCCTCGGCCTCTAGCATACTGGGATGACAGGAGTGCCTCTTATTTAAGAGTGAGGCATGAGCCTGGGCCCTGCTACTTCTCCTGTGTTCTAGAGTCTGCCTCTAGCTCCTCTTGGCCACCTCCCTGGGGAGTCCTCGGATCTGGGCACGCAGCTGGAGCTCCACAGCTACCCTGCTCACCCCCCAGGCCTGGGAGTTAGCCTTGTGCAACTTTCCCTTTCCCAGGTCCAATTGCATGGTCCACACCTCTTGCCTCTAGAGGACCTTGAACCTCACTGTCTCCTGATTTGATCTCACTGGTTCCTCACAGCCGGCTGCCTGTATTCCAGGCTGCACAGCTGAAAATCCATTCTGCAGCCGCAGAATAGTCTAGAAGAGACCAATGAGCATGAACCTCCAACAACTGCTAGCAGCAACACGGGTTGTGAGGCAGAAGGCTGACACACAGCGTGCCCGGGCGAGAGTCCAGCAGGCAGCCCCAGAAGCCTGGCTCTCCAACTTTCACCCCAACGGCTGTAACCCCACCTCTCTGCTAGCATCCATTCCCCTAACTCTCCAGCATCTTCTCATGCCTTACAAACTTCTATTCAAACCCTTCCTAGACATGGTCCATTTTGAAAAACCATCCCTGACCCTGTTGTAGAAGTAGGGTATGTGAATGGAGATGAAAACAAACTACTATTGGCATAGCCCTGGGGTCACCGCTGTCCAGCAGTCCTCAGCACCACTACCTGGGCTCTATAGTAAGTTCCAGGCCAGCCAGGGATTTGGAGTAGCATCCTGTCTTAAAACAAACACACAGCAGTGCCAGCTAACCTGGTGCCATTTTACCCACTAAGATAGGCACACTATCGCCTTGCTCAGGAGCAGGCTTTCCCATCCTGTGTCACCTAACCTGGTCCTGCAGTTGCCCCTCTATGTGTGGCAGGAAATGGGCATTGAGGAGAATTCCCCAACCCTGTTTCTAGTAGCCCACCCTCTGGAGCAGCAGTTCTCAATCTGTGAGTCACCATGCCTTTGGGTGTATATGTCAAACAAATCTTGGATAGGGGTCGCCTAAGACCATCTGTATACCAGATATTTATATTACAATTCATAACAGTAGCAAAATTATAGTTATGAAGTAGCAACAAAAATAACTTTATGATTGGGGGTCACCATAACATGAGGATCTGTATGAAGAAGGTTGAGAACCACTGAGCTGGAGGGCACTGAGTTAGTGTCGGAGCCACCATCTGTGGACAGAGACCTTCAGGAGCAGAGGTGGGGGTGGCTGATGCAGGAAGGGTCTAGAAGAAGTGGTTTCTTGTCTGACCTCGGGGAGGCAGGAAAAAGAGCTGTGTGGGGTGAATGGCCTGTGAACACAGACTGTGTTGTCAATGTGGGGACAGCAGCAGGTTCACAGGAGACAATGGTGAAGAGCTGAATGGGTGAAGGAAGAGAGGACCCAGAGAAGCATAAGCGCTCATTCAAGGTCATACTTCGGTGTCTGGTCAGTGCTGTCCCACCTCCTATTGCTGAGGACTTTGGATCAGTGTTCTGTGCACTCTGCCACCCTTCCCTTCCATCTGCTGAGCCTCAGGGCCACCAGCCCCTCCCCACATCCCCAGCTCTCTCTGATCCTGCCTTTCTGTCCCCGAGTTCAGCATCTCTAATTATGGGCTCATGTGAAGCCCCTCAGCCTGGGGGAGGATGGCTCTCAGATCACAACATCTAATGATTACTTTAGCTGCTCCAATTCCAATTACACAGGATTACCTTTCCAGGTAATTAGGGATCTGGGTAGCTTTGCCTGCTCAGTCTCCCGCACAGCATTGTATTAACCCTGACCAGTGGCCGGCTTTCATGTTCTATAATTGGAAATACTTTCTCTGTGCTGAGAAGCCTGTTGAGCATAAACAGTGGTGATTTAAATTTCTAAGTGGCTCTGTGGGCTCAGCACACTCTGCCGAGAAATCACTTTGTGGCTCTGGGGTCCACAGACTTGGCACAGGATTGGGCAGTGCACATCCTGCACGTTGTGTGAGGGGGCCAGAATCCATAGCTTTAGTTAAGAGAACTTTTGCCTGCAAGTCTACCCTGCTGCTCATTGCTGAGCTTGGGATGTGCTGACATTTGTAACCAGATCTTATCCTGTGAATTAGTTCACTGACATTGTGACAAATACTTAACATAAGGTACAAAGAGGCAGGGTTTATATCAGTGTGGAAGGCTCCATTCCCTGATTCTTAGCTCTGCTGTTTTGAGTCTTTGTCACTTATGTCAGGGTTAAGTGTCAGAGCATACACAGAAGGAAGGATGGACCATGCTCCCAGAGGCCCCTCCAGGCCAGACCTCCAATGACCTCACTTCCTCCCCAAATCTGCACCTGTCACATCTCTTATATAAATGATACTATATTTGTGTCCAACATCTGCCATGTGCTTGATACTATGCACTCTTCCATAGTGCCTGTGCAGTTGTTGCGGATAGCCTATACTGCCAGGCACAATGCAAATGAGATGCAAAAACTATGTAAATTTTATAAAAATAACTGCTGGTCTGCCTTGTTAAGGCAGTAATAAGAAACGGCCAGTCTGTGTTCAGTATGGATCTGATCTGCCTTGTTAAGGCAGTAATAAGAAACGGCCAGTCTGTGTTCAGTATGGATCACTTTCCTTTTTTTTTTTAAGTAGGATCCTATTATATAGCTCAGACTAGCCTTAAACTCAGTATTCTCCTGCCTCAGCCTCCTGAGTGGTCAGATGACAGCAGTACACCATGGTTCCTGGCACAATTTCTTCCAAGTATTTCCCTTGTACAGTTGAACAGGCTTATGAATGCACAGGGCAGACCATAGTCTCCTCCATGTGATTTCCCAGTGGAAACACACACATGTTAAATGGGCACTCTGCATTTTCAGAAAAGCACAAGACCAAGGGACCCATCACCTGGTTAAACCACAAGACCAGGGCCAGCTCAAGGATGTGAGATCTGCAGTCACCAGACGGAGGGTCCCATGTGTGGCTCCCCTGACATCCTTACTTGGGGACATCGAAAGAACCCCTATAAAAACAAAATAAAACAAAGGTAGATGGTGTCTGGCTACTACAAACCCAAATGCACCTGCACAAAATACACACACACACACACACACACACACACACCCCACACACCACATACCATACCACATGCACATACACATACCACACATACACACACAGCCCACACATACCATAACACACACACACACACACACACACTGAACACACATACCATACCACACACACACACACAACACATACAACACACACAACATACCACATCACACAATAATACACCACACACATATACACACACACACACACATACTACACACACACACCACACACACACCACACACACCACACACACCACACACACACCATACATGCCACACACACACACACCACACACACCACACACATACCATACATGCCACACACACACACACACACCACACACACATACCACACCATACACACACACACACACACACACACACACACATCAGCTTACTCCTGTTGTAGTAAATGGCAGACCTACCTGACCCCTATAACTAACTTAGAAATGTGGAAACTGTCTCTGTACCAGGCTGGGGAACAGGCAGAGACATCTTGTTTGATTGGCAGGGGCTGTGTAGTTCCCTTTGTTATCAGCATGTCTCCTACTCCAAGGAAGTGAAGAGAATTCTGGGCAGACTGGGGCAGGGAGGTGAGCTGGGCCAGGAGGCCAGATGAGTGTGTCAGGAGGGACTGCTGGGGGATGGGTGGGAGCTCAGGGACTCTGGTGACTTCCACAGCCCTCTGCCTCCTGTGTCTTACTTTGGTTCCTGCTTCAAGAAAGGGACCAACTCCTGTTCCCATCCTGCCAGGGTAGGGAGGTGCCAGGGTGGGATCTTAAATGACCCCAACAGCCACAAGCCAAAGGCTTGTCTTTCAGCCTGGGGCACCTCTCAGAGACAGAAGAAGCTTCAGGGACAGGGCCTAGTGAGGGCAAGTTAGGTTGTAGGGGATGTGCCTCAGAAGGGAACATCAGGACCCTTCTCCCTCTTCTCTGCTTTTCACAGGAAGGAAGCTACTTCTGCAATTCACAGGTGCAAAGCAAGTAGCCAGGAGGTCATAGCTGAAGCCACCCGCAGCCATTTCCTCCAGATTAAAACACTTCATTCAGGCTCAGGAAGCAAAACTCACAAGCCCAAGGAAATTCCTCAAAAGGGCAAAGCTCTCAGGACCTGTCCTGCAGTCTGTGCAGACAGGAACAGCTGAAGGGTAGCATCTGTAGGGTGAAACTTTCGTGAGCTGCCCAGTAATCTCAGCAACCTCACTGGCTCACCAGGCTGGATTTGGGGGGGGTCTATCTGGAGTGAACAGAGGTTCGTTCATGTCACCCCTGAAAACTCCCAAGACACCTCTGAGGTTGTAAGCCACGGTAAACTTTTCCCCATTCAGTGGACTCCTCTGGGAATTTGTCCCACAGGACAGAAAGCTGATGCAGGGCTCTGGGCTCAGCTGCCGTTTTCCAGGTGAGGGTCTGAGGCCGATGATGGAACTCTGTGCTGCCACCTGCTCCATGTAGTAAGTCTACCTTCTGCACACAATCTCTAAGAAATAGGGTCCCCCTTGCAGCACCCTCCCTCAGCCCTGGCACACACAGTAGACACTTAATGGTCACTGTCTGCTTGCCAGTCCCCTGCAGGCGTGTGATTCTCCTGAAGCCTCATCGTTGCCCACAGAGGTGTTTTGGTTTCTCTTGGTTCCTGGGTGGGGAAGTTGAGGGATAGAGAGCTAGAGCACCTGTTCTGGGCCACACACTGTCAGAGCTAGGGTTTCATCCTGCAGCTTCTAAGGACCATGTTGAAGAAAGAGCATGGGATCTGGGTTCACATTCTGACTGTGCCTCAGTGTCTATAGGACACCAGACATGCTACCCATCTCTTATAGTTCAATGCCCCTTCTGTAAGATGGGGGGGCACATCACTCAGCTTGTGGGGTTTTGAGACCCAAAATGAGATGATTCATGCAAGAGTAGATCGACAAATATCTGTTGGATATTTCGTTCTATTCCTCGTCTCTTCAGTTCCCTCCAGCCAGCTGCAAGCTAACTTGTGTTTACGTCTTTTCAACTAATATTCAGCTACTCCACTGAGGTTGGCCAGGATTCCATCCACCCCAGGTACTTCCACAGCCTTCCTTTCATTTTTTTCCCCACAGCTCTTTGGCGTGGTAACCTTTAACTCTGGTGTATGTCAGACCTGTAAGAAGACTGACTCAGAGAGGTTGAGCGGGGAGCCTGATGACACACAGCACCATGATAGGTCCTATCTGGCCTTGTGCTGCCTTTGCCCTGTCTGAAATGCCTTCCCACCTACAGTTCTGGTCCCTGTTTGCTTCTTGGGCTCTAGGCATTCTTTGGGCTGCTCACTGTGTGTTCCCACAGCCTAGGAGGCCCCTGCCTTGAAGCAGACAGCTGTCAGGATCCACGTGTTGGAGCAGCTGAGGGAATCCAAAGCACCCTCTGCTCCTGCTGCATCCCATCTGCTGCCTCCCACAGCCTTGTCATCGGCAACCATCTGCTGGGTTCCCCAGAGGCATTGCAATGCTTGAATGTGCCCAATAGGCTTTGTGGTCTTGTAGGATCAGGGAGGTACCCATGTCTGCAGTCTCTGGAACCTTGAACTCCAGACAGTCTCCAAGTGAGTGTCCTTGGAGGCCAGAGTCAACCTAGCCTAGTGCCCTAGGGCCAGCTGGATGGCAATGGCTCCTCTGGTTGCCCATCCTGGGCTATCCTGTCCCTGCTTGCCTGGAGAGGCCTATGTGATGGGCTGGAGGCAGGGCTTCTCTGGGCTGCTTCTGCCTGGTAGCCTCTGGCCCTTGTCTCTCCCTGTTTGTGGATTTGAGTGGAAGCTGTCCAATCCTCTCACTAGCTTCTGTTGTTTGTGACGCTGGGGACAGAGGAGCCTTGAGCTTGCCAAGCCAACGCTTTCATGTCTAGTCACATCCCCAGCCTGCTTTAAGTCACTGTGATGATAGTTTCACTGCAATTTCATTGTCCTCTTGAGGAATCGGCCCATGGAAAGTATCCACTCTAGCGACAGCTTCAGAGCTGTGTGCCCACTGCCACCCAGTGTAGTGCATCTTTGTCACTCAGCAACTGTCCCTCCTCAGTTGCCCCTCAAACTAGACAGCAGTCATTGTGGAGTTGTGGCCCCTGTGATCACTTTCACTTCTAAGGGAGTTTTCAAGAGTTATCCCCCCCCCCCATGTACATGCGTGTTCTGGTGCACATGTGTGTGGCAGGCAGACGTGTACATATACACGTGTGTGTTCAGTTTTTTAAATCTTTTTTTCTTTTGGAGACAGCATCATTAAACCTGGGTTTCCTGGATTCAATAGCCTAGCTGAGCTGCAAAGACCTCTTGTCCCCCTAGGGTCACTAGTGTGTGCCACCAAGCCAGTCTCTTTGCATGGGTGCTGGAGTCACTCTCAGGCCTTTCTGTTGGTACTGCAGGCACTGTACCACTGATCCACCTCATCAGCCATCTAATTCATTTCTTTTGATCACCAAATAATGAGCTTTTAAAATTGACACAATATTTGTACTTATTTACAGGGTATCAGACTTTGGCGTGTGGCTGTAACGTGTAATTATCAAATTGGGTAATTAGCATTCTCAGCTTCTCCAGCAGTTACTTCTAGATGCTCTGAAATACACAGTAAACCTCTGTGGACTGTAACAACCCTCTGGCTCTCTCTTATGAAACCAGCTTTAAAACTATTTTTTTTTTTTTTTTGGTATGGATAGAATACATTTTGCTGAGCTATTATTTATTTGTTTAAACCTTTTCAAAATTGGAGAAAACAGCACAATTCATAGACGTGGGAAACATGTGCAGAGTGCTTGACAGGGCATCATAAATCACAACCTCCAGGCTGGGAATGTCCTTGCTAGGCTCTCAGAAGCCACTTTCCCACTGCCTTCTACACAGAGAACTCTTGCTTGGCATTATAGTAGCGGCTGGCAAGCTGAGGAGGCCCTTTCTCTTTTTGTAAATAAAGTTTTATTGGGACACAGCTGTGCCTATTCTTGTGATGTGGCCTGTGGCTACTTTTGTGCTATGATGTCAGAGCTGAGCAGTGGTGGCTGAGACTGGCCTGCAGACATAAAGCATTTATTCTCAGCTTCTTCATAGAAAAGTCCTCAAGTGTCACCCACTGTGTGGCATGTGTCAGAATTATGTGTCGTTGTGGGAATGTGTATTTATGTGTGTGATGTAGGTATATGTATGTATTTGTGTGTGTGTATGTGTATTTGTGTGTGTGGTGTATGTATATGTATGTTTTTGTATGTGTCTTTATGTGTATGTATGATATATGCATATATATGTATGTTTGTGTGTGTATGATGTATGTATATGTATGTGTTTGTGTGTGTGTCTTTAGTGTTTGTATGTATGTATATATTTATGTGTGTGATATATGCATATGTATGTGTTTGTATGTATGCTTTTTTATGTGTATGTGTGATGTATGCATATATATGTGTGTTTGTGTGTGTATGTGTAATTGTGTGTGTGTGTGTGTGTGTGTGTGATGAATGCATATCTATGTGTTCGTGTGTGAGCTCATATGCATGAGAGCGCACATGGAGGCCAGAGTTCAACACAGAGTTCTTATTTTTTGCGATAGAGCTTCTCACTGAATCAAGAGCTTGCTGTTTGGGCTAGTCTAGCTGGCCATGCCCAGCTTTTTACATGGGTGCTGGAGATCTCTAACTCAGTCCTCATGGTTACATGGTAGGTACTTTATGAAATGAGTCCTCTCCTTAACCCTGGCCCCATTGTCAGCACAGTCCACATATACCTATAGAGGACTTCTTGGCCGTCAGGAAGAGTATCACTGATCACAGATGTAGAAATATCAGTTTGAGCCTCAATTTTATTTTACTTTATGGTTAATACAGAAAACTGCAAATTCTGAGCCATATAGTGATTCAATGTTTACTTGTCTAAGGACTCAGCACACTTTCTTCCAGAGCAGCGAGGCTGTCTCACATTCAACTGGTGGTCCAGTTCCTTTACCTCTTGGCCAAGACCTGTCCTTATCTCCTGCTACCCCGTTGGCCTGGAAGCATATCATTGTGGGCTCAGTTTATGTTTCCCTAATGTGATGAGTCTGAGCTGGTGTTGACCGGATCTTTGCAGAGTCTGGAGAATGCTTATCTGGGTTTGTCATAGTTTGTTTTTTGTTGCTGTGATAAGTACCATGACCAAAACAACCTGGTAAAGAAAGAGGTTATTTGGTTTACAGGTTACAAACCATTATGGAGAGAAGTTAGAACAGGAAATGAAGGAAGAAACTGATGTAGAGGCCATGGAGGCATGCTGCCTACTGTCTTGCTCCCCAAGGTTTGCTCCATTTGTTTTCTTATACAACACAGACCACCTACCCAAGGGTAGCCCACAGTGGGCTGGACCCTCCCCCATCAATCATGAATCAAGAAAATGCCCACAAGGCAAGCTGATGGAGGCAGTTCCTCAACTGAGGCTTTCTTTCCCCAGGCGGCTCTGATTTGTATTAAATTGACAAGAATTATCCAGTCCAGGGTCCTTGCCTACTCTTGGTTGTCACCCTGGTTGAGGCCTTTTGTATTCAGCCTTAACCTGGCCTGCTATTGGAGCTGAGGTTTTTCCCCCACCTTGTGTGTGTTCTTTCCCCACAGGCAGCGCCCTGTGATGCACAAGCTCTGGTGAGGTCAGTTTGATCCCTCCTTGTGCCTCTCTACTTGGTATTGTTCCCTAGACTTGGTCCCTAAATCCAGCATGGTTCTCTTCTAGTGTTCATTATCTTGGCTCTTTGATCCACTCCAGGCTAATTTGTCTAGAGCTGTGCCTGGAGAAGCTGATCCATGCTGCTGACTTGGCTCCACCCTTTAGAGCCTGTGCCTTTTGAGTTTTGCTGGGTTTTCTCCTTGGGCCAAGTGCACCAACCCAACATCCCCATGTTTTTTACCTGTACCTCTGCTCTGTGGGTGCAGAGAAGGAAAGTACTGGAGGGGGTCCCTGCCTGGCTCCATTCTTCATCAGCCACTGTGTCCTCCTGTTTCCTGTGAGAGGCCACAAGACCTCAGCTGTCACCTTGTTTGGACCATAGCTGGAGTTGGATGAGCTCTAACCATAGGCAGCCCCCATTCCTGTTGTCAAAGATGCCTCCTAGGACTGCTGGGTTCTGTCCCCACTTCATTTGACACAGTAATTGTCTGAGGGGCACAATCTAAACTCCTATAGGTCACAGTCAGAGTCCTGAGACAAGGCATTTGGAAAGGAGTACAAGGCCTAGCCAGAGGTGATGCTTTATGGACGCTCAGATCAGGGTCTAATCCAGAGGATCTGGAGTGTACGTGAGTCACACGTTAGGGACAGCTGCAAACCTGCTCCAGCCAGCTATTGCCATCTTCAGAGGCCAGGTGCTGAAGAGAGAGCTGGACTGCTGTGTGGATTTATTATTTGTTTATTTAGTACAAGTCAGAACCTGTACTGGCAGCCACATTCTATGGAAGCTGAGTTCCTAGGTTCAAAGCTGGCCATCTCTGTTCTTCAACTATTTGCTGGGCTTCAGTTCACTCACCTGTACTGAGGAGATGGACATAGTGTCTGCCTGCCAAGGCTGTAGGGGATCTTAACTGTGGCAATTAAAATAAAAGGCTTCAATTAACAAAAGGAAGGGATTTGGGTTTGTTCATTGCTGTCTTTTCAGCACCGAGAACACTGTCAGCCACACCGATGGGCATGGCTGTGAGCTTACCCAGAACTGCTTTATCCTCCACTCACCCATCCACCCACCCTCCACCCATGTATGCATCCCCACTCACCCATCCACCACCCTTTATCTATCTATCCATCCACCCATTCATGATATTCACCACCTATTCATGCATCTATGCACCCATGCATCCACCCACTTATCAGTCCATCCACTCGCTCTTCTACTCACCCTCTGTCCATCCATTAACTCATCCATCTATGTGTCCATGTCTGTAAGCATCCATCCATCCATCCATCCATGTATCCATCCATCCATCCATCCATCCACTCATCTATTCACTCATCTCTGTGTCCACTCACTCACCCCTTGTTCATTTACCACACCATCAGTCACTTGGGTTATACGGATTGATCTAATCCTGAAGCCCCGTTAGTTTTGCTGATTTGCTGGCAGCATCCATACCATGTTTTTGGCATTGTAAAAAGCATTGAAAGGCTGCTCAGGCCTGTTTATCTAGATGGCTGTTGCAAACATTCCTTTGTGACTGTCCTGTGATGTTTTCACTCTTCCTTGTCTTTTTTGAGTAGTCGGAGGGTCCTCTGTGTTATGACTTGCAATAGGTAGTATGCGTGTATATGGGGGGAGAGGCGCGTGTGTGTTGGGAGAGGGTGGTGGCTCACTCCAGCAGCTCCTCCACAGCCTCGGAGCTCTCTTCATTTCCCCTTGCTTAGAGGTAACAAGTTAGCCCTGGCCACAGGGTTCTTCTGCATGTGGAGAGCCGACTTCTCACTTGAGCCCACTGGTGTTCTGTGTAGCCAGGCCTAGCCTCCTCTTCTATAATGGCTTTGCTTTTTCTAAGCTCTGGAGTTTTTTCCATCAAGTCTCTGACTATGGAAAGAGAACAAGCTGAATGTGGTCAGCTCAGCCTGGACATAGTTCATCCTATTGGCTATAACTCAGTAAAATGGCTATGCTCAGCTATATGGAACATTGGGAAATGTAGTTTTATTGTGGACCCAGGAGGGACAGGAATCCTGATATGTGAAAATGCTAGTCATACTCTTGACTCTCTTCCCTGCCCCCTAGGCCAGAGAAGCATGGGGGAGGCTGCAGGAGAGAGGCTACTCTGGTCTTCTCTACCTGTGGATGTATGGCAGCCGGTGAAACCTGTGGCTTGTGGGTGTGAACGCCCAGACTCCTGCAACCCACAGTTGCTGCTCAAATGGCCTGGAGCTGGCTTTCTGTATTTCCTACACTTCTGGGGCTGGGAGCATGGGATGGGGGCAGTGTGGGGGTGAAGGGAGGTGTGGATAGATATCCCTGTGTGGGTTAGAGATTGCTGCAGGAGATGTGAAACTGAAAGAGAGCTGACACATCTCCAGAAGCAGTTTCTCCATGGAGTGGAGACCGGGCGAGCATGGCATGGAGAGTATCGGGCTACAGAGGATTAGAGAGAGAGAGAAGTTTGAGGATGGAAGTGTCCATCCATCCGCAGGTCAGTTCCCTGCAGTCTGGGAATGGTAGTCAGATTTCCTTCTGGAGCTTCCCAGTCCACCTGAGGCTTCAGGTCATTAACCTTTCATCCTGCCTGCTGGACACTTGTCCACTCAGAACCACTGGGGCGGCTGCCACCCTCTAGATGGTGGCTGTCACTGCTTGTCACTTTGAAATTGGAGCTGAATTAGAAACTTACCTGCTTTCAGGTACTTTGTTCCTTGGGGATCTCAAGGTCCCTGCAGGTTCACAGAACACCTACTGGTCTACAAGAGGGCCATCACACCCAGATGTGCATGTTCATGCAGAAAGCAAGGCCTTGCTCTTGTTTGGATTGGTTTTGCTTTGCCAGGATTCACTTTGTCCTGTCAGTTCAGAATGCTCTTTCTCCCCCAGGGAAGCCAGAGGTGGTGTAGAATTTGGGGAGACCTCTGACTCTGTGCCTTTGGCTGGAGTAGTGGTTTGTTTTCCTTTGATTAATATGGTCCTGACTGTGACGGAAAGGCACAGCATGCTCCTCTTAGAAGGCTCCTCATGGTAGGGGTAGGTCTGTTTGCCTGAATGTTAATGGCTGATAGTTGTCAGGTCCACCTTGCTGGGCTGTGACATTAAGAAATGTTTCTACCAGGGCACTAGATGCTTATTAAAAGATGTTTTCCTCAAGGAAGACCATTGCAGAGCCTGGAATTCTGACCCTTGGGAAGTCAAGAGTCACTGTTTTTTATTTATTTATTTATTTATTTATTTATTTATTTATTTATTTATTAAATAGCAACACTGACAAGATGGTTTTCTTCAATAACAGGGAGTCTGCAGGACACCCATGTCTTCATGCTGTCATTGGGCAGGGGCTGCTGAGGTTCTTGGAGAAGGGCACTCATTGGCTGAAGGTCTTAGATCCCACAACCCACTTGCAGTTACCAGGTCGATGTCTGGCTGTACTTGGGGTGGGATCAAGTTGCCAGGCAAGTGTTCACTGGGGTGTTCACTGCAGAGCATCTTGTGGGCTGATAGACAAGGTAGGAAAAGGCATTCTAGGTAGAGGATCAGTATATGTTAAGTCCAGGAGCAGATGTTTGTGGGCTGTTCTGTCTACAGCAGCTACCAGCTCTAGACAACAGGATTAGAGAGTAGAGTCAGGTGGGAAGTGTCAGTAGGGCTGGGGTGCAACAAACAGCAAAAGTCACTCCAAGAGGGTCTGGAGAGATGGCTCAGAAGTTAAGAGCACTTGCTACTCTTGCAAAAGACTTGAGTTCAGTTCTAGCACCCACAGTGGGAACTCACAACCCCCTGTTACTTCTATTCCAGGGATTCAACACCCTTTTCTGCCTTCTAAGGGAACCTGTACCCATACATACACATAGACACTCACAAATCAATAAAAATAAATCCTCTATAAGTGTCACACAAGAAGCTTGGGCTCCCTAGAAATCGTGCAAAGGGCAATATATGGCAGCTAAGGTGGAACAGTCTGATTTGAACTCTGAAGGCTGATTTACTGGTGTCCAGGAAGAAGGCAGCACCTGTGGGAGCAGCATCCTAGAAGGCAGCTGAGCAGGAACAGAGAGCTGGGTTCTGTGTGTGTGTGTGGAGGAGTCCAATGCCAAGTGATAGCTTAAGATCTGAACTCAGTTCCACAATCACAGTGAGAAAGACCATCAGGCCAATGTCCCAGACACTTCTCACCACTAAAAATAAAAACCCAGGTAGAGGACACACTGTCAGCTCTGAATCTCTCCTTTTCCACCAGTGTGCAGCCAGAGAGGGAAGGAGGAAGGGGAAACGGGGGTCTGACCTTTTCCAGCAGCCACTCTGGGGCAGATGGGAGATATTTGCTGCTGGGGCCATTGCTGGAGTAGACAAACTTTGGCTGCATGCTATTCAAAACCCGATACTTGAGAGGCAAGGTTTGGTGAGAAGAAAATCAGGTTTATTTTAGGATCGATACCGAGACAACAGGGAGGGTTACTATCCTCCCGGCACCATCTGGAGGAGCCCTTGTGTAAAGTCCTCTTACAGGGCAGGAAAAGAAAGCTGGGAATGGGTGGAAGTCTTCAAGGACTTGTGCCTCTGTATCCACACACTGCTCCCCAGGCCAAAATATATCGACCGGCGTTGATCTCCTAGGGCTAGCTCCTCTAAATCTTCAGAAAAATCCATTCTGTCCACCGTCATCTCACACATCCATATAACCTGAAAGTCACTGGATGCTCTGGGATTTGTAAATCTAAGGAAAGATTACTTAACACAATCATTTAGACTGAAGAAGGCCAGCAAAGAAGGGGGAGGAAGGAACAGGAGACTCACGAGGTGGCCACTGTTCCTGGGGTGGGGCTCCTCACACTCTCTGTGAACCCTCAGCTTCAGGTCCCCCTCAGTGTCCTCTCTCCAGAGTTCTGCTGTCATCTGTCTACAACACTTCCTTATCATACCCCACTTCCTTCTGCCCGTGAATCCCACAGAGCCTTGTTCTGTAAGCCTGTTATCTGTCTTGCTCTCTTCATAGGACCCTGCTTGCTTCATTCAGTGCCAGATCCTAGCATGGTATTTTATTGGGCATCACTGGGCACTTGGCAATGGTCTAAGCCTGTGCTCTCTACCGAGCCTCTGCCGAGCCTCTGCCGGGGTAACAGCTGTTACCCTGGTTCCTCCTTTGCAGATAGGAGAACTGGGGCCTGGAGAGGCTGACCGCATTGCTTATGCTTGTACACCTCTGAAGTGAAAGAGTCAGTATTCAAGCCCCGGAGCTATTTAGGGGAGGGGGTGTTATTTTTTTCTGGGTTCCCTCAACTTCCCAGTCTCTTCTATACCCTCTTGTTCTTGAAAATAAACTTCATACCTCACTTAAATTGTTTTAAATTCTTCTCTCATGTATTAAATCTCAACTGCAGTTTCCCCTCCTTCCCCCTCCTGTCTCTTACCTCTACCTCCCCTCAGACAAGAGCAGGCCTCCCAGGGACATCAACCAAACAAGTCATACCAAGCTACAATAAGACCAGGCCCATATCATCACATTAAGGCTGAGTGAGGTAACCCAGTAGGAGGAGAAGGGTCCCACAGGCAGGCAAGAAGTCAGTCTCTGTTCTCACTGTTAGGAGTCCCACAAGAACACCAAACTACTTATCCATAACATATGCAGAGGATTTAGGTCAGACCCCTACAGGCTTCTAGTCTCTTCAAGCCCACTGGAATGCTGGTCAATTGATTCTGTGGGCCATGTTCTTGTGGTGTCCCTGACCCCTCTGGTTCCTCTGATTCTTCCTCCTCTTCCTCTCCATCCTCCGCAGGACTCCCCCAGCTCTGATTAATGTTTGGCTGTGGGACTCTGCATCTGCTCCCAAATGTCAAGGGATGAAATCTCTGGTCTCAACCAAACCAAACCAAACCAAACAAAACAAAAAACCCGGTAGTGGTGGCGCACACCTTTAATCCCAGCACTTGGGGAGGCAGAGGCAGGTGGATTTCTGAGTTCGAGGCCAGCCTGGTCTACAGTGTGTGTTCTAGGACAGCCAGAGCTATACAGAGAAACCCTGTATTGAAAAAAACCAAAATAAATAAATAAATAAAATAAAAAATTAAGAAATCTCTGGTCTCTCTGATGACAGTTATGGTAGGCTCTCGTCCCAGAACACTCAGCAGGCAGGACAATCTGTAGGTCGAAGGTTTTGTGGCTGGGTTGGTGGTCCAGACTCTCTACTTGAGGCCTTACCTGGTTAAAGAAGAAGACTGGTTCAGGACCCGTGTCCCCCAGTACTAGGAGTTTTTGCTGGGGGTACTCTCATAGACTCGGTTGAGTTTCCATTGCACTTCCCAAATGCCCCCCAGTTCTAGCCATTTCTCCCAGTATTTTCTCCCCCATCAGCTGATCCTTCCTGTTCTCAACCCTACCTACTTCTAATCCACTCTCGAAATCTATTCTACTTCCCTTCCCAGGGAGATCCTTGTATCCCCTCCTTAATTTCTCATGTTACTTAGCCTCCCTAGGTCTGTGGATTGTAGCATGATTATCTTTTACTTTACAGCTAATATCCACTTATAAGTCATTACATACCAAGTTCGTCTTTCTGGGTTTGGGTTACTGCACTCAGGATGATTTTTTTAGTTCCATCCATTTGCCTGCAAATTTCATGATGTACCACATTTTCTTTATTCATTCTTCTATTGTGGGACATCTAGGTTGTTTCCAATCTCTGGCTATTATGAATAAAGTTGCTATGGACATAGGTGAGCACATGTCTTTGTGGTAGGATGGACCATCCTTTGGAGATATGGTCAGGAAGTATAGCTGGGTCTTGAGGTAGATCAAGTCCCAATTTTCTGAGAAACCACCACATTTATTTCCATAGTAGCTGTGCAAGTTTGCATTCCCACTAGCAATGGAGGAGTGTTCCCCTTGCTTCATATCCTTGCCAGCATGAGCTGTCACTTGTGTTTTTGATCCTAACCATTCCAACAGGTGTAAGATGGAATCTTAAAGTCATTTTGATTTGCATTTTCTTGATGGTTAAGGAGGTTGAACATTTCTTTAGATGTTTCTCGTACATTATAGATTCTTCTGTTGAGAAGTCTCTGTTTAGATCTATACCCCATTTTTAAATTAGGTTATTTGGTCTAGTTTCTTGAGTTCTTTATAGATTTTGGATATTAGTCCTCCACCAAATGTGGAGTTGGTGGAAATCTTCCCCCATTCTGTGGGCTGCCATTTTGTCCGATTGACAGTGTCTTTTGCCTTTCAGAAGCTTTTCATTTTCATGAGGTCCCATTTATTCCTTGTTGATCTTATTGCCTACACGATTGGTGTTCTGCTCAGGAACTTGTCTCCTGCCCCAATGAGTCCAGGGCTCTTCCTCACTTTCTCTTCTGTCCGGTTTGGTGTGTCTGGTTCTGTGTTGAGGTCTCTGAGCAGGGTGATAGATATGGATGGTTCCATTCTTCTACAAACAACACCCAGTTAGACAAGCACCATTTATTGACGATTCTTCCTTTCTGCCCATTGTATATTTGTGGCTTCTTTATCAAAAAATCAGTCATCCATAGGTGTGTGGGTTTATTTCCCGGTTTTTGATTTGATTCCATTGATCAATGTGTGTGTGTGTGTGTGTGTGTGTGTGTGTGTGTGTTTGTTTATGGTAGTAACAAGTGGTTTTTGTTACTATTGCTCTGTAGTACAGCTTGAAATCAGGGATGGTGATAACGGAAGTTCTTTTATTGTTAAGGACTAACTCCCTGGGCTTTTTGGTTGTCCATATGAAGTTGAATATTTTTCTTCCAAGATTTCTTAAGAATTGTGTTAGAATTTTGAAGGGGATTGCATTAGATCTGTATATCACATTGGGAGGATGACTGTTTTTACTATGTTAATCCAACTGATCCATGAGCATGGAAGATTTTCCTATTGTCTGATATCTTCAATTTCCTTCTTTAAGGACTTGAAGTTTTTATCATACAGATCTTTCACTTGCTTGTCTAGAGTACCCCAAGATATTTTATACTAGTTGTGGCTGTTGTGAAGGGTGTTGTTTCCCTGATTTCTTTCTCAGCCCATTTGTCATTTGTATATAGGAGGACTACTGATTTTTTTCAGTTAATCTTGCATTCAGCCACTTCACTGAAGGTGTTCATCAGCTGTAGGCATTCCCTGTTAGAATTATGCTATCATATAATCTGTGAATAGTGATACTTTGACTTCTTCCTTTCCAGTTTAGATCCCCTTGATTTCTTTTAGTTGTCTTATTTTCTAGCTAGAACTTCAGGCACTTTGTCGAATAGATATGGAGAGAGTGGACAGCTTGGTCTTGTTTCTTATTTTAGTGGAATTGCTTTGACTTTTTCTCCATTTAATTTGGTGTTGTCTCTGGGCTTACTGTAAATTGCCTTTATTGTGTTTAGGTATGTCCCTTGTATCCCTGATCTCTCCAAGACTTTTATCAAGAAGGGGTGTTGGATTTTGTCAAAGGCTTTTTCAGCATCTAATGAAATGATCATGTGGTTTTTTTCTTTCAGTTTGTTTACATGGTGGATTACATTGACAGATTTTTGTATGTTGAACCATTCCCGCATCTCTGGAATGAAACCTATTTGTTCATACTGGATGATCTTTTTGATGTGTTCTTAGATTCAGTTTGCAAATATTCTATTGAGAATTTTTGCATCAATGTTCATGATGGAAACTGGTCTATAATTCTCTTTGTTGAATCTTTGTGTAGTTTGAGTATCAGGGTGACTGTAGGCTCATAAAATGAATTTGACAACGTTTCTTCTGTTTCTGTTTTATGAAATAATTTGAGGAGTATTGGCATTAGCCCTTCTTTGAAAGTCTGGTAGAATTCTTCACTCATACCTCATGTTTAAACCTCCCCTCACCCTTTGCTTGGTGATGATTGAGAGGAGTGTCCCTCAGAATACAAAGGTGGCTGCAGCCTGTTGGTGTGGTGGTGTCTCCTTGCTGATGACACCTGCCTGGAGGGATCACTTATGCCTTCTGGAGTTCTCAGCCTTCCTTCAGGACTGAGGTTGACAAATTGTTTGAAATGGAGATCAAGAGTTAATTTAGTTCAGCTTTGCACCAGTAGCCCATTGGATTCAAAACACAGGCCTTAGAGTCCAACACAGCTGGGTCTCAGGCAGGGCTGGCCCTTGGCCAGCACTGGACTCCAAGCCTACCCCTGGACCCTTCAGACTGGGAGGCTAGGGTGGCAATGACCCCTCAGGGCATTTGAGTTCTGGTTCCTGATAAGACTGTCAAGTGTCTTTTCAGATGAAGGATCAAGTTAAAGGTCCTCTGACATCCACATTGGGTCACAAGCACTGGCCTGCTGGTTAGTTATTGAATATCAATTGTGTACTTCCCACTGCTACTTCTAGGACCTGGCCTTACTGGGTGTGTTTTTATTGAGGTCAAAACTCTGAGGAGAAGAGCAAGCTGATACCACTGCTTCAATCAATGCCAAGGCTCTGACTCTCCTTGCATATTTCCAGTGAACTGACTAATCTACAGTTCTCTCCCTCTAGTCCCGTGCCTTCATACCCCTGTATACTGGCCACGTCCAGTTCTGTGTGAAGCATTTATGTTTGCACTTGTTCTGATGTATGTGTTGCTTTCTATGTGTATTTAAATGTAGATAAATCATGTATGTATTGGTCAATAATGTCTACCGTAAGGCTGTGTAACAACTTACCCCACACTCAGTGATCAGTGTACAAACACAAGCCTGAGTTTTCTTGCTTGTGTCTGTTGGTTTCTGTGGTAGGTGGTTGAGGGCTAATGAATGGGTGGGGTCCAGGGTAAGGCTTGGATTGACTTAGCCTACAGGTCTCCCATCATTCTGGGGTATCTACTCCAAGAATATTGCCAGAGCAATGGCAGAAATTCAAGAGGGATGAGTGTAAATCTGTGATGCCTCCAGAGGCTCAGCTGTGTTGAGACGTGGTCATTTCTGTCCATGCTTTCTGGACAATGTGTGTCAGAGATCCACTGTTAATGGGGAAGGAGCAGCAAGTGAAGATGTTTTGCCAAGAATGGGCACACATGAGTGACAGTGGTCCCATAAGACTAAAAACAGCTAAAAAATATCACTCCTTGTAAGTGCCCATTATGGTGACATTGTGCAACGTGTTATATGTTTGTGGCAGTGGTGGTGTGGACCTGCCACTCTGTCTGAAGGAGAGCAGTGTACCCATGAAGAAGCCCCCCCCCCCCCGTGCCCACCCGCAATGGTAACACTGGGTGGTGCTGCTTAGCAAGTTACTAGTCTATACTTTCACCTACTTTACAGTGTGGTCCTACTTATTAATAACTAGTTTCAGAGCTAGTGCAATGACTCGGTAGTTAAAAGCACTTACCTCCAAGGCAGGTGACCTAAGTTAAATCCCAGGGCCCAATACAGTGAAAGGAGAGAATTAACTCTCACAAGTCATCCTCTGCCTTGCACATGCATAACATTACAAGTATTCATGTGCATACACACACATGTACCAGATAAATAGATAGATAGATAGGTAGATAGCTACATACATACATACATGGATGGATGGATAGATAGATAGATAGATAGATAGATGGTGGTAGATGGAGAGATACTATTTTAAGGGCATGCATCTTGGTGCATCTGTCGTATCGGCACTTGGGGCGCTGGGGCAGGAAGATGACTATTTCAAGATCAACTTGGGCAGTGTATCTAGTAAGGATCCCTCATCCTCTGACATACATAGTGTAAAGTATGACATGTCATGGTGTCAAAAGCAGCCCCCTTGCAGCTTGTGTGCATCTACTTTCTTGATGCATCAAGAGACCACACTAAAGCCAGGCATGGCAGTGGCTGTCTGTAATCTCAGAACTTTAGAGGCTGAGACAGGAGAATTTTAAGTTCTATGAAAGCCTGGGCTACATGGTGAGACCTGGTGTGCAAAAGAAAAATTAAAAACCACTCAGCCCAGCCTTCACCATCTGGATATCCAATTTCTTCTTGTTGCCTCTTTGCTCACAACCACTTGACCACAGCAGCAGGAACCAACCACAGCCTCCTTAGAGTACCCTGGCCCCTCTGGGGCTCTCGCATTTATACCGGCTCAAAAGTTCCCAGAATTCCAAACATCATACACTCTCAGAAGCTATCTGCAACTGGCAAACCCATGTTCCTGCTAGTGCACAAGGCAAATCATAATCACCTGCTGTGCAGCAGCCGCTTATCCCACACCTGGGCATAAAACAAAGACACAGTCACATAACATAACCAGGTTTTTAAAGAAACCGAAATGCTGACTCCAGCTGTTAGATGGCGTCAGTTATGGGTGTGCATAAGTTGGGTGGGCAGTGTGCTGTGTAACTGTCAGGGAGAGTGATAACATGAACTCCAGTTCTGTAGCCTACCACACATCCAGGGAAGACTTGGCCCAACCTGCTGCTCCCACACCCAGGGCTGTGATGCATGAAATACAAGATCAAGTCAATCCTGAGAGAAAATGAAGTCATACAGCTGGCTAGGATAGGGCTGGGGCGGTGACCAGTGGAAAGTGCTTAAAAAGGAGACCATAGGTTCCACCTGACGTTACAGAAAAAAGCAAAAGCAAGAGCTTCAGGAGGCTGCTGCTTACAAACATGGGTATTCTTCACAGTCAGCTCTCAAAAATAGCGATAAAGTGTGGACCAGGAGATCTGCAAGCCAGAAGCATGAAGCTTGTCATCACCGAGTTAAATGCACACATACCACTTACCCACTCTGATTTATGACTGGCTGAACCATGGCCTGTTGACCCCAGTGTCAACACACAGGGGACTACAGGTGCCATCAGGGGATGTAGATTCTTTTTGTTCCCTACCTCAGATGGGGTCTCACTATGTGGCCTAGGTTGACCTGGAACTCATGGCAATGCTCCAGCCTCAGTTTCCTGAGTGCTGAGATCCCAGGAGTACACTACCATGTCTGATTCATTAGCTCACGGGCCTGTAGTCATACATGTTCCTGTTGTTGACCTACAGGTCATCATGTAGTTCAAGACTGTATTTCATTTTCAAGCTTTGGCCTGCATTTCCTCCTGCTGCATGTACCCACCCAGTCAGTATAGGACAGGGAGGCACTTCTCCGTGCCTTTTTTCATTTCCCCGATTAGTTAGTAGTGGGTCTGAGAATCTCTTCATGCACTGGGACTCCAATTAAGAATCCTCTGATCTGGGTGAATTCTTCCCATCCAGGATCCTTCTGGTCCTCCTGTCTAGAATCCTTTCACTGTGCTTTTTCTGAGGAGAAAGGCTGTGATTAGGGAGAGGCCTGGCAAGACAGACACAGTGGCTCGAGAACAGGCTAAGGATTCTCTAAGGATGAAGCCAAGTTTGTCTGCCTTGTCTCAGGCATTAATTATTTAACCTTAATTAGCAGCTCTGAGCAGAGAAATCCCCCCCCCCCCGCCCGATTGATGCCACAAAGAACCCCAATGAAGACACAGATGTCACCTGACAGATTTTTCTTCATAGCTGGGGCATTAGCTCTAGGAATCCTCCTCCCCATAATAAATTCCAAGACTGCTCCAGTACCTTATATAAATAAGCACAGCATTTGTACACAACCTACACACACTCCTGCACATGATAAACTGTCTCTAGGTGGTTGACAGGGCCAGTGAGCTGATGTCATCCTGCACATGCTCAGTAATGAGCACAATGCTTTTAAGAATATATTTTCGATATATGGTTGTTTGGATCTAAGGTCTGGGACTCATGGATATAGTAAACCACGTTTGCTTTGTTCTGAATGGCGTGGAGAGAAGGATGACAAAGCCTTTCCCGGGCACCTTCCTCAGTGTCCCACTGATCAAGAAAAGAACATGAACATGTGAGTCAGACCCATAGTGTGCTCAGCATCTGCTCCGCATGCAATCTTTGGTCCTTTGACATCTCCTGGGGGATGACAGATGACAGACCTGTCTGGCTTCTCTAGTCATTCAGTCTGTGTGCTTCCAGCATGTACCTGCTTTGAGCTGGCTCATTCTGGTCCTGAGAAGGCACAGGGAGCAGCTGCCCTGCCTTCCCAGGCCTACATTCCAGAATGGGGAGCCAGTCAAGTCACCGATGTCAGCTTTTTTACCATAACCAAACCTTGGGAGAATAGTGGCGGGGGATGGGGAGTAAGGAGTTGGAGGTGGGGTGGGGGTGGGGCAGGGGTTGGGTGGGGTTCTTTTGGCTCACAGATTCAAAGGGTTCAGCTGAGAACCATCGTGACTCACAAGCCCACACCCAGCTCCTGATTAACATCTACAGAAGGTCCTACAGACCTTGAGCACAGCTAATCAGAGTGTCTTTGCAAGATATCATCAGGGCTACAGACCATGGGAATGGGAAAAGTTGGTTGTGGTAAGGGTTTGCTGGAGAAGGGTAACGGTGCCATCTTGTACAGCCCTTCTTCATTCTTTTGTTGTGCCCTTGTGCCCTGGGCATGTGTCAGGAATCTGCCCTCAGTCTCCCCTCACCACCATGAAGCAGATAAACAATAACCGAATCCTAGTCAAGATGTGTGTGTGTGTGTGTGTGTGTGTGTGTGTGCATGTGAAGGGGGGTAGTATGGATGTACATGCCCAAAAGTATATACGGAGGCCAGAGGTCAACCCTGGTCTTACTCCTTAATCCGGGATGGCCTGGAACTTGCTCTGTATACCAGGCTATCCTTGAACTCACAGGGATCCTCTTGCTTCTGCCTCCTGACTGCTGGGAGTAAAGGTGTGCACTATCCTATCAGGTGCTCCACTTTATTTTTTGAGGCAGGATCTCTCACTCAACTTGGAACACATAGATTTGGTGAGTTCGCCTGGCCAGTGAGCTATAGGGATCTGCCTGGCTTCCTTTCTCCCAGCACTGCGGTTACAAACACACACTGAATTGCCTAACTTTATGTAGGTGCTAGGGATATGAACTTGACTCCTCCTACTTCTACAGCAGGCATTTCATCAATTGTGCATCCCCACCCAATCCCCCACAACAGAAACACAGCTCTTATGGTTTGAAAGGGAAACAAAGACTATATGGGCTCAAGTAAATGAAAATCACCCACCATTCAGGCATGGCTCGATTCAGAACCCAAATGCTCTCTCTGGCATGTGTCTCTTTTCGGCTCCTGTCCTTGTGGGTCTTCTGCTCTGGCTTCCTTCTCAGGGAAGCTGTCTCAGGAGGTACAAGGTGTCTGGGGGCACACACATAGTAATTGCAGGGAAAAAGGCACCCACAGAAGCTCCTGTGGCAGAGTCACACTGGTTAACCTGGGCTGTGTACCTTTGCGGAACCTATCACCATCATGGGAAGTCATCACCATCATGGGAAGTCATCACCATCATGGGAAGTCATCACCATCATGGGAAGTCATCACCATCATGGGAAGTCATCACCATCATGGGAAGTCATCACCATCATGGGAAATCATCACCATCATGGGAAGTCATCACCATCATGGGAAATCATCACCATCATGGGAAGTCAAAACTCTGATTGGCCAGGCCTGAGTCTTGTGACCTTCCTTGGGGTTGGGAGTAAGGCCAGTTGCAAACTTCAGGGACGAGGTAGGGGAGGGAGAATCCTCAGTTGCTAGCAACAGAAGGGAAAAGTCCAAGGGCTAGCCTACTCTCAGACTGTGAGTTTCTTTCTGTAGTCCATCTATTCTCTAGTGCGGCGACTCATGAGTCTTAACTGACAGCAGAGATGTCAAAGAAATATAGGCCCTGAGCAGAGGTGGGAGGTCTAGGCTGGGACATACAGCTGGGTCTTAAGCAGCGGCTCTGGTATATCTTCTGGTAGGAAATAGAATATGTCCTCTCTGTTTCGTTGATTTGAAGTGCTGGCCATGGAGAGCCTCGCCCATGGCAGGCAAGCCTGCTGCCACCGAGCCTCAGATCAGCTCTTTCTTTGACATTTGACAGAAACAAGATCTGGCTTATTGGTCTGGAACTTGTTATGCAGCTCAAGGTGGTCTAGAACTGTCTATGTAGCCCTAGCTGGCCTAGAACTCATGATCTTGCATCCCAAGTGCTGGAATTACAGCAGTGCATGGGAACTGCATTCTTATTGGAGAGCCACAGACCTCCATGGGTCCCTAAGGATTTCTACATTCTCTGTTTTGATGAGCAGAGAGACTGTGAGGAGGGAAGCTAGAAGGGACAAAAACCCACAGCTGTACACCGCCCATGGCCAGCTCTGATGCAGTTAGAAGCTGGGACTGGACTAGCAGACTGCACTTCTGAGCCACGTCGAAGCCACTCAGGTTAGATGCTTGGCTCCTGGGCCCTGAGGAGCCAGCCTGCACAGTGACCTTCTGACCCAGCCACTCACCATGCAGCCCCCATCAACATAGTGTCCACAGGAAGCTGGCAGCCACTGAATAGAATCCAATTAGAGGCCTTGCCTGGTGTGAGGCCATGAGGCCATGACAGAGGAGCTGCAGCTTTGGGTTTCTCAAAACTCCTGAGGATTTTGCTTGCGTTAGGACAGGGCTCAGAGCTGTCAGAGGAGCTTGCAGGCTAGAAAGAAACAAGTCTGACACATCAGAGTCTCATGTATCTCAAGGCATCTTAGTGGATCTCTTTTCCAGCACACTGGAGAGCCGGGCATTCTGGAGTCACTGAGGCCTGGGTCACAGTCAGCTGCCTACTTCCACACACACCCAAGCTTCTAATTGACTAGAGTTGACCTGAGGGTGGGTGCCAACATTCTTTAACTCTGCAGAAGGGATTCCAATGTGTGGCCTGGAACTCTGCCTACACTGGGAAGACAGGAAGACTATCCCAGGGGAACTGAGTACAGAGGACGGAAGCATGAATAGAAGACAACTAAGGTGTAAGCACAGAAGGGGGAAGCTGGGCAAGAGTGTTCAGGAAGGGAAGAGAATGTGCAAAGGCCCTGTGGTACCAAAGGGTGACGTGGGGTATTTGGGAGAAGGGCACCGGGAAGGAAGATGTAGAATCTTAGGCAGGGGGCTCCAGAGCCCATGATATAGAGTCTTTGTCTGAAGGGCATGGGAAATCATGAAGGACCCAATCAGAAAGGGTAAGGTCATGTTGTCACTTTCAAATGGTTTTGGCTGCTGTATCCTCGGCAGACAGCTAAAGCATGGGGGCTATGGTAGCTTTCCTAAGATACGCTTACAGTGGTGTAAGTGGCCAAAGATAAAGGAGGAGTAGGCTGCTCGTGCTGACCCTCAAGAGCTTGGATCCCAGTCTTTCACTCTGAGCATGCTCCTTGGCTCCTCTGAGCCTCAGTTTACTCAGTGAGATACTTGGGTGGTGCTTATCTCCATTTCACAGTAGCTGTAAAAATTATGTGTGGAATTACATGTCCCCATCCCAGTGGGTCTTTGGCTGGTGTCAATACTCTATGCCAATGCTTCTTACTACAAAGGCCTCTGCACTGCCTGCTGGGACTTCATGTCAAGGCATTTTATAAAGCCTGCCTGTATTTGCCACAGGCTGACCCCGAGCTCCTCAAGGGCATGGCTGTTTTGACCTTGATTCCATCTCTCAGTCAGTGTCTGACACAGAGCAGGTGCTTTGTAGATGTTTGAGCAGAACTGGGACTGGGCCAGTCTGTGGTCAGGTGGCTGTGGTCCTCAGTGATTACCCTCTCTGAGCAGAGTTAGGGCTGGGCCAGCCTGTGGTCAGGTGGCTGTGGTCCTCAATAGCAGTTGTTCCCTCTCACTATGTCCAGTGTATCTCCTGGCAGATTGGCTGCTGGCTTCTGGTGAGGGTTGTCACTCTGCTCTCCACCCCAATCTCCTGCAGAGTTAAAAAAAAAAATCTACCTGAAAGGCTGCTACTGTCTAGACAAGCTCTTCAGCATGCAGCTGTCTAGACAGTCCCCAGCGCACTCCAAAAAAAAAAAAAAAAAAAAAAAAAAAGAACCTGACCTTCAGCTCCTGGGGTCCTCTTCCCTCCGATGCTGTAGGGAGTGCAGTTCCAGTGATCCGGCAGGCTTTCTGCTGTCACTCTGAACAGGGTGGCATCTTTCCCAGAAGCCTGGAACTCTTCACATGGCCCAAGCAGGGCCCTGTTCTTAGCAGATCTCATCTTCTCTCTTTTTACTCACACTGTCACTGTCCTCCTCTTCAATGCCAGCCCTGTCCCTTTACCCTGTTCCTGAAGTAAAGATACCCAGCTGCCCAGTGAAGCCTGGTTCCTTGCATTGAGAATGGCTTCCTCCTTCTCTTGAGCACTGGTATGGGATGAGCCCACATTCATGATATGGCATGGTCCTGACCAGTCCCCTCCCACCTCTTCCCAGCCCTCAGCTGTGTGTGTGTATGCATGCACACGTGTATGCATGCATGCACATTAACTGTACTGCACTAATTCCATCTATGTCCCTGAAGAATGGTCTGTTCTGGCTCAGTCCACATGACTTTCTTTCCCTCTTATTGGGGTACACCTGGCAGACCCACTCCCCTCTAGCTATGGGAGGATGAGCCGATGGCTGTTTACATCATGATAGACCAGGAAGAAGACAGGAAGGCAGGAGCCAGGGGGCAGGTATAACTCTGAAAAGCCTCCTCCTGGTGTCCTATTTCCACCACCCAGACCTCACCTCCTAACATCTCTGCAGCCTCCCTGAATAGCGCCAAGAGCTGGGAGTGGGTCATTTAAACAGAGCCTCTGGGGAACACTTCAGACTCAAACCATAACAGACCAGGGCATCTGTGTTGCTTTCCCATCCAGCTGCCCACATTCAGAGACTGTGAGTCCAGTCCCCAGCCTCGTTCTCATGGTCAAAATCTGGTGGGCTATCCTGTCCTTTGACAGGGTCTGGCTTAGGTGGCGCCTAGCTCTATGATAGCTTGTAGAATCTTTCCTATTCCTGGGAGGAGTCACAGATTCAGCTTCACCTCGCTCCTCAGCTCAGGGTTCTTCAGAACACAAAGGCAAAAAGGGAGAACCCATCACCAGTCCTTTCGGGAGGAGCAAAAGTCCCTATCTGTAATGATGCCAATGAGCAACTAAATGAATCTTCCACAGAGACTTCCCTCCAAGGGTTCTCACATGCTAGTAAGAACATCCCCTAGCCAGACATGGTGGTGCATGCTTGAAGGCCTAATGCTTAGAGGCTAAGACAGGAGGATCATGAGATCAAGGCCATCTGGGCAACAATAAGACCCTACTTCAATTTTTTTTAAAAAAACGGGGGAAAAAAAAACCAGGCTAGAGATATAGTCAGGGATAGAGCACCTGCCTACTTTGCATGAGGCTCAAAATTCAATTTCTAGTACCACAAAGATACAAAAAAAATAAACAATTCTGAACTATGGGTTAAGTGGTTTGATCCAGTGGCTTCTGTAACTTGCAACCTAAAGCATTATAGTGGACACAAGGTCTATGGTCAGGTCAATCATTGGACTTCCCATCACCAGAAATAAATCAGTAGACTGTGGTTGGCCTCTGGCTCTGACAGTAGTTGTCAGAACAGTAGTTGATCTAGAGAGTTCAGTGCTGGCCAGAAGTAAGACAGCACAGCTGCTGAATGCCCAGCCAGCATTCACTCAGATTCTGGCACCACTGTCAGGTCTCCTTCTACATCTGAGTGATCCACGTTGAGGCAGCTGTGACAGATGGAGCACACAGATCATAAGCAACCACATGATGCAGGAGACTCTACATGGCTTCACTGCAGACTTGAATACTGCCCATAACTCCACTTAGACCACTGGGCAAATAGCACCTGGGAGCTGTCCATTGTGCAGTTCTGAAATCACAGTTGCTGAAGGAGGAAGACCAACTGGAGGAACCACAGACACTGGGGGATACGCACAGGCCATGCATCCCAAAGTTCCACCTGTCTAGAAAGGTGACCGGTGGTACTGGTCAGCTGTGGATCCGTTATAATTCAACGGGGACACATTTAGGTAAAAAAAAAAATAAGGTTAATGCAATGACAAGGGTGTGTAACACAAAGAGTAGAGTCATATCACTATGTATGTCGGGAACTGTTCTGTAGCCAGTTGTTGGAGAAACAGAATACATGACATCCGTTGAATTAGATGCCTTGAGCAGTGAGGTGCTTGGAGGCATGGGCATAATGAAGAGGAGAGACCCACAGTTTTGACATTCTTTGTGGCCACTAGAGAGATGGAGGGACGAGGGTAGTACAGAAGAGAGAGAAATAAGTCATTTCAGGCAGGAAGGACAGATGATGGATGGGATGGGACAGATGGGCCTGGCCATGGCAAGGACAAGCAGATGAGCCGTGATGGATGTGTTTATTGTGTCTCATTCATCCCTGCAGCTGACTGGGGAACATGTGGAACCAGGGAGGTGGAAGAACTTAGCTGGATGCCATTTGTGCTTGGCCTGAAACATTAAAAATGATGACTGTGCGCCTCAGTCTGTGTCCCGGATCTCCTGCCACGGTACCAAATGACAAACAATAGGTATTGTCTGGGAGGCTATTGTCCAAGAGACATCATTAAAACAGGAACCTGAAGCCACCATGATAAAAGTAAACCCAGGCAGTGCTCTGGTCACAGTGAGGACCAATCCAAGCCCTTGAGCCACTTCATTAGTGTGGGGGAAGCCATGTTTTATGAACTGGGCATGACTGTAAAAGCTCTTGAAGGCTGAATAGGAGTTTGGGAGGAAAGATAGAAGGAAACCAGGAAGGGCGATTGCATTACACTTCTTTTTTTCAGGAATGGAGGGAGTGGGCATGGTGGTTTGTGCCTGAGAGCTTAGTTCTAAGGAGTGAAGGCAGGAGGGTCTTGAGGTCCAGGTAAGTCTGGCATACATAGTGAGCTTCTGCCTCAAAACAAGTGGTGAATTCAGAGTGTTTGGTCATAATGGTGGTTTTGTAGGAAACGGGGGCTGGAAATTACAGGCTCGTACCGCTGAAGAGTGCTTGACAGTCTAACAACACAGGTTCTAAGTCCTAAAAAATGGCACTGGCCATGCTGCTGGACCAAGGCAGGGAAGAAAAACATCCATCTTGGACAGGCAGGCAAGGCGGGAGGGACAGTCTCGTGGAGGTGTGAAGAAAACAGTTGCTTATTGTATGATCAGGTGGGAAAGTATTTTAACACTTGAGCTGACAGGATGTCTGCATGTGTCTGCCAGTGGCCATCAGTCTCAGCTGGGAGCCAAGAATGACACCATAGGATGCAGGCTTTGCCATTCTGATCACAGCATCCTTTGCTCACCGGGTAGACTGATGGGTCATAGAGATTTAGAACAAGGTAGGGCCAGGGCAGACTCCTTTCCACTTGTCAGAGTCTAAGAGTCTCCAGCCCTTCTCAACCAGATTCTGGTTAGAAATGACCTGCTTCCTCCCCTTCACTTCCTGGGATGAGGACTCCAGGCTCTGCAGCTCAGCTCCTCATGTTACCTGGTGGGCTACTGCAGCCAGGGTAGCCTCTGTCCGGCCTTGGTTGTTGTCACTGTCTGGACGTGCTTGCTTGCTGTGCCTCTCTTTTTCTCCCCTCACCAGTGGGAGAGCTAGCAATCTTTTGGGATTTAATTACAGGTTCCCCTAGGGCCTTTCAGCCCATCACAGGGCTCCTGTAGGCTGCTGGCCGGGAGGGTGACAGCAGCCTGCTGTGATGAACAGCAACTCTCTGTGGTAGTGTCTGTACTCAGTGGCCTGCCCACGCTCCTTGGGCTGCTTAGCATTTGTTTGAGCAAAGCATGCCTTGGTCCCATTTTGCAAGATCAGATAGCTAACGGGGGACACTCTCAGCAAGAAGATGATGAGAGAGAGAGGGTGAGCTGTACAAGCATGGAGGCAGCCAGAAGGAAGGCGCTCTCCTGAAGGGATGCTTGTCCCCCAAGGATTCTGGAAACTTCCCATGGCCAAATAATGACTTTAAAACTCAGCCTGAGTTAATTAAGTCTGCCTCACATGCAGACAGCATATACTCCGGTGGGGATTCCTTTGACCTCAGGCTGCCATATTAGAGCCCCCAAAGTCAGTGGGCTAGGGTTAGGGAACACACAGAAGATCCTCATCCTACACTGAAGCAAACATTTGCTAACTGGCCGAGTAACTAAAGGCTGATACCGTAGGAATTTGGAGGGAACTGTGACTGCTCAAGATGTCCAGAGAGCTTCAACTAAGGAGTTGTTTCTTGGGGAAGGATAGGGGGGAGGGTTGACAAGATGGCTCAGTGATGCTTGCTGCTAAGCCTGACAACCTGAGTTGAATCCCAAGTGGTAGAAGGCTCCCACAAGTTGTCCCCTGACCTCCATAGGTGTCAGGCATGTATGTACATGCCTAAAGAAATTAATGTAAGAACAAAGGGTAATTCTCATTGCATTCTTAAAGCACAATGACCATGTGGGAAGAAAGCAATGAGGAGGGGGTGTATGTCTCAAGGATGCCTTGAAGAAGACATCCAGAGAGGCCGTGCTGTCCCTCCACAGGCAGGATTTCCCAGTCATTTCCCAGTGCAACTCCCTCCGTTTGTTGTTGAGAATAGATTTTTGCTATGCAGTCTAGGTTGGTTTTGACCTCATAACCCTCCTGTCTCTGTCTCCTGAGTGCTGGAATGACAGATATGCTCTACCACCATGCCCAACTTTTCAGTCATCCCCAAATATGCTGTTTGGTGTATAAGGGTGAGACAGCTACACTGGGAGAGATAGAATAAAAACTTCACCTCTGGTGCCCTTCCTTGTCTGAGGAAAGATCTGAGTGTGTCTAAACATCCTGCACACCCTGCTTCTTCTGGGTGAGAGTGCAGTGTGCCTCCCTTTCTTGCTGCCCTGCCATTTCTCTCATGCACATCCTTCTTGCTATGACTGGACCTGGATGGAATGAATGAGGAGACTCCACTTCCAGGAACCTAGGATCTAAGCGGACCTCCCATCTTACTGCTGCCATGATGGGCACTACATGTTGGGTGGCTTACACCTTTGCAGGGCTTACAGAGAAGTAACACTGTCCTTCTTCTGGGTTTGTGCACTAGGCTGGAGGGATGCCTGCCAGGAGCTGCTGGTGTGCATGCTTCTCACTTTCTGGGATGCCCTGAGAAGGCTGTGAGGTGGCCTGAGCTCAGCATACCTGATGGTCAGTGTGTGCAGCACAGCCAAGGAACTGGTCAGGGACATGGGGACTGGCGGGTGGATGTCATCAGAGTCTACTGTAGGCAGTTAGTTCATTCTAGCAGCAGTGGGAAGCCCTCTCTCCCTGGGCACACCCATTTACTAGAACTTTCTTTGTTCCCTGACTTATTCCTCCACTTCGAGTCATCCAGGTTTGACCAAGAGCTGGAAGGTTCAGGGCATCCCCAGGCTCTGCTGACAGCTTGCTGAATGAAACATGAGTCAGAATCATCACAGGGCCTGCTTCAACTCTGGTCATCATGGAATTGGACCAGTTCGAAGGAGAACAAAAATGGATTCTTTCATCTCTTCCCTGACCAATTGGTAGTGGCTGACTGGACAGCTAAGGGTGGGGACAGGGGAGATTGAGAAGCAACTACTGGACTCTGTGGGACAGGGTCATGATCAGTTAGCAATGTCTGTCTTGGGTAAAGAAAACGAGCCAGTGACTTGTTCTTCTGGAGCACACAGTCCCATATGCACCTCCTACAGTGCTGGATGTTGGTTTAGTGTGATATATTGGCAGCCTGCAGTGCCAGACCAAGAATAAAAATGTCCAGCAATCAGAGAACCTACACAAGTCTACCCACTCATACAGGTCTGCAGGTCTGTTTTCCCATTAGATCTCCCACAACTTCCTAATATTTTACAGGAAGGTTTGTTTGATGCTTACCCAGCATCCTTTCTTCTAGTGCTCACTCTCCAGTCTGGGTATCCACCCCTGTGTCCAGGCCTCTGCTTCGGGATCAAGAATGAAGCAAGAGACTCACAAAAGCCCATAGGCCCCCTAGCCAGAGTGCTTGGGTGAGATGTAACCAGACCCAACCAGAAGTTAGATGATGTCAGGATTATGGCTGGACATATTCTATTCTAGTACTATTCTAGCACTTGGAAAAACTAAAACAGGAATGTGGAAAGCTTGAAGCCAGCCTGGGCTATGAAGTGAGTTTAATACCAATCTTTACAACCGTAAAACCCCATCTAAAAAACAGAATGATTGTACTCAGCAGATTTGGAGGTGGGGGAGGGGTATAGCCTGCAACCTTGTATATCAGTCTCTATTCTTGCTGCTGTAACAAAGTAGCTGGGTTTACCTTGGCTCACAGTTCCTGGGGATACAGTTCTTTATGACAGAGAAGGCACAGGCATCATCAGTGGGAACCAAGTGTCCAAACAAGTGAGCCCATGGGAGATGGTTCACATTCACACCACAGCACCTTGGCAGCTAGTTTTGTATATTTCTCTTAGCATGGCATTTGGTGGCATCAGCTCTGAGCTCAATGTCTGTCACAGTGAGACATTTTCTGAAGACTAGGGACTGCCTCTGAGAACTGCCTTGGTCCCCAACAATTTTCTTGCTTCTGCATGCAACCTGAGACCTAAGTTACATAATAAAAGGTAAAGCCTCAGCTAGAGAATCAAGTCCTGGATCCAGCTATGTCTGAGGCTCTAGATATGTCTTTATACATTCAACTGATCTGCTATTGAAGCCTGTCAGGGTTGCATATTCTGTGTCTAACACAGGCCTGTCATCCTTTTTACATTCAGCAGGCAAAAAAAGGGGAGCGATAGGTTAATTTTCATTAAATTGTTTCCAAAGCTTGCTAATAGTTCCTCTCTGCCTTAGAGGAGAATCCAGAGCCTACTTTGGCCCCAAGGACTTGCCCAGTCTGGGTCCACCTCTCTCTGGTTTGGATCAGGGCCTTCTAGGCTTTGGCATCACCTGGCTCCTTCATGGTCTCCAGCAGCTGCCTCCTGTCCCCATCTCCTGCTTCTTTAGTACATTTTGTCACCCTGTCTGAAATGCTTTTCTCCTTTTGGGGTCTTCAATCCTGTCATTGTGCCAGGCCCAGCTTGTGGCTCCAGGCTACCTTGGCTTTCACTCTCCACTCCCAGCACATGAAGCTTTCCTGAGGCTCACCATCGCTCTAGACTGGAACTCCTGGGAGCTCTGGACTACATCAAGTTTATCTTCAAAGGCTTCCGAATTTCTGTTGCAATAGCCTTGCCTCTGAAATGTTCATGAAGCCAGCAAGCCTGTCCTCAACCCAGCACCTGGTGCACTTTAATGCAGATGGAAGTTGGGCTGGACCTTCATTCAAACAGTCCATCTGTCCAGCCACACTGGCTTCTGCTATAGGCTCTAAGCACATAAACAGAAGCTGTCTGTTTGTCCAGCCACAACAGCTTCTCTGGTTCTACCCCAGGATCCTTGCACTTGCTGACAGAGGGTTTCTCTTTGAAGTACTTCTCTTTGCTGACTTTCCCTTTTTGTTTTGGCTGCTACCCAATGTCATCCCCTAGAGTTCCTAGAGGGGATCTCTTAGGGTCCCTGGGTGACCCTAAGAGATGAGCCCCTTTCTTGTATTAAAAACTTACTTTTGCTTAGTATTGACGAACGCTTACATAACAGAAAGCACATACAGGAAGGCTGCTAGGAGAGGCAACCATCTCCCCAGAGCAGAATCCAGCTGCCTGAGGGGTGACAGCAAATAAGCATGACCTTGCAGTCCAGCCAAGGACAATTTTCTGAAGAGTGGCCAGTGGGAGCCATGGTGGTCTTGTCACTGAGGCCAAGGATTCAGGCACTTGGCATTGGAGCTTCTACTGTAAAGAACTTCAGTTGCTTGTCTGGGGGCCCCACATAGTGAATGGCTAAAAAGTGAAATTTTAACAGCGTGCTCCCCAGGGTCTGAGCTCCGGTTTTTCTCCTGAGCCCCATGCTCAGCACACTAAGCAGCACCCTGCACACAGTACATGCTCAGTGTTGTAAATGGTGAGCACTTGTGGTCCAGGCTCAGGGAGCAGGCTGCCCTGCTGCTGTCTGAGAGGTGCAATTATTATTATTATTATTATTATTATTATTATTATTATTAATTTATTATTAATTTCCCAGACAGGGTTTCTCTGTGTAGCCCTGGCTATCCTGGAACTTGTTCTGTAGGCCAGGTTGTCCTTGAACTCACAGAGACCTGTTGGCCTCTGCCTCCCCAGTGTGCCACCAATGCCCAGCTTGAGACCCAATCTTTATTTGTGGCCCCACAAAGCAACCTTCTATATATGGCTTTCTTTGCTGTTAAATATTTCTTTTATAACAGAAACGGAAAGGCCTCTCTCTCTCTCTCTTTCTCTCTCTCTCTCTCTCTCTCACACACACACACACACACAGAGTCATCAGGTTGTCTGGCCCTGCTGACGCATTGTCCCTGACCTCACACTCTATTTCCTGGGAAAATTTCTAATCCAATATGGTGTCCATGGACATGGACATACATATATCCTCTAGGGGTGACTGTGGCAGATGCTCTGCTCTTAAGTCTCCTCTCCACAATCATCTCCCTCCCAGCTAGGACTTTTTTTTAGTCACTGATCAATATCTGTGTGGTCTGCAGTTTTCGGAACCTTCCTTGGTTACAATTCTCTTCCAAGCCCCTTGGGAATGGAGGACCTTCAATGATTATAGAGCCAATAGATACACTGGTCACCTGCTCCTGGGTGGCACAGGCTTGTCAGCTTCCTAGAGTAATATTTGCATGCTAGGATGTGTGTGGCCAGGAACAAGTATCAAAATATTTAGCTGGCAGGAACAGGGTGTTGGGACTGGTACACTTATCCGGTTACAAACTCATTCCTGCCCAGTGTATGCTGTTTGTGCTGCTGCAGCTGGTGTTGTACCAGCGGCCAGCCGAGGCAACACCACTCTCACACCAGGTCATGCGTGCCCACCTGCCTTGTAATTCCTCTTGGCCTAGAATGCAGCTGGGAGCACTTGCCTAGAATGCAGGAGGCCCTAGCTCCCATCTCCAGCAACTCCCCACAAATCCTCCCCAAGGAATTCTGGGAGCCTTGACCCTCACTTAGTAGGTGAGGGAATGGATACTCAGAGAGATGAACATTTCCTCACTCTTGATCATGAGGCTTAATGGCTACAGAATATTCTGTCTGCTACCGCACCAAGTGCACACTAATCCCCATGGCTAGGCCATTCATATTGTTTCAGGGTGTTCCATGGGAATCAATAATGCAGCTGTGACAGCCTTTATATTATTAAGATGCCTTCAAGAATTCATTTTGGACGACTCTATGATATGCGTACGTGGCCACTAATTGCATCATTATTTATCATAGCAAAAATGGAATGTAATTAAGTGACACGTAAAAATGCCCAGAGATGATATTAAGGAAAAGAGACAGGGTACAAGCTGCATGATCAGCATCTCTGAATCCGAGGGTTGGGTGGTGCATGCATAGTACCAGACACTGGGAGGAAATAGCCCTCCATCCACCAGCAGAGGCGGTGGGCCATGAGAAAGAAAACTGTTTTGTGTTTTCTTGTGCTTGTAGATACTTTTTCCAGATTTTTTAAAACCATAAATGTTGTATTAGTTAGCTTTCTATTGCTGTATAAACATCACACCAAAAGCTACTTGAGAGGAAAGGGTTTATTTGGCTTACATGTCCCAATCACAGACCATCATTGAGAGAAGTCAGGGCAGAAACTCAAGCAGGAGCAGAGGCAGGGACCATTTGGAGTGCTGTTCACTTGCTTGCTCACGGTCATCTACTTTATATTTCTCAGGCCCACATGCCCAGAGGTGGCACCTCCTGAAGTGGGCTGAGCTCTTCCACATCAATTGACAAACAAGAAGATGCCCCACAGACATGCCCTCGGGCCAATCTGAGGGAGGCATACCTCAGCTGAGGCTCCTGCTTCCTAGGTGACTCTACTTAGTGTCAAGTTCACAGACACCAACCATCGAAAGTGTGCTGCTTTTAAATGTAAAAAATAAGTAGAAGCTGGGGGTGATGCAGGCCTGCCATTCCCTGTTCCATCTGCTCAGGAGGCTGAGGCAGGTGGATTGGCAGTTGTACTGACTGGTTTTGTGTGTCAACTTGACACAAGCTGGAGTTATCACAGAGAAAGGAGCTTCAGTTGAGAAAAATGCCTTATGAGATTCAACTGTAAGGCACTTTCTCAATTAGTGATCAAGGGCGGAGGGCCCCTTGTGGGTGGTACCATTCGTGGGCTGGTAGTCTTGGGTTCTGTAAGAGAGCAAGCTGAGCAAGCCAGTAAGAAACATCCCTCCATGGCCTCTGCATCAGCTGCTGCTTCCTGACCTGCTTGAGTTCCAGTCCTGACTTCCTTTAATGATGAACAGCAATGTGGAAGTGTAAGCCGAACAAACTCTTTCCTCCCCAACTTGCTTCTTGGTCATGATGTTTGTGCAGGAATAGAAACCCTGACTAAGACAGCAGTTAAGACTAGCAGGGGCTACAGAGCAAGACCCCATCTTGAGATAGTAGTGCAATAGGGCTACAGACGTAGGTTAGCGGCAGAACACTTTCCTGCTCCTCCACAAGGCTCTGGAGTTTATCTCTAGACATCAAAAAAGTGTAGAAAAATGTAATTAAGTTCAGCCTGCAAGTTTGGCTCATTGCTCAGGGTTGGGAGACAATTCTTTTCCTGCCATTGTTTGTTTTGCTTGGGCTTTGTCTGACGGTAAAGATGGGTACCATGGTCTCTGCTGGGAACATTTAGCCTCCCTTGGACTCTGAAGCAGCTGCAACTAGTATGTAAAGCGAGTGCTGTGTTCGATAAAACTTTATCTGCACAACAGGAGGCAACCAAATTCAGGCTGTGCATCCGCACGCCCACTGCCAGTTCCCGCAGCAGCCCACCTACATTGTTTGCCTTCAAGAAATGAACTTTATTAAATATTGGAATAGGTACAAAAGAATATTTATGAGACTCAAGCTTAAGTACCAGCAATAAAGATGAGTGAATCACCACCAAATTAGGCAGCAAGCCATTGATCGCTCTTTGCGGAGGCCCTGGGTCCCCCCCTCTGGCCTCAGCCCCTTGCATCCAAGGAACGCTGACTTCTGTATCTCATCTTCATACTCATTTCAGTAAATAAGCTGCATCATTTCACTTCTGTTTGCACTCTGGATAGACTGGAACATGGCTCATGGGTAATTCTATGATGGATCTATATGATTTTCTTAGGATTTCTTCATACTGATGCCCCTGGCCATGATCTGTTTGTTGCTCATAGTCTCCCATGCTAGCACTACTTTACAGTCTAGACATACCATCTACTCTTGATTGGTATTTGCCTGTTTTTTGGTGGTGGTGGCTTGTGTTTAATCTCTGGAGCCAGTTGTAAGGAATGGGCTCATTAACAACCTGAGGCAAAGCCGGATTGGTGTCAGTCCTCTCACAGGTTATTCTTGCCTACACCTGTTGCACTCAGACACAGGCAGCTTGTCCTTAATGCTGCCTCTGACCGTGTCACTGACCCCTTGAAACTCTGTGTGCTCTGAGGCATAAGGACCAAGCCTGATGATTGGTGCCAGTCTTACCCGGCATGGCTTGCCCCCAAGGCATGCTGGGAGCTTGAGTGGGTGCATGGGAGGTGGAACAGCGGTGGGAGTTTGACCCTCATAGGGCTTGTTGAGATTGACAGATCCCTAGCTTGGGGCCATACAGCAAGCAAGCCTCATAGGCCTCACAGAAAAGGTGACATTGAGCAAAAGATTAGAGGGGAGTGGAGGATAGAGCTGTTGTGGGAAGATACTTTGTGCATCAGGAAGGCCCTGAGGCCGGGGAAGTGAAGTACCAGCCAGCAGCAGGCTGGAGTGATGGGGGGGAGGGGAGTAGGAGAGGAAGGCAGGGGGCTGGATTGAGCAGAGTCTGTTCGTGCTGGCGGCAGGGGTGGGGGTTTTTGTCCGGCAGCCAATTGGGGAGAACTAGGTCATGGGCTTACATTGTTGTTGCCCGAGAGACTCAGGACTCGGACTGGCAAGTTTGAGGAGACTGAGGCCTCACTCCCGCTTGTGCAGCTGAGTGTGTGTGAGCCTGCCTCGCTTGGTTATCCTCAGTGAGAAGCTCCTGTGTGGTTCAGTCTACAGCAGCGTGACAAAGCCAGACTTCCCTGGCCTCATCCCACAGCCTCAGAGCCCACCCCCACTACTGCCCTTTAGAAGCTCTGGACCAAGTAGAAGCCCATGAACTGTCAGGGGCTTGGTGCTCCCCACTGTGTAAAAGGGACAGTGGTCACAGCCACCAAGCTGAGGTTTTTGTGATACTATATCAGCTGCAATTGATTAGGACTGAACACGGCTCAGGAGGCTGGCAGAGTTCATAAACCCCTCAACCAACTAAGGCCCAAAAATATCCCAAAAGTTTAGACGCATACCCAAAATCATAGACTGAGGCAGGAAGAGATGTGAGTTCAAGGGCAGCCTGGGCTGCATTCACTGTGAGACCTTGTCGCAAAAAAAAAAAAAAAAGCAACAACGAAATTCTCTGTCATTATTCTCTGACAATGGAAGTACCTTTTGGCCATACCTCACTTCAGATGTCCCAAGTGCTCATGTGGTGAGAGGATGTGTCTGTGTTCATGGAACTTTGGTTGGTGCCTGGGTCCAGCCCTGTGGACACCAAGGGACTCCTGTCAGCAGTATTACCCCTGAGGGTAATTTCCCTCTGTATTGGTCCTTGTACTAAAATGCACAGGACAGCATGGAAGGAGTGGATGAAGGATGTGAATGTTAGTCCATCGGATGCTGTAGGCTGGTGACAATGCTTAACTTAGCCTTCTGAGCAGGGCAGTGGGCTGTCCACCCTTCCCGGAGGACGAGCAGTGGTGGCTTTACAGAGCTGGGCAGAATACATCTCAGTGAGAAAATCCTCTGTTTCCTCCAGTGTCACAGTGGATCTACCCTCTCTGGGTGGTCACTGGCCAGACACCACTGGTAATGGAGGAGGTGAGGGGCTCGCCTTGGAGGCCAGATCTCATCAGGAGGTGAATCCTTGCAGGCTAGGTATACCAGGCATGGTAGAATGCAGCGAAGTTCCTTCTATGATACAGGCAGAGATGTGACTATTGCTTCCAAGTGAGGAAACCAGGAGTCAGAGGATGAGCCGCAAATCCTAAAGCTGAGTGGCTGCAGGGATCCAGCCATACTGTGGAGTAGCCCAATTTGACATGGAGACATCATGAGGGTCCAGTTCTCTATACCAACTCCTTGGTCTCAGACTTCAGCCTCCAGAATCCTAAGAAAACAAGCTCTGATCTCTGTAGCTGACTCACTCTCAGGTGTTCTGTTGTAGCCACATAGGCTGTGGTACTGATCACAGCAGGGACAGGAAAGGCACATTAGGCAGATAAAGAGTGCCTGGAGAGCTGAAGGGAACTGGGGCGCCTAGAAGTATCAGCTATCTACAGACACAACCATGCTGTGTAACAACCATATCCCTCAAAGGTATGCAAGGCTGAGTCTGTAGTGCTAAAGCTCCTGCCAAAGCTGGCCAGAGGCTTCTGCTGGCAGGTGGCTTGCTCTTACCTTAGTGTTATAGACTGACTCTGAGGGGGATCTGGTCACTCAGCCACCAATGAGCTAGCCTGGGCACGTCCTAGATGTAGATAAAGCCATCAGTGACCAGCACTACATCTACTTTGTAAGTTATTTCTGTCCCATTAATGTCCTGGTTGAGACAAGTCACAGGATTGAGACCAATGGCGGGGAGTCAGGCCTGACCAGATGGTGGGGAACTTGGGAGCACACTTGCAGTCTCCAGCACAGGAAGACTGGAGGTGTTGCATGGGAGGGTGCAAGGAAAGCTGAAGTACAGAGGTCATTGAGGACAGTGTGTGGAGCAGGGAGGAAGGAGGAGCCAGTGGAAGGAGGAGACAAACCAGGCAGCAGCATGTACTGTGGGAAATGATGGTGTACGCTCAGCCTGTAAGAACCAAGACAGGCTGAGGCATTTGGTCAGCTACACAGATGCTCCAGACACCTCCAGGACATAATTGGCCTTGGCTTCCACAGAAAGGTTAATTGCCCAGATCATAGTCTGGAGCTTCTGGAACTGACAGAGCAGCCCCTCCATTAAAGCCCCAAGCTGCCTGGCTTTATCTGCCTGGCTTTTTCTCTCTTCCCTGGAGGCTTGGTCAGTGCTGTGCCTAGCAGTGTCACGCAGTGGGGTGAAGATGCTGCCCAGGAGGCAGAGTGACCAGTAAGCAAACATTTCTATGATAAACATCCTTACAGGGACAGCAAAGGCTGAAAGCTACAGTGCTGTAGAGGACTCTGCCTGCAACCTGCACAAGGGCTTATTTATGCACAGGCCCCTTCAGGCATAGCTGGATCCAGGTGCTCTGTCCACCCTACATGCTTGAGGTCAGCTCTTTCCTGTACTAGTTTCCTGAGGACAGATTGTATGAGGGCAGAGGTGAGTGCGCGCGCGCGCGCGCGCGCACACACACACACAAGCACACACACACACACACAAGCACACACACACACACAGCTTTCATTCCCCCTCCTCAGTTTAGCAACTCCCAGTGGGAAGGAGAGTCAAATGTTTCCAAAAAGTCTCAAGTTGAGTCCTGACTGGCTCAGGTCCAGTCATATGCCCAGTCCTTAGCCAAACACTGTAAACTCTGATACCCAGTGCTGCCCTGGACACAGCCCCACCTTGGAGCTGAAGGGTCCAGCTCCAAGAATACAAGGAAAAGCTGGTTCTGTACTCACAGGGAACACTACTGGGCTGTCCAGAGCATTGTGAGGAGAGAGTAGAGGCAGAGTGGGCAGGATGTCAGGGCCTACCTACATCCCTGGAGTTATGAAGGGATGAAGGACCAGTAGGAACACCCATTTCACAGATAGGAAAGCCAAAGCAAGGGAATGCTGTCAAGGAATGGCAAAGAGGTGTCTCGGCGGGGGAGTGTCCAGCAGAGGGGACCTGCAGGGTGGCAGGGTGAGCTGGCATCCTTCTGTAAAGTCTCAGAGGAGTAGAGAGTTAAACTGAGACCCAAGTGGAGAAAAGTAGCCAGCCATAGGATAAGACAAAAGAACCTTCCAGAATAAGCTGCCAAGAACAAGGGAGCCCAGTGTGACAGCCAGCCTGGGTAGCCTGGCCCTTATCTGCAGAGAACCTGGGAAACTGAAGAAATAAATGTTTCTTTGAGGGAAAGGCACTTTCTCTTCTCCGCCTCCTAGAGTTCATCTTTAAAAATCCTTGCTTAATAGGCCTGCTTCGAGAGCTGCCTCATGGGATTTTAATCTAAATTTTATTACTACTGAGGTCGGATCTATTTTTTCATCTGATCTTAACTGGATTGGCTCCTTCTTTTGTGAACTGTCTGGAAACCTAACCTTTTGGGTCTCCTTAAAAAACTTCCTTTTTTTTTTTTGAAACCTCAAACCTCAGACTCTGGGAAGCCGCTGTTCTCAAAGGCCGCCAGCCTGCTTATTCCCTGGGACTTTGATCTTTATAAACACCAAAGGAAAATGCCGTTTTTATTGGCAAAAGCTTTGTGGGTACCTCCAGATGAGAGAGCAAACTCTAAGCTGGGGAGTCTGGATATTTTTAAACTCCTCTGCCAAAGTGATAAAGCCAGGATCCCGTGGTCCAGGTGGGGGTGGCAGGGAGAGGGCAGGATGAAAGATACTGTGTCCTTCCAGAATTGGTACAAAGTGGCGTCAGACTAGACAGGATCCCCCCAACCCCCTCCACCCCTTACATGGCATGCACATGCACAGTGATACTGTTTTCCCTCTAGGACAATGTCCCCTGGACCTGAATAATCCCAATCTAGCAGTGAGGCATAGTGGGCAGCCAGTCACCCAAGCACTGAGGAGGCCCAGAAGGAGGAAGATAGCAAGTTAAAGATCATTTTGGCTACAGAATGAAACCCAGGTGTCAAACAGCCACCGTGACTGGAGTGGCCTAAGAGTGCATACACTGTGGAGATTGGGGAGTTTATCAATCTTCTGCCTATGCCTTGGAGATCAGGTTGAATAGTGTCTTCCTCTTTGTGTGGCCCAGTTGAGTATCTTGTATCAACTGTATCAGTTGAGTATCAAGGACTGGAATCCCCCAGCTCTGCTGGTGGCTAAGTCTCCCACCCTGTCTCAGGGTGAGTGGGATAAAGAGGAACAGACCCCTTATGATCAGGCCCTAAGTCCATGAGGGTTATGAAGTGTTGTCCCAGAACCCATGCTGTACCCATGTGAGAGTCTGACCTGCGTGGCATCAGCCATGGCTTCCATGCGTGATGCTGAATGGGGTTAGACACAGTGGGGACTGCTATTGGCAATTTTAAACAACGAGGTCAGGAAGACAAGGCTAATGGCCTTTAGGTATGAGAGGAAGTAGGTCTTACATTTGAACACACAAGCACCTAGGGGACACAAACAGTATTTAGGTCACTGCAGACCCTGGGAAGAGCATTTATGGTAGAGAGAGCATCAAGTTCAAGTGGCTGTAAGGTAGTGTAGGCCTGTGGCCTTGAAGGAATAGCAGGAAGGGTACCATGACGAAAGGGAACAAGCAGGGGTGGAGGAGAAGATAGAGTGGTCAAGGAGGGGACAGTCATAGCTCTTCAGAGGTCAAGGTCCCCATCTCAGCTGCTGGCAGCCCTATCATCATGAAGACTGGAAACCTGGAGTGGTAGGAACAGATTGGTGGACTCATGGAGTTGTGCATCCTCTTAGAGACTTGGCCATGAGACCATGCACACTGAGAACTGCAGAGGCAATGCCTCAGTAGGTACTCTGTCTTGCCTGGGACCACATTGCTGTGTCTACCACCGCCTGAAGACTGTCATTGTCTCTGGGGACCCCATGGTAGTCTCTAGGAAGTGTCCACGCTTTCTCTTTATGCTCCTGGCTTTGCTTGGAAGCTCAGAGACCTTATCTACCCAGCCTGACCCTGCGGCTTCCTCAGCCACTTCTGCTCTCTCCTAGCTCTTCAGCATGGCCTTCAACTCAACCACTGACCTCTTAGCCCCTACATCCTCATCTGGTTCAACATTCTTGGACCTCCTCTCATCCTTGTGGTGCCATCCCCCAGGGACTCTCCCACCAGACTAGCTGCTTCTTTCTTGTCCTCACAGCCCTGATGGCTCCACGGTGTGCCCCACAGTGGCCTAGTGGCCTTCAATCTTCTGTTCCCTTCCTCCTTGGCACTTTCTTGTGTATTTTGTTGTTTCCTGAAAGTCCTTACTGTCATTAGCATCCCATCACGGAGATTAAGCAACTTAGGTTGAGCAAGATTCAGGTCACTTGCCCACATGCTTCTAGGTACAGGAAATGGCACGCAAGCTCTCCCTTCTCCCCTCCCTGTCCCTTCCCGCTGAAAACAGTCCTAGATCTGCCTCCTGCTAGCTGGAGTTCTTGGCTCTATACTTCTTTGTACCTCAGTTTCCTCTCATCAGTAATGCAGGGTAGTGATGGAGATACATGCCCACTGTCAGTTGAGGGCAGCTATGAAGCTTGGCACTTCTGGCTGATATATGCATGGCCATGATCAAGAGTATGATCCACTTGTTCAGTTTGGGGCTCCTGGTGAGCTCTTTTTCTCTGTGCCTCTATGGTGCTGATGCAGGGTCAAGGCCTGGGAAGTTGTCCTGGTTTTCTTTCCTCACTGTCAAGACAAAATGTTTTCCTTAAGGGGAAAACTCTATTTTTGGCTCATGGTTTTAGAGCACTTCCATCATGGGAGAGAAGCCATGGTGGATGAGTTCATGATAGTGGGAGTATGGTGGCAGCTGCTCCCATCTGGTGGACCAGAAGTACCAGAGGCAGGCATTGTATTCAAAGGCCTCAAACTCCGGCTTACGTCAAGCTGACAGAAAAACAAACAAACAACAAACGAACCAACCAACAGTCACAAACCAGGACAGGAGAGATTTCTCTTCCCTTGCCCCACCACTTTAGACCTACAGCAGGTGGCATGAAATCAACTGGTGTCTAGGAGGTACAAGAAGATTCCCACCATGCCCTGCTGGCCTCACCCCCTCCCCGACCGACTCCTTGAGTGCCTCTGACCCCCATCATTACAGCTCCCACCGACATACCCCCCTTCCCCAGCTGCCACTCAGAATGATCTGTCTGTCCACACTCAGCCAGCTGCCACTCAGCCCTGGCCACTGCTTGCAAGTGGGAATGTGTTCCTGGCCTGGCAGAGTCTCAGAAAGAATCATGATTCTTTAAAAATACACGCATGGCATTGAAATAAAAATTTAAGAATATCATAGGTAGCTGTAAAGAGACAGAAAGGGTATAGAAAGAACAAAAGAAAGGGGGAGCAGGGAGCATGGAGGGGGCACAAAGCCACAGGAGCCTGAAGCCTATCCTTAGGACTTCCTGAAACTTCTCTCACTGCCTCTGTCCCATTTGACTGCAAGGTACAAATGGAAAAAGAAGGCTGGGAGGTCATTGTCTTGACCAGGATGACCTGAGAGGGGGTTGCAGACATGCCTGTGGGTCCAGAGCTCAACCTTCACCTTGGAATCTCCAGCTCTCCTCCCTTTCCCACCCTCCAGTCCCAACACGTGAGGCAGTGGTGTGTTTCCAGTGTCAGCTTCTGTTTCCTGAGGAGAATGAGCATTTCCTGTTATCTGGTGCCAAAGGCCAAGGTCACTATGACATGTCTCAGATGCTCTGAGACGGTCTTCAGCTTCCAAAAGAGCCCTTTCTAAAGGGCATATCTGCCAGAGATGGTTTAGAATAGACAGGGACTGTGGCCTCTGAGCTCTGAGGAAGGATAGCACTGTCAGAGACAAACCAGTTTGTTCAGTGGTTGTTGCTGAGGAAGGGAGGGGGACTTGTTCCTGAAGATCTCCCATGTACTGAGGCTCAAAGAGATCAGGGAGTCAGTTAATTGCAGAGGTCTTGGTCCATGTTCAGGCTCTTCTCCTATAGGAGACACCGAGAGGAAGGGTCAAGACATTTTATGCAAGGGTCTCCATGGGACCACTGCTGAGGCTGGGGTAGTCAGGACAGATTTCTTGGAGGAGGTGACTTTGAAGGAACCCGGTGGCTTAAAACATTGATTTATCTATCAATGAGGCCCCTAGTGTGAAGTCAAAGTGTCTGTCACAGGGTTACATTGCTTTCTGGAAACTTCATGATGCTGTAGATGGAATTCAGGGCTTTGCTCATGCTAAGCAAGTGTTCTACTGCTTCACCCCACCCCCAGCCCTTTGTGGTACTCTTGATGCTCCTGAGAGCCTGTTCTGCCTCATTTCATTATAAAAGAGATTGGGACCCTTGACTCATGTCACTGCAAGCTCTGCTTCTGAAGGAGCAGCTTCACTTCTAACCCAGCTTCCCAGCTTGCACAGTAGCACCCCATTGTGATGACACTGGTGGACCCTCCAACTAGGCTATTCCAACCTCAAGATCTTAATCACTTCTTCGAGGTCCACTGCCATTCAAGGTGGCATGGGCATAGGGCTGGGAGGTGGGGTGTGAACAATTTTGATGAGAACAAGGCTGGAGACAAGCATCTCTGCTTGGGACTCACGTGGCTCAGGCAGTAAATGCTTCGTTGATACATTTGAACCTGTGGCTACAGATCTCTCCCTTGGCTCCTGATTATGCATCTCAGCCAGCCTGGGAGCTGACCTGCTGCTGACCTGAGTCAGCAGTCTGGGTGGGAGTGGTCCTGAACATCCCAGAGCTCCTGGACATGCTGAGGCCTTGGTGTGCTTTGAGTCATGTGGCATACGAAAGGATGGTTCTAGAAAAGCTGGGTCTTCAGAAAACAGCCAGGTTCCATGTTCTCAAGAACCTGACTGTTGATGCTGGAATTCTACTCCAAGTGGCCGTTACATCCCACAGAGCAGCCACAGAGAATGTCCACTGTGACCTTGAGTCAAAGCCTAGAAGACATCCTGACTTGTTAAGGGGACTCAGATCATTGTGACAACTCACTCACCATCTCTGGGCCTCTGTAGAAAGTCTACAGGGTGCAATGGTGGCAGTTAGTCCTCTGGGCACAGGACACGCCTGACAGAAGCAACTTAGGAGAATGGTTTTAGAAGACCTCAGTCACCATGGCAGGGATGGCAGGGTGGGGGAATGGTGCAGCTTTCTGTGCTGCCAAACAGGAGGCAGATAGCATGGGCCAGAACCAGGGGTTGTGTATGTCCTTCAAGGCCCATCTCTAGTGACCTACTTCAGCTAGACCCAAACAGCACCATCAGCTGGGGACCACGTGTTTGTTCAACTATGGAAGCCTGTTGGAGACATTCCAGCCTCAGGCTGTGAAATGTGGACAAGAAGACTCTTCATATACTTGGCTCTGATAAGGAATATGAGCCAAAGGCCTTTCCTTCCAGTTAATTCTGAATATCGGTCATCCTGCATGGCTGCTAAGACCCTAGCCCAAAGAAAACTGGTGATTCAGGTTCTAGGGATGTCTCTAGCATGTGGTCTCGGTACCACCTGGAGCTTTGAAATACTACTTCATTGTCAGGAGTTGGGGGGGAGGCACATTTGCAACCACAGAGTTTGGGAGGCTGAAGCAGGAAGTTCACAAATTCAGGGCAGCCTGGGCTACCTGGGGAGACTCAGTGTCGTGAATAACCAACCAAACAATAACCAAAACCAGAAAGAAAACCATTCTGTGCCCCTGTAGTATCAGGGACAGAAATGGCTTTAGACACTGTCATGTACGCTATAAACTTGGGGAGGAACTATAAAAGGCTGAGGTGCCAGGCAGGGTCTGTGCCATCCTGTCAGTGTGTGCTCTGTTGGGAGGTAGCTCTGGCTTCACTTGGCCATGTGGGGGTTCAGGCTCACCATGCCACACCCACCCAATTTGCAAATGAACTTCACAAAACTGGAGTTTGATGAGGCCCTTTCTATTTTTAAATGTTGACAATGAATACAGATATTTTTAAAAATATTGTGTGGGCCAAACAAGACATTTCTGCTGGTTGGATTCTGTCTGCTGGCAGCTTGTGTGAGAATTCTCTGACTTTCCCAAGGGGAAAACTGAGGCCCCGGCAGCAGATGGACCTTTGAGTCCTGCCTTTGGGGCTTCAAACAGAGGGATGCTAGCAACAGGGCCAGGTCTGTTGGTCCCTCTGCAATTTCCCTTTCTGGCCACCCCAGTGGATCTACCCTTGAGTTCCCATTCTGTGACAGAGCTCAGGGAGTGCAGTGAGCCCCTAGCCTGCCTCTGCCTCTGTCTCTGCCTTCCTCTGAGAGACAGCACATCCCACCTTGCCATGGACAGAGAGCTTCTCATTTGCAGGCAGTCTGGGGGCTCTGTGACTCCAGAGATCCTCCTCTTGCTTCTTTGAGGCCTCTGGCCTTTTCTTGGCAGCCCACACCTTCTGGTCACTGATCCCCCCACGCTGACATTTCATAAGCAGCAGCTGTCACTGAGCCATTCCCAGCCCAGGCAGACTGGCTCGTGTCATTTACATGATTTAATGTGCTCACTTCAGGGCGTGCTGCTGAACTCAGCCCACAGCCACCATGCTGTGACTTATTGATCCAATGTATTAAACTGATGGATTCTTATTTGTTTATTTATTTGTTTTGAGAAGAAAGGATTCTTCACCCCCCTTGAAATACCATCACGTCTTGGTTTCCTGTGACTTTGCAACTGTTCCTCTCTGATCCCTTGAAAAACTTTATCTGTCTAAGGGTGATAGGCTGTTATCCCAGACCTTAGGGTCCCCTGGGTGACATCACACTGGAGCACTGAGGAATATAGTAGGAACAGCTAAAGCTTCACATAGCATGTGCAGACAGAAAGGAGCTAGTACTTGACTCACCAATGTGCTACTTAATCCTTAGAGAAAGCCCGGAGCTGAGTGCAGAGATCCCACTTACAGAAGAAACACTGGGTCCACCATCCACACTTCTCTGTCTTAGTATTGCTTATTATGACCTGGTTTTCATGCATGATACAGGAGCTGTAGCTCTGAATGGTGATGGCTACTGGCCTAATCTCAGGCTCCCCCTCAGCAGGGCACCCACCTACAAATGATCAGCAACACCTTGCCAGACCCCATCAACCTGTGTAATGACGGCTGCTCCCATGAGACTATAACGGAACTGAAAATTCCCATCACTGTCTTGACATCTCAGAACTTTGCTCTTCTGCTTGTGGTGGTGTTGACCCTAACAAATCCAACACACTGACAGTCACATGTCCAATTACATACAGCATGTTGTACTTGATAATAGTAGTCACTGAAGGTATGTAGCAGACCATGGCTTTTTACTCCTCATCCTTTGCCTCTCTGAGCCCAAGTACTGGGATTAGAGGCCTGAGCGAACACACCCCAGCCATGGTTGCTTGACTTTCATTGTTATTTAGTGTGAAATCTACATAAAAGCATGTTTACTGTAAAAAAAAAACAAAAACGAGCCTGTCAAGGGTATCTCCTTCCATCGAGAGATCATGTCTGGCAAGCTGCATGACTAGGTGTGTGGTAGGTACATATTGTGTCTGCACAGCTCTTGGATGGTATCCCTCTTTTGAGGCTTGACTATAACTGTTAATAACTATACTTGCTCACCAGAAATGGTATCTCTTAACCTTCACACACATGCGTGCATACCAGCATCAAGCCCACAGCATCCACAGGTGCTTGCTTCTGCACTGTCTGTCATTCTGGCTCTGTGTCTACCGGCCCACTTCTCAAATGAGGGCAGTGAGGGACTAGAGGTGAGCCCATATTCAAGGTCACAAGAAGCTAAAGCTGACACCCCCCCCCCCCCAGGTGTCTCTGAGCCCAGTGAGGAACCAGCCCTGGGGACTCACAGCTGGGAAGGGACAGCAGGGAAGGGAAATTGGTCCTGCAAACCCATCAATTCCATCATGTGGGTCAGAGTTGACTTTGCCAAGCTGTTTTTTAAAAAGGCAAGAAGTGCAGCTAACAGGATTAACTGTCAGCTGGGCCCCACCTGATGAGAAATCTTTCCATTTCTTCTGCCCCTGAAGGTCACCTATTCTCTGCTGCAAATCTAGCCATTAGTGGCAGCAGCAAGTTGGGAGACTGGCCTCTCTCCTGTCTTTGATCACCCCTCCCCATCACCGAGGCCGGATTGCTGCTCTCTTCTCTGCCAGTCCCAGGCTTCTCTGCCAGTCCCAGGCGGTTCATACCATCTCCCGCTGCTTCATTATTCCCACCGTCTGCAACGTGTCCTCCTGACACCAACACTTGCTGTTCCAGCACGGGCTTCTGTTTACCAAAGTCAACTCTCTTTTCCATATGTATGTTGAAAAGGAAGATTGGAGCATCTGAGCCTGAGCATGTATCCACATCCTCTGCAGACCCATTAAAGTCAGAAAAGGCTCTGCTGTCAGCTGGTGTGCCTTTCTTGTCTCTTTGTGTGTTAATTAGAGTATATTATTTGAAAAAGAAAAAAGACTTCACGATGACATTTACATATGTAAATAATGTATTTCCATCAAATTCATCCTTCTGGTACCCCCCCCCCCCCCCAGTATCCCTTCTATTTTAATTTGAATATAGATTCCGATAATGAGAAGAAAAATGTGATTTGCCTTTCTCAGTCTGGCTTATTTCACTTAACATGGTGACTCTGGTTCTGTCTATTTCGCTAAAATGATCATTTTATTCTTTCTTTGTGACTGAATAATACGCCACTGTGCTTACACAACATTTTCCTTATCTGCTCATCTGCTGTTGATATATTTTTTCTACTGTGATTAGAGGAGCAACAGACACTTGTGTGCAGGTGCCTCTGTGACATGCTGAGTGGGACTCCTTTGAGTATAGCCCAGGAGTGGCATAGTTGGGTCACATAGTCATTCATTTATTTTGCAATGCCCTGCATGCTGATTTCCACATGCTGACTACAGCAGTTTATAGTACACACTGTCCAGTCCCATTGTATCAGGTGAGGCCCAAGATTCTGCATGCCCCTCATCAGTTCCAGTGCTTCTATATGGCTGGTCAAGATGCTACTGGGACCATTGACTTAGATCTAGCTCTGATGGAAGACCAGGATTGACTACCACAAAAAGATGAGCCAGGGAGGGTCTTTGATGGGTGGGGATTCTCAAGACAATACAGGAGTCACTCTGGTGGGAGGGCCCCAGGGAACAAAATTGTTTAAATGGCATAGAGAAGTTACCTTTATGGAACTGAGGGCTCCAATGTCCCCAAAGACTGACAGTAGTGGGAAGCAAGTGCTACCCTAGCCAGGAGGAGAGGACACTTAGAGCCAAGAAAGCAGAACACAGCAAAAGCAGTCCTAGGCAGGGTGGAACAGGCAGAGAGACATGGGGATCTCACTAGTCCTGAGGGCTGAGCCATGGGTCCAGGATACCCAGGGCCCTGGCACAGAGCATCCCCTGGCAGAGGCATGGGAGAATGTCTGGGTGGACACAGAAGGATGGGGTGAGGTGAAGATAAATCTACAGGGCATCACCAGCATGGCAAGTAACTGCACAGAAGATGCTGAGCCTGAGGCTCAGCCTCCTTTCAACCATTGGCACGTGGGGCCTGGAATGCGACTCAGCTGGCAGAGTACTCACCTAACCTGAATCCTGGGTACAGTTTCTAGTACTGTAGAGCATGGTGGTATATGCCTGCAATCTGACCGTATGGGTGGTGGAGGCAGGAGGGTCAGGAGTTCAAGTCCATCATGGACTACATAGCAAGCTGGAGGCCTAGGCTGCATGAGACCCTGATTTGCCTACCCTACTCACAAAGCTGAGAAGTGGGAAGAAGGTTTTAGGGACACATGATTAGTACCACTAAGGACCCGTCGGATGGAGGTAATAATAACTTTTAGAATAATGGGAATAAAACTGCTTCATCACTGGTTCAACTCAATGCTTCAGTTTTCGAGAAGAAATAGACCTGTGCCATCCACATCTCAGCCACAGCTTCAGGGAACATTATTGTCTTGACCTGCCAGCTCCCAATAATGACCCAGAGATAATTAGTATCCATTATAGATCAGGACTTAGCTTAGGTTATTCCATTATAAGATCAAGACTTAGCTTAGGCTATTTCCCAACTAGCTTGTATAACTTAATTAACCCTGTCTATACTAGTTTGCCATTCAGCTTGTTACCTCTATGTCCCAGTATATGTCACAGACCATCTGAATTCCTCCATGTCAGGCTGGCTAGTATGTCCTCAGCCCCAATCTCCATGTCTGATTCTTTCCCAGAGAGCCTATCTCTGCCTGGAAGTCCCACCTTTTCTCTCCTGACCTGATAAAGGCCATCGGCTCTTTATAAAACCAATCAAAAGGTAATAGAGAAGAATGTTTACAAAATACTCAGGTAGGTGACAATCCAATAAAAATAACAGTACCAAGGTCAAGGTCCTTGTGTCCTACTTGGTGCCAGTACAGAAATCAGCATTTGATAGTACAAAGACAACCTTCACTAGGTGTACACAGAGATAAGCCAGCAACTCTTATTTCCCTCTTTAGAGTGCTGTTGGCTCCTTGGGGACAGAGTGAGTACTGGTGGTCAGGGCATCACTAGAAAGTCAGACAAAGGTGCCAGTGTGGAGCACACCTTGATCTAGGGCATGAGGATAGCGTGTCTGGCATGTGTACACCAGAACTAGGCTGGGGTGATTGGCTAGATTCAACTCCTTATCTTTTCACTGGGCTCAGAAGCACATGCATGAGGGCTTCACCCATCTAACCAAAGGAACTAAGAATCATAACAACAGGCTGGGCATGGTGGTAACTACTGTAATCCCAGCACCATGGAAAGGGGATCCAAGTGCTAGGCTAGCTGAGGCTTATCTCAGAAACAGAAGCAAAATAATAATCATAGAAACTGTAGTTGTTATGCCAAGAGTAGCAACAACAACCGTAATAAAAGTGTATAAAAGGTGTTCATTACAGAGCCAGCAATAAGGGAGCCTGGGGTCTCACCAATCACCAGTGCCCAAAGAAGGCTTTGTGGCACATGGAACCTGTTCTGTCCACCCATCAGAATATGCATTTCCCTCTGTGCCCTCCAGCCAGGGTGAGCAGTGAGGACTGCAATGAGACCCTGGTTAGGCAGCTCTAAGATGTGGTTCCCAACGCCTCCCCTCCTGTCCTTCCTGCATCTCCATATCTCTCACCCATGTCTCTTGGAAGCATCTCCTCAATAAGGACTACAGGACACTTGCTCTGGGGAATAGTCACTTCCTGGGTCCTCCTCCCACATACCCATTCCACAGAAGAGATCACTGATGTTCTGAGTGAGCCTCTACTAGCTAATGAAAGCCTGGATTTGATACCAGGCCCCTTGAGCCCCTAGAGTTTTGGGGCAAGCTCAGAACAATGCTTTCAGAAGCCAGCTCTGCCATTCTTAGAGGCAGAAATGGGAAGCAGCTAGTCACATGCATAGTCAAGCACAAAGAGAATGAATGGATGGATGAATGAATGAATGGATGGATGGATGGATGAATGAATGTATGCATGCTTGCTGGCCACTCAGCTCTTCCTCTACTCACACAACTCAAGCCCAATGAATGCTGCGGTCCGCTTAGGCTGCTCTCTTACATCAATTGATACAACTAAGAAGAATCCCTCAGGCACACTCATGGTCCAACCCAATCTGAGCAGGTCCTTATGGAGACTCTCTTCCCAGGTGGCTCTAGATTGTACCAAGTTAATAGTTAGCATTCACTATCCTCACCTTCTCAACCTTGAGCCAGGCCTCTCTTTTCCACCCGCTCTTGAAGCCATCTCTCTTGTGGCCAGCTCTCCCAGAACTGAGAGGTCTTGGGTCCATCTCCAACCTGCCAGGCTTGACTCAAATACATGCTGGATGGATCTCCATCCCCACCATTTACTCTCCACTCCCCCCGTGGACCCACAAGTTCATCTCTCCTCATCAACTCCATCTTTAATCTTAACCTCAGTCAGAAGACCCTGGGCTCCTCCTACAAGTCAGCATGTTCCTTCCACACAACAGCATCAGCAGGTCAGTGACCAGGTCCTTCACTGGGCTAACTAAAGTCTTGAACAGTGCCAGGAAACTCTTTCTCCTCAGTGCTGTCACCATGGCTATGAGTATTACCCCCACTTTGTAGAATAAACTGAGGCACAGAGGTTTATTCTTGAGTCCTGAGTTGGGGTGGCAAGGAACTTGGACTGGCCAGATAGGAATTGCATGTTCAAGACAGGGTGCCAGGATAGGGGTCTGCAAGGAAACCAAGTAGACCAGAAGAAAGCAGGTACTGTGCAAGTGACAAACATATAGGAAGAAGAGAGGTGACAATGTGGACAAGAAAGCTAGCAATGCTAGCAGCCCAAGATGGGCTGATATGGGGAAAGAAATTGGCAATCCAGAAGACATGCCAAACCACTAGAAGGACTGAGGGGCAGTGTCCACCAGGAAGGGCCAGAACCAGGTGATTTTTCTCATTGGAACCCTGTGACCTTCCCTCCTGGTCTACATCAGTGATATCATGCTCAGAGTCCTAGAGAAGGGCAGTAACAGGTCAGTGCTAGCTCAATGACCAATCATCTGTATCCAGGAGAGCAAGCTCACAGCCAAGCATGGTGGCTCATGGGAGAACCACAGGTCAAAGTCATGGGCCCAGCAAGAGTGGTTTCTAGAAAAAAACAGGTCATGGTACAAGGGAGAATGTAGGACATGCAAAGGTGTAGGCAAGACTTGAAGTCAGGTAATGGGATTTAGGGATCTTTGTAGCTCAGGGCCTCTCTCTCTGCAATGGACTTAGCAATAAAAAATTTGCCCATGTAGAGTCTGGAGTAGGGTGGCCCTCAGGGCTGAGATGAGAGGGCCCAGCAAAGGCATATCATTTGGCTCTGCTTTATACCTGTAGGGTCAACTCATCCCACACTGGTCCTTCAGGGCGCCATAGCACAGGAGCACCTAGAACTGAGGGTGGGTCTGCAGTGACCTGCTGTTCTTAGTGGGTGGTACTGGCCTGGCTGGGTGGACAGTCTCTCACCTGCTCCTGCCTCACTCTCTAGGGGTGCTGTGGCTGTCGGTGGTCTCCGAGGTGCTCTATATCCTTCTGCTGGTGGTCGGCTTCAGCCTCATGTGTCTTGAGCTCCTTCACTCCAGCAGCGTCATAGACGGGCTCAAGCTCAATGCCTTTGCTGCGGTCTTCACGGTGCTCTCAGGTAAGGAGCGTGGGAGGCAGCATCAGTGGGCAACTGTTCATCTCCCTTTGCTCAGCACCCGGGGATTCTGTGCTCCCCAGAGCTTGGGTAAATCCCCTGTGAGGATAGGGGAGCACAAGCTATTGTATCTCCTCTGAGTCCAGCCCTACCATTTATAAATGTTCACAGCATGCTGGCCACCACAAAGGACAAGCACACACAGTGAGGACCAGCCTTGTGATGCTTACTGTGAGGTGCATGTTTGACTTGGGCATGAGAAAAAAGAGGTGATAGGAAGGGGTGCATGGAGGGAGGGTCTCATAGGGCTACAGAAGAGAGGACCCCTTCTGGCTGAGGCTGATGCTTAGTAGCAGAGCATGTACTGCATTTGTGAAGACCCAAGTTCCATCCCTAGCAATGGGGCTAGGAAACAAAGACAGGTAGAAGGAGGGAAGGAAGGAGGAAAGGAGAGGGGGAGAGGAGAGAGGGAGGGAAGGAAAGAAAGAAGGAAGAAAAGACTTCTCCCCCTGAGCTTCCTTCTATGGAGGTGCTAAGAAAGACCCCCCCACCCCCCGCATAGGATTCAGAGAAATTAAGAAAGAACACACCAAAAAAAGGCTACTGGCCCCAAGGTCCAGATGTCTAGCATGACATCTCCAGACCCATGTCCCAGAGAGCTGAGCAGGGAGTGCCCTGGAAGAATATCAAGGTGTCACTGTCCCCAAAGCTGGCTGGCCTCTGTAACCCTACAGACCCACTCTTCAGGCATGCATAGGAAGATCTGCCATGGGATGAAATGGAAGCAAGGAGCTCTTGACAAGGGACTCAGTCTCCTCTAATTGAGGTGTATATAGAAACCAGAGGGATGTCTCAGAGAACAGAGAGCTGACTTCAACAAGTTACAGCCTGCTTCTGGATGCACTGCGAGGACCTGGGTAATTCAATGCAAAGGAGAAGAGTTTAGCAACAGCAGTGCAGTGTCTGGCTCCATCCAGCTCCCTGCTGCTCTAGACTGAGACCCCTCCTGCCCTTTGCTTCCGTCTTTTATCCATTTACTCAGTCAACATCCGCTGAAGGTCTTCTGGGCTCCAGCTACTGGCCTGAGTTTGGGAGAAAATGAAGGAAAAAGGACTCCCTCTTGTGATGTTTGCTGTGTTGTCGAAAGATTTGAGGTTACCACAATGCGACTGGGAACTTCTCTGTCCCAGGCAGGAGGGGCATGCTTACCTACCCAGGGAGTGTGATGGCTGAACTGAGGTGTGGAGGAGCCATGTGGGAGGACTTGGGAACTAGGCTGTATTTCCTTAGCACACAACTCAGGGAGGGACTGGCACAGGCAAAGGGGTTGGGAAGACTGTAATCCTGGACTTCAGGTATTCAGATGGCAAGAAGGCAGAGATGGGGAAAGAAAGGCGTTGAGAGATGAGGCTAGAGAGCTGGGTGAGGACCTTGCTGATTGTCAAAGCCTCCCAAGTTCATCCTGCAGGCAACAGGGAGTCAATGAGCAGGTCAAAGCAAGGGGATGAGGGAGTAACAGGATCAGCTTTGGGGGTGGGTTCTGGGTTCAGGGTGGAGCCTGGATGCAACCAAGCATCATGGTGGGAGGGAGATGGGTACAGGCCCATCATCCCAGCTATTGTGGAAGCTGAGACCAGAAGATGACAAGTACCAGGACTAGCCTGGGTTACAGACTGAGCTCAGGACCAGTGTAGGTAGCTCAGTGAGACTCTGTTTTAAAAGATTAGCAGGGCAGTGGTGGCGCATGCCTTTAATCCTAGCACTCGGGAGTCAGAGACAGGCAAATTTCTGAGTTTGAGGCCAGCCTGGTCTACAGAGTGAGTTCCAGGACAGCCAGGGCTACACAGAGAAACTTTGTCTCGAAAAACCAAAAAGATTTAAAGGGGACCTGGGGATGTGGCTCAATGGTAGTGCTTGCCTAGCACAGATGAAAGCCCAAGTACCATCTCTAGTACTTGGGGACAGGGACAGGGGTGGGGGGAGGTTCAGGGGTCCGAGGCACAGAGAGACTGGGTGTAGAGGTAGGGAGGCTGCTGCAGTAGTCAAGGTGAGAAACAGTGGGACGGGGTATTAAAACAGGGCCCCTCCATGCAGAAGGTGAAGCCCCTAGAACTTAGATGGTGAAGGAACAGCCATTAGGGAATGGCAGAGAGGTGAGGTCAGGCATGGAGTCCAAACGATTCAGAATCTGTGAACTGCTTTGGAAAACAGTTTATACCTTATTTCTGCGGCTTGTAAATTGTCACTTGTCATTTCCTTACACTGTGATGATGGGGCAGGCGCTAGGATGCAGTGACCTGCAGCGCCTGTCCTTTCTGCTTCCCGCAGCAGCTGCTGCAGGTGTTCTGCCACGCAGCTTCCGGAGCAGGGCCTTTATTAGGCATCCACCGAATCTTGTTTAACATGCTCACAAAACAGAGCGCATGTTCCCACATGAAGAGTCTGCATGCTTTGCCAAATTATTTCCTGCAATTGGCCCCTTCTGTCACCATATGCATTTATGTTAAGAGGCTGAAAATATTGTCTTGAGAAGGGGGTGGGCCATGGCTCCAAATGGCCAGGGAGCCCTAGCTGGCCCTTGCCTTTAGACAGGCTGAGCAGCGGGGTGACTGAGAAAGGGTGACTAAGAGGGGAGCAGTGAGTGGGATGTAAAGTGATAAGTAAAATAATGATAAATAAATAAATTTTTAAAAAGAAGACGGGGGACCAAGAAGGAGGGTCAGAGTGATGGAGGGGCCGGGTGTACCGTGCTTGCTGCAGCCTCCTCTTCCTTCCTTTTCTTTCCTGTGCCCCTCCAGGAACCTTTCCCACAGCTCACAGCCAAGGGGTCCAGCTCTTTCCTCTCTACCATCTTTAGTCCAAACAAATACATGCCAGTTGTCAGCCGAAGCAACCAGAATGGTTAATATCATCAACTGGACAGGATTTAGAATCACCTAGAAGACAAGCCTCTAAGCATGTCTGTGAGGGAGGATTAGATTGGGCTAGTGGCAGAGGACCCATCTTCACTGTGGGCAACACCATTCCACGGGCTGGGCTTGCAGGCAGCATAGAAAGGAGAAAGGCTGCCGAGTATCACAGGTCTCTCTCTGCCTCCTGATGCTGATGCTGCCATGCACTTGGCAGCCATGATAAATTGTACCCTCGAACTGTGAGCCAAAAACCAAGCCCTTCCTTAAGTTGCTTTGTTAAGGAATCACAGTGATGAAGAAAAGCAGCTAGCACAGCAGACACTGCCACCCCCTGAGTTTCTTACGGGGTGGCTGAGGTACTCTGTCTTATTCCACAGGCTCATCACAGTCTTTGCCCATCAGAAAAATAAAAGCCCTTCTGTCTCCCAGCAGGAAGGCCGACTGCCGGAGCTGCTAGAGCAAAGGACTGTCTCCATAACTCCAGACATCTGAACAACCAGGGCTCAGGGAGGTTAATTGGCTTGCTCTTGGTGGCACAGCTGGCTGATTGTGGCACCGGAATTAAGCCACTCTGAACTGGCTTCAAAGGGTCTGCACTGCTTTCACAGAGTCTTCCTGTGGGTGTGACTAGGTAGGAGGACAAAGACTCTTTTTTCCCCCAATTAATCTGCAGAAAATATAAACTTAAGAGTTAGTAGCAGCCAGGTGAAATGGTGAAGACAGAATCAGCAGGTGGCAGAGAGTGAGGGTTTACTATTCATTCTCAGAGGCAGAGGCAAACTTCAAGGCTATTTACAAAGAAAGATTGGTGTCCCACCTGCTGATGGAAAGACACAGGAAGCTGGGTGGGGTGCTCCCTTGAGTACAGCATGCTGTGGGACTTGGAAGGGTGGAGTGATGTTGGTGGGTCCCCCCTGGGTCGGTGAGAGAATCACTGCAGTCCAGGAAGATAGGTAGTCCAGGCTGGACAAAGGCCAGTGATGACTCTTGGGGTGCTTTGGGCCCTGCCATCTGCTGCACCAGATGAGCCCAAGGTCAAAACATTTCTCTGGTCGAAGAGAAAGCAGAGCCAGGCAGCCCTTATGCAAACCAGTTATTAGGGTTAATTAGGAATTATGAAAATTAGCCCACTGATTGTCGTTGGTCATGATGGCAACATTATGGGAGAGACAGACTCCTGTGGCCCAGTTTGACTCAGGCCCCTCTGAGTCTTCATGCTAACCAGTGCTGACCCTGAGCTCTGTCCTTGGCCTGTTTAGTCTGGTTTTAAAGAGAATCTGTCTGGGTTGGTTGAATAAAATCTTGTACCCTTAGCCAGGCATGGTATCACACTCTGTGAACACAACGTTCAGGAGGCTGAGGCAGGACAGTTATGAGCTAGAGGCTAGCTTGCTGTCTCAAAATAAGAAAGAATCCAACTGCAATGGCACCAGGCTGGAGAAAGGTAAAAAAAAATCCAAAATCCAAAGTAAAGTTTCTGTAATAGGCGATGCCTAGAATTGTAAGAGGTTGCTCAATGTTCACGGCTGAGCTGACTTCTCACGATGTCTTTAGCCAAACTGTATGTACATCTCATTTAGCATGGGTACTGGTGGGGCTGGGGGCAGCTGCAGTGGGGCAAGCCTGCTGTGAGTTCCTTCTAGTACTCCTCAGTGAGTGGCGGTAAGGACTGGACTAATGTGTCCACTGTGCAGATGGGAAACTGGCTTGTCTGTAGTCCTAGTGAGAGCTGTTGAACCTGGTGCCCTCGTGCTGAGCCACCCAGAGGGAGGCTGAGTACTTGAGACCCACGCTGCCATTGCCATCATTATGCCTAGCTGACGGGGATGATGGCTACAGATATCAGCCTTCTCAGGGTGGAGTCTGGCCCAGGGACTCATGTGGGATCCTCAGTACAGGGAATCAAGCCCAGACATCTATCTGATGTCTTCCCAACAGCAATGATTGTACAAGTGTTGATCCAGAGGACTAGAATAGCAATGTTGTCCCACTGGGTCCATGAGTTCACTAGCTGTCTGAGGTGTACTCGCACTTGCAGGGGCCCATAAAGTGCTCCGAGTTCAGCTGCTTAAACCATAAGAGAAAATTAATATAATAAATAATTAAGTGAATATAGTTAGAGGGAGAAGTAATGTTCTGAGGTTTTATTGTATAGAACCATAGTTATGGCTGACAATAATTAATTAATTATTATGTGTATGCGTGACATAGCAAGACCCTGCCAGAAGAAAAAGAAGAGGAGGAGAAAAGGGAGGAAGAGGAGGAGGAGGAGGGCTAGGAGGAGGGGGAGGAGGAGATTCTCAATGGTTCCAAAACAGAGAACAGCTAAATGTTTGAGGTGATATGTATTGGTTATTTTTCTTGTTGCTGTTACAAAACACCCAATAAAAAGCCACTTGAAGGAAAGGAGAGAGGGAGGGAGGGAGGGAAGGAAGGAAGGAAGGAGGGGGAGGAACAGAGGGAAGGAAGGATGGAGGGGGAGGGAGGGAGGGAAGAGGGAGGAGGGAGGAAACGAAGGATGGAGGGAGGAGGGAGGGGAAGAAGGAAGGGCTTATTTTGGCTCACAGATCAAAGGTACAGTCTATCATGGTGGGGAAGATGCAGAGGCAGGCTCATAAAGCAACTGGTCACTGTGCCAACAATCAAAAACCAAAGGACAAATTCTCATTCCATTTCCCCTTTTCACTGCAGCCCATGGAGTGGTACTGCCCATGCCCATATGTGGGGTGGGAGGTGACTCCCTGTTCCGCTGAACCTTTCTGGAGACATCCTCATAGACATAACCTGGGGTTTGTTTCCATGGTGAAACAAACTAAAGCTTATCAGGGTGACAAGGACGATCCACCATCACAGATGGATGTGTCAACTGTTCTAATCATTCACACCACATGCATGTGATGAAATGTCACACCACCCCCAAATATGTAGAACTACTGTGTATCACTTAAAATAAAAACACCAGACTGAGGTCACAGCTCACTGGTTGAAGATTCTCCTGCTCATGCATAGCCTGGCATCCACAGAATCACAAAAGTGCATGAATTATTTTAATTAAGAATTTAAAATTATACATTTTCAAAAAAATGACAAAGTTGTAAGAATGATTCCAGATTGTGTTATATTTATTTTTATACAATTAAAAGTCAACCAAAGAGCCAGGCGTTACGTTAAGCATCTACGGTTCTAGAACTTGGGAGATGGGGCAAGAGTATAGAAAGTTCTAGGCTAGCCTGAGCTATATAGAAAGACCCTATCTTAAAATAAAGCAATAATAAAAAAGATCAATCCTGCATCCATGAAGGGACAGTGCTCAAGACCCATGGAAACCATGGTGAGACCCCAAAGTGGGCCACAGGGTTTCTGGTGCTTTGGAGACTGAGGGGTGCTGGAACCTCTTCTGTCTCCCAGGGAACAGAGCCTTAACCCCAGAAACACTCTGAGAGCAGGCAGGATGATTTGTGCTTTCTTCCAGCTCCTGGGGAAAGTGCAGCTGAGCTAGGAAAACAAGCCATTTGGAAAATTCCTTCACATTCCAGCTCACTGTGGGCTTTCAGTAAGATCCACATGGCATGAAGAGACACCTGTCCGTTTCCCTGGAAATAACCAGCTGTGTGACTTCAGCAACAACCCTATTTTGTTATGCAATGAGAAATGGAACTTTGGGGATAAAATAAGAGTGAACAAGGACTTGAACGCCAGGTTTGGGGCAATGTTTTAAAGGCAAACAGTGGGTCCAAGCACTGGGCCTGGGGTGGGGAGAGGTATGGGCTCCACCACTGTGTTGCATCTAGACAGAGGACCTGGAAGACTGGAGCTCAATGGCTCCCCTGCATTGCAGATGCCTCTAGCCTGAGGAACTTGGTGGGGAGAAAAGAAGGGCTATCCACTACCCATCTTGGGGCCTGGGAGCTGGAACACCCTTGGGTCCCACTGCAACTCATCTGCAAAGACTTCATCTCACCGCCTGGTCTGTGCCATTGTTTATGAGCCCATTCCCACCTGTGACTGGCAAGTGTGTCTTCCCTTGCTCAGTCCCCACCCTCCCTTGGTGACAGCCTCACATGCCACCCTTCCCTCTGTTCTGTGGTTCTGGAGCTCACTCTACTTTGGTGATTTGTGGGTTCATGGTGGGTTTAGTTCTTGCTGTAGCCTGCCGCAGACAAGAAGAGTTCCCTGGGATCCCAATTCTATCTTATCATCAAAACCCATGCTGAAAGAACCCATGACCCCGCTGCATGACCCTCACCTTGCAGTATCTCACTGGGTCTCTTGCCCACATTCCAGAGGGGAAGTAACTTGAGTTGGCTCACAATTGAAAAGGGTGTCACATACCATGTCTCATGCCCCAGGAGACTGAGGCAGAAGGATTATGAGGTTGAGGCCAGTCTGGACAGCATAGTAAGACCCTGCCTCAGAAAGAGGGAGGTGGAGGGTGAGAGGAGGAGGAGGAGGAGGAGGAAGAGGAGGAGGAGGAGGAGGAGGAGGAATTCTGTGTGCTTTCCTGCCTCTGTGGCAACCCCTGACAGAAGGGGCTCATTTTGACTCACAGACTCGGAGAGCTTTCAGTCCCTCACAGTGGAGAAGGCAGGGTGGATGGAGTACTATGGCCATAGCTGTTCCCATCATGATGGCCCAGGAAGCTGAGAGACTAGGTCAGAACCTGAGTCAGGTATAACCCTCTGAGGCCCCTAATGAGCTAAGTCTACCAGCCAGTCCCCACTCCCTAAAGTTCCCACAGCCTTCAAAAATCATGCCACAAACTGGGAGCTAAGCACTTAAAGCGTGAGCTTGTGAGGGACATTGAAGATTTAAAGACAGTGCAGAGGGTTCTAGTCACATGAGTGAATATCTGCATTTTAAAATCCTTCTGGTTGCAAGTGACAAGAACTGGGTCAGTCGGATGAAAGTAGAGAGGGTGGTGATAGAGCCAGTTTGCTCCAGAACTGCCAAGTGTGAGCTACCAAGCATCAGGTACAGCCACGCCAAGGTCTTTAGAATGCTACCTGCATTAACAGTCATTCTCAAACTCTGTCAGAATGGAAAGAGGGCTTATCCGTCACAGGACTCCAGACGCACAGAAGTCCATGAGGTAGAAAGGCCTGTTGGAGTTTCCTCCATGCTGTGGGCTTAGTACAGGGACCGAGCAGGGTAGTGAGCAATAGTGAGCTCAAGGGAACTAGTTGACAACAGATCCAAATGGGTTGTCAAGTCAGAGGATTAGCAGAGGACCTGAGGTAGAGCCAAGGGTCTGGGGTCCCAGGAATAAGCGGTTCCTTCACTAAAAAACCTTTCATCCTTGTGACAAAATACCAGGAAGATTTTTTTTTTAAAGGATATATTTTAGTTCTTGTTTCCAGAAGGTTCTGGCTAAGGTCTGGCTGGTTCCATTGTTTTCATCCTGTGTAAGGCAGAGCATCATGGAGGAAGAGCATGCTGTATATAGTAGGGCTGATCTCATTATGGTGGCCAGGAAGGAAAAAGAGACAGACAGACACAGAGACAGAAAGACACATAGAGAGAGATAGGAAGAGAGACAGAGATAGAAACAGACAGAGACACACAGAGATAGAAACACAGAGAGAGATAGAGAAAGGATGAGAAAGAAAAGCTAATAGAGATGAGAGAGAGAGAGAGAGAGAGAGAGAGAGAGAGAGAGAGAGAGAGAGAGAGACAGACTGAGGAGGAGGCCAGGGCAAGATACAGCCTCCAGGAACACACCCACACTGACCTACTTCTTCCAGTCAGGCCCTATTCTGAAGTTTCTAGCAACTCCCCAGGTGACTATAAGCCTGTGGGGACAGTTGATGTTCAATCTATAACATCCCACACTTGGTCCCAAGGATTCATAGCCATCTCATGATGCAAGATGCATTTAGTCTCCACCCAGGAGTCCCCAGATTGTTAGTAAGTCCCAGCATTGTTCAAAAGTTGAAGGATCAAGTCCGAGACTCAAGGAAAACTCTTAGCATGGGGTTAGAGTTTTAAACCTCAACAAAACGAGCTGCAAAGAACTTGTCACACACTCCAGAGAGTCCATGCGACAGTACACATTCCTATTCCAAAACTGGAAGTATGGGAGGATGACAGGGCCAATCACACCAAGTGCAGCTCCTGTGAGGCTCCTGAGGCATGCAGTGGCATGATACAAACTCTGAAGACCTGGGCAGCAGCAGCAGCCTGCCAGTCTTTCTACTTGAGATCCACCCAGTTACTCTCCTGAGCTGCTTCTGTGTTTGGTCTCCGCAGACCCTGCATGCTTCTGACATCTCCAGCTTCCTGTGGTCTCCACTAGCAGCTCCCATGCTCACCCTCACCCATACAGTTTCACAAACCGCTTTCTCAGGGGCTGACTTAAGGGAATCTGGCTCAACTGTATAATGCCTGTCTTCTTGGACCTTCCTCTGAAATCTGGGTGGAAGCCCGCACGCCTCCTGAAACTCTTACGTTCTGTAAGCCTGCAAAACTAGCATTGTGTGGCTGAAGCCAGGATCTGCCAGACCTTGGATGGCAGCTGAGTGCCTGGGTTCTGGCATAGGGAAGAGGAAGCTCCTTTGCAGTGCATTCTCCTTAAAGGGGCAGTCTTTTAGATGTGTTTTCACTCTGATCCAGCTGTACAAAGTCTGGATCTTAGGCCATTGCGCACATGCACTCCAATATGTAACACGCTCAGATCATATTCACTTCTCAGTACCTTTATGGATTTTTTTTACAGTGCTCTTCTTCTTAACAACCATATCCTCCATGCTAACAGCACTAAATGTGATTCTTGTTATATCAAACAACAAGCCTTACAAATCTTTCTGCTCTGCCCTTTGCTCCTAATGATCACTCTGAACTTGTTCAAAGCCACCTTCTGAATTCCCCCCGCCAGTTTCTGTAGGCCGTTGCCTTTAGACTTAGCTTTGCACAGAGTCTGAGGACATGGAAACTGTTGACAGCTTCTTTGTCACAATGCAACACGAGTGTCATCTAGTACAGTTCCCAGTAAAATCCTTTTTCCCAAGAGGAAGTTCAGCAGTGCTGCTAGTCTGCATCCCTGCCTCTGTGCTGGTCCTCTGAGCTCCCTCCAGAACCCCTCACTAAACTAAGCTCATAGCTGGGCTCTAGAGCTGCCCTTGCCTGACTCTTCAACCATCCAAACTTCTGTAACCCAACTGCAAAACCTTCTCAAGCACATGTCTGGAAGTCACAGCAGTGAGCTCACTTCTCCAGTACCAAGTGTCTGGGTGTTAATTGGACTTGACGTGGCAATACACCCCAGAGAGGCCTCAGTCCTGCCAGGCTTGCTCAAAGCTCCCAATTATTCTGGGGACTAGATCCAGCAAGTAACTTCACCTCATCTGCATAAGGTCATGGATAGTGGAAGGGGCTCCTGAATAACAGATGGTCCTACTAAGGAGAAATTCTTAGGATTTGCCGTAACTCCTCATCCTCCTTGAGTCAGGGACAAAGCCAAAAGTCAATTTCTTTTTTCCTAACAAGGGTCTAGTGGGCAGCCAAGCTGGCACATGTTCTCAGCTGTGCCTTGGTTTGGAAAACTAACAACATTAGAGCCGTGGTCCTCAACCTGTGGATTATGACTCCTTTGGGGTCCAATGACCCTTTCACAGGAATCGTCTAAGACAATTGGAAAATACAGGTATTTACATTACCATTCATGACAGTCGTAAAACTACAGTTATGAAGTAGCAATGAGAGTAATGTTATGGGTGGGGCCACCACAGCACGAGGAACTGTGTTAAAGAGTCACAGCATTAGGAAGGTTGAGAACCACTGCAGTAGCCATGGCTGCTTTCATCTGAACCAAAGCATACGGGGCTACACACCACATCTGCTTCTGCCTGGGATGTTAATTCTGACTCTAAGCACCCATACCCCAGGGCTGGAAGAAGATTCTGATTCAGAAATGTACAGGCCCATTTCTCTACTGCTACTGTGCTCCACCACGGTTTTATAGTCTGATGTGACGCCATGCAAAGTAGGACAGGGTTTGGTCCTGGTCATCATCCTCTTCCTTATAAAGGCTACAGTCGCCAGTTTTCTGAGGACTAGAATGTTCTGGAATTCAGCAGTGTTTGAATTTGTGAGGTAACATAACACAGAGACTGCCCATTCCACAGCCTGCAGCACACAGGACTCACACACACACACATATCTCCACATGAGAATGGGGCATGTCTCTGTGGTCAGCAGTGGTCTCTATGAGTTCAAGCCAAACTATGGCCAAGTGAGTTCTAGAAAAGCTCTCAGGTTTCAGAACTTCTGGGGACTCTAAGGTCAGGGCAAGCTATTAGAGTCAGCCTGGTGTGATGGCTTACACCTATAATAACAGCATCCCGGAAGCTAAGGCAGAAGGATTGTGAGTTCAAGGCCAACCTGGGCTACACAGTGAGCTTGAACTACACAGAAAGCCCTGTCTAAAATTATGTATGGAATCACTAATTTACACTTGTTTTGCTCCCACTGTGTGCTAGCCAGGTGCTATGATATTGCTATTTTACAGCTGAGAATACTGAGGCATAGACCCCATCAGCAGCTCTGGTGTTATAGCCCAAGTACTGGGCCGAGCCTCCAACCCCACCCGCATGGGCCTTTCTGGCCCAGCTCATATCTGTTGAAGACAGACCTGGGAAAGGGGGAATGAGGCTGGGAACTTGTGGTCTTACCACTCAGATTGAGGCTTCCACCCATTGTGCAAGCCTTCCATATGACTGACACTTTAGCAAAGCCGCCCAGGTATGCCTCAGCAGGCAGTGCAGCGGCCAGGGGAAACTTAGGGATGCATGTCCCAAGGCTCATCGTTACCATGGAGACGTATACATGGCATTCAGGGAAAGCCAAAATCTGGGTTTTTTATGGAAGGTTCTCCTTACTTTTAATTATAAAAATGTTTTTAAAACAACGTTATTAAGGCGTAATTTGCATATCATAATCTTTTCCCATGTAAAGTATGGGATTTCTAAGTAATTTTTAGTAGGCATCATGATAGTCTAATTAAAAAAAAAAAACCACTTCCATTAACCTTAAATAAATCTCACACCCAAGAGCAGTTACTCTCCATTCCCAACCCTGGGTGACCGTTGTTCACTTTTTAGCTCCATAATCTAGCCAAGTCTCAACCACTCATAGAAGCGGGTTGTGCAGTGTATTGCCTTTTGTGACTGCCTTCTTTCATTTAGTGCCATCGGTTTGAGATTTACCCACATTATAGCGGGGACTAGAATCATAGTCCTTTTTATTGCTACCTAAGTGGACATACCACCTTTCCTTTATAGAGTCCTCAGTTGAAGGGAACTGGGCTGTTTCTGCCTTCGGACTGCTGGAATATTGATGCTGTGGACGTTGTAAGCAAATGTTTCTCTGGACACATATTTTTGTTTTTCTTGAGCATAAACCTAGGAGAGGAACCTCTGAATCATGAAACTCAACATGCTTTTAACCACTGTGTAGCCAAGGAGCCATCACCCAGGCCTCAGCCCAGTCTCCTGCCTGCCCAAGGAAAAGCCATCTTTTATTGCCCTGAAGGTGACACCTACCTCTTTCCCTGCCTGACCAGGCTAGAACATACCCAATCCCTCAGCTCCCCACCCTCACCCCCAACTCCCACCCACTCCTAATCCCAGCAGAATCTGCTCAATAAATTCAGGCTTTGAAGATGGGAAGGAGGAGGAAGCATGTTGCCAATAGGTTTTGCTTTCACCTTCCCTCAGTGAAGGGTGGGGCCTGAGAGTCCGGGAACTGTCGAGCAAAAGTGAAAGAAAAGTAGAAAATATAGAAAAGTACAATCACTACCTGGCCATCTCCTGTCCCTGTGCCCGCGGGTGTAGCCCGCGGGTGTAGCCCACGGGTGTAGCCCACGGGTGTAGCCCATAGGTGTAGTGATCTGTCTCCACCTGGCTGTTTGACTGAAGGTCAGTGGTTATCAAATGTACAATCAGCTTTGCATGTTACTCAAGTTCTATTCCCTTAGGAGATGTCACAGTCTACAGAATGGAGTTTGCCCTTGGCCTCACTTGATCTTCTTGGGTGTTTACTCCTTTGCTAGAATAAAACCCAAGCTCCTCGGCATAGACACAGCCTTTGCTGGTCTCTCAGGATCCCTCCCATCTCCTGCTGTTCTCTTTGCTCCATATTGCCCAACTCTGGGAGTTTGTCCCTCTATGGGTCTGTCCTGCTTTCTGACCTCTACCTCAGTCCCTTCTTCACTCCTTGGCTGTAGCTCACTTCCACCTTCCCCACTCCCCAGGGAGGTTCTTTGGGCTGGGGAAGAGGGATGGAAGCTATGGGGGAGGGCTGTGATGGGATTGGGTGTATGGTTCAGGTGTGAGGAACACTGAGGGACACCTGCCCGGCTTCTGCACTGTGAGGCTGGAGGCAGAAATAACAGTGGGAGACCCTACTCTTTTTTAGGTCTCTGTAGAGCAATGATGGAGGAGCCAGAGAAAGGGTGAGAGGAGGCATAGGCAGGAAGGAGACAGGAAGCAGAGGAACATGACTGGTGGCCAGGCCCACTGTGACAGAAGGACACACCTGTATGGAGGGATACCCAAGAACTGAAGGGGACAGAATGAGCAGTGGAAGAAAGGAAGTGTGAGGCAGATAGGCAGGACACAAGACACAGCCACATAGGCCTATCTCACCCGACACCATGGGTATAGCTGACTGGTTATCAAAGTGAGTCCTAAGCCAGGGCCTATCATGTCACCTTCTGAGAAGGCAGGATTGGGTTCTGCCAATAGAGGCTAGAGGGTGAAGTTGTGAAGTGCTTGTCTCGTAGGAAAAGGCCTTGGCCTCCATCAGAAGTGAGCCATAGACCCTCCCCCTTCTACACTACCCCCCTGAGGTGCCTCCTTTGTCCCCCACAGTAGTTCCTCACCCAAATACTTGCTCTTAGCTTTCTAGGATGAGTGCAAGGGGACGAGCGGAGGCCGGGACTCACCTGAGTCAGGAGCTCCTGGAAGTAGGTAGCCCCCTTCACTCCTCACCCCCAGGAAAACAGGTTTATCTCCTCACACCAGTGCTTCCAAGCTCCCTTCCTTTTTTGAAGTTGTCAGGAAGGCCAAGCCACACAGGGCTATGCTTATTCCTTCATGCAGGAGCTTAAATGCCATCCGTAGCCTGGAAAGAATCGTGGGCATGTGAACATGCTTGGGTAGTGCGTGACTGCCAAGGATAGTGGCCAAAGCTCTGATGGCACCATTGTATGCCTTCTATTAAATTCCCTATCTTCAGCCCTATCTGAACCTCAGCTACAGAGCAGTTCATACAGCCCAAGAGGAAAGTGTTGCCCTAGTCAACAGGAGCGAGGATGAGAAGACCGAAACCTGGGCTCTAGAGGTTGCAAAAGCCCAGGATCATACATTGGCAGCTTGAATGTCTGCTGGGGGCTTCCTGGTTATAAACTGTACCTTCTAGCTGCATCCCCTTGGTTAGGTGGAACCACAAAGATCCACCCCCGTGACCTACCTTCCCAAGATCTACCTGCTGATCCCTAGCTTCCAGCATCATGGCTGGTGAATTGGGGTGGGATGCACATGCAGGCCAAGGCAGCTGCCAGGAGGATGGGAACCCAGTGTGGCCAGTGTTTCTGAGTTTTATAAGAGAAGCCAAAACTCCCATATTTTAATGGAAATCCTCCAGCTTTTAAATGTTGGCCAAAAGCCTCATCCATCCTCCTGGCTTTCACCAACACCTGCAGGTTGGATTCAGCCCTCTGGCTGCCAGCTTCAATCGCTGCTGCACGTGTTTCTATTTCTGTATATGTAATGATTGATTTTACTTCGAGTTATGTCCTTTTCCTCATTAGCCTCAGGGAACAGCCATGCCAAGGCTCCTGTGGCTGTTCCCCATGTCTGGCATTTAGATGATGTTACATGTTAGTGCAGTGAATGAGGTAGAGGGTTCCCAGCATGCAACAGCCCCCATGGGGTCAGAAGGTTCTAGAGGGAAGCCAGGCACTGCTGGCTAGAACAGCCTGGGAGTGTGAGAATCCTGGCCGCAGGGCAGACTGCTCCTGGTCATTTTTGATTCAAATTCCACTATATTCTTTGCACATGCCTGCAAGCCAGGGACTGTTTAGGCCACCAGGTCATTCATACAGATGAGCCTGGCCTCAGGCACAGGGCCAGGTAGAAACTGGGAGGGGGATTGGAAAAGGTAAGAATTTTAACAAGTTTAATAAAAATGGGAAGTAAAACCTGAGCTGGCGGAACGGCTGGTTTCTATCCATTTTAATGGACTTAGAAGACTGGTGGAGCAAAAGATGCTGGGAGCTCAGGAGTCTAGGTGAGGCCTGGGAGGCCCCAGGGATAAGTCCTAGGTCTTATCCACTTTCTTCTGAGTGGCCAGGAACCTGTTTAGCATCATCCCTAGAGGAAGAGCTTAAGTAGGGAGCCAGTAGGGAAACTGAGGTCAAAACCCCACGCAGGGGGAAAAGTGAAGCTTTTGGGATCCCTTAGACACAATGTGTAAGCCATACTCTGTCCAGGAAAGTTCACACAGCCGTGACTGACCCAAGAAGGACCCAATTAACCCTAGGCTTCCCATTCCCTATCTTCCTACCAATGGACTCTGTCTTTTGGGCATGGCACCCGTTTTAGAGATGAGGAAAAGTAAGTTCAGAAAGATCAGCTAGTATGCCTAACGTCACACAGCTGTGGGTGGGAGAGCCAGACCCAGAGCCCTGCAGTGTCCATCCTGAGATTGCACATTGCCTTGAGTTTGTGTTTACTCCACCTCTCCACTGCCTGAGGCCAGGACTTGGTCTGTCTCCTTTGTTCCCACATTTTTATACTTAGAAGGAGCTTCATCAGGGCCCAAGTCACTCCTGGGCTAAGCACTACACACTTTCTCCCAAGTGAAAGAAGTCCAACAGTTCCTCTATGGCTGGTTCTCAGGATGACGGCTGCACGAAGCCTAGGATGCCCTCTACAGTTTCCAGAGCCTAGTGAGATGCCCTCTGATTCACATGATGGATAGGGTCAGAGACCAGAAGTCACAGAGACAGATGGAAGTGTCTCTGTGTGACAGGACAGAGAGACACAGAGACAGAGAGACATACAGAGAGTCATAGAGAAAACCTAAAGAGAGACACAGAAGTTCTCACTGAGGCTGAGAGACAGATATGGTGCTAATCTGTCTTAATCAGTGTTGATGTGGCAGTGATCATGACCAAAAGCAGCTTGGGAAGGAAAGGGTTTGTTTGACTTACATATCCTGAGTGCTAAATAGTCTACCTAAGGAAACCAAGGCAGGAACTGATGAAGGAATGATGCTTACTGGCTTGCTCAGCCTATATTCTTATAGGACCCAGGACTACCAGTCAGGAGTGGCCCCACCCCCAATGGGTTAGGCCCTCCCACATCAATCACTAGTTGAGCAGATGTCCTACAAGTTTACCTACAGCCTGATTTTATGGAGGCATTTTCTCAGTTGGGGTTTTCTTCTCTCAGATGACTCTAGTTTATGTCAAGTTAACATAAAACTAGACAGTCCACTATCCCTCTGGTTTGAGTCATCTTGGAAGCAGGTGAGACTTTCCTAGGATGCTGGTTTCCCTGTGCTCAATGGTTTCATTAGCATGGCCATGTCTACACTGACTTTTCCAAAGCCCATGGAACACAACCTCCAAATGCCCTAGCCATGCCACATAGAGAAGCCTGAGACAGAGGAGTAGCAAAATATGGAAATCAGAGAAGACCCTCTCTAGTGATGAGGACAGTAGGTACAAAGGTCCTGAGGTAGAGATACGCCTCAGGCTGTCTCAGGGTAATATGGAGACCAGAGAGGTGGGAGCCAAAGTCAAGATTGACTATAGACATCTCCATTGTCATGGTGGATTTTTAGGGGTTTCTAAATACTGTAACACACACCCTTGGCTTTATACCTGCCCATGGGTGAAGTGTATCTCAGGACATACTCCAAGAGCCAGGATTGATAACTCTAAAGAAGTGGTGTCACCTTTACAGCCATTGCCAAAGTCCTCTCTTCAGGGGCAGCCCCTGTGCTAGCTGTGTAAAGGGTCCTTTCTGCTCCTTTCCTTTGTCCTCACTTGGTCATCTCTCCCCACTCCTGCCCCAGAAGCTGTTTGTCTTCCTGGGCCTGCCTTTTCTCACCCCATCCCATCCCCCTAGATGCCTTCTCTGCTGTCACAGATGCTCAGATGGCCCAGGAGTGCAGGAACCCTCAGAAGCCTCGGAGGACATGTCTCTTGATGGAAAGTCCACACTCAGGAAAAACTCTCCTCATCAATAGCCTCTGTGGCCTGCTCTCCCAGAAGATGCCAACTCCCCATCAGCTATTTTGAGATGAGTGAGCACAGGCTAGTCTGCTGTTAGTCCCTGGAAAGGTGGTGTCAGATACAGGACAGAAGGTGCTCTGACCTGAAGGAAGAGTTCTGTCTCCTGGGTTCCACACTCTGGATAGAGCCAAGTCACAAATTGCCTATGAAGCACTGCAAGACTTTGATAGGCCTGGGAGTCTGAACACTGTCTCCTGGACATGGCTAGTGCTTGGGGTTGACTTCGTAAGTGAATGAGTGGGAAGTAATGGAATGGTCAGACAGACATCGGACTCAGGGTTGATCATGCCTGTGCTCAAATACACCGTTCCTTTTGTGCTGTGCTGCCCTGGGTGGGATGTTTTTCTCTGTGAGCTTTAGTCTTATCTGTCCAATAGCTTGTGGCTATCTCAGTTTGCCTGGGCCAAGAAAAGGAATGTGCAGGATGGTTGGAATGTTTTGCAAACTGGGCTTGAGAATTGAGCTTATTATTGTAGGCTCTCTGTGGTGTGCTGCAAGACAATAGCCTGCTCCCTCATTTTCCTTGTGTGCAAGCAGTTTCCTGACTGGAAGTCCAGAGCAGGGAATGCTGTTTAGATGATGCCAGGGACAGAGGTATGGGAGGGCTGGCAGGGAGGCTGCAGAGGGCAGGGGTGAAGACATGTCCATCCTCAACCTGTTGTGGGTGTGTCCTTGTGCTCGCAGCACTCCTGTGGGCAAAATGGGATAAGGGGAGAGAATCCAGTGCGGAGCTGCAAACGGGAACAATCTTTGGCTTGTTTATCTTGTGGGCAGATGAGCTGGGGGGTGGGGGGGCTGGGAGATGGGAAAAGACTGAGGGAGATAGAGAGAGGAAAAATCAGAGAGAGAATCAAAGGGACATTCAGAAAGGCAGATCAGAGACAGATAAGAGAGGGACAATGCAGGCCAGGTTGACAGAAAAAGAAAGATGAGAGAGCCCAGAAGGGAGCCTGGGCAGGGTCCCACACAGGTTCCAGAGGCCCCTGTGCCTCCCAGGAGGTATTTCTAGCAGCCTACATTCTCTTGTTTTGGAGACTTGCTTGCTGCACAGTCTAGGCTGGTCTGGAGCTTGTTATGTAGCCCAAGCCCAGGCTGATCTCAAACTCAAAAGTCCCTTGCCTCTGGCATCCAAATGCTGGGACTGCAGGTGTGAGTCACCACAGCTGGTTCAAGTGTTCAGACTCAGTCTGCCATGGTCAAGAAAGTGAAGCCAGTCCCTTCCTCTGGTGCCACAAAAAAGAAGCATTGTCCCTAAGAATGCTGAAGGAAAGCTGGCTTTGAACCTTCACCTCTGGGTGCTCTGCCTCGGGATTCTCAGGCTTGTCGCTTGCAGGTCACACTTACAGAGCATGTCCCAATGTTCTAGAGGGCTGCTGCAGCTGTTGCTTCTGGAGTACTCCTCATCTCCCTTCCCCAGACACTCTCCCAATTACTGTCACCACTGCCACAGGCCAAACTCCCTTCCACTGACTTAGCATCTTTGTCTAAGTGGCTCAATTTCAATGTAGCAGAGATTTTCTCAGGAAGGAAACCCCAGATCACTCTGGGAAACAGTCATTGCCACTGGCAGTAGAGGGAGGAAGGCAACACCAACCACTGTCACTGGAAACTGGTGTTGCCCATGATGTTGGGGGACACCCCCCTCCAGGGCATTCAGCAATGTCTGTAGACATGGACTGTTATGCCGGAAGTACATCATACGATTGTGCCTTAGAGTGTTGTGCTTCCATTAACACCACTGCATCTAATGGAGAGAGCCTGGGGCGCCACAAAACAGCCTGCAATACTCAGTACACACCCACAGCCAACATCACTAAATGTGTATAGTGCTGTGGTTTACAGATCCCGATCCATAAGCAGCTGGCACCAAGAAGATGCATATGCTTGAGACAATAGTGACCAGCTTAGGGCCTCAGCCTCCAGGCTCTGCTAAAACACCTGGAGATGCTTTCCTGGCCCAGGAAAAGAACCCAGGACTCCACATCCCTGCTCCTAAATCCCAGGCCCTTGATGGATCTTTTAAAAATGTTTATTTTAATTTTATTTTATTTTGTGTGTATAAGTGTTTTTCCTGAATATATGCCTAGGTACCATGTGTATGCCTGATGCCCAGAAAGGCCAGAGAAGGCATGTGACCTCTTGGGACCAGAATTATGGTGGTTGTGAGTCACCAAGTGGGTGCTGGGCTGCTGGTCCTCTGTAAGAGCAGCCTGTGCTTTTAACCACTGAGCCATCTCTCCAGCCCTCCTCTGGGTGGTTTTCTGCTTTCACAGCCTGTGTTCCCCACTAGACCAGAGGCTCCCAGTGGGCAGGACATCTGTCTAGTTCATCTTTCTCCAACCCTTGGCACAGTGCTGAGTTCAGGGCAGTTCTTATGGGTTATGTGTGGAGTGAATGAACAAACTATGCTGGGCTCAGAGGCATGACCTCTGCCCTGGGACTCAGCACACCTGCTTCTCACATGTATTCTCAAAACTGAAATGTGTGCAGAACAAGCTGGCCAGGGCACTCTCGCAGCAGAGGAGGATTCATCCTTGTAGACAAGACTCCACTTCCTAAGCACTGCCAGTGTCCCACTTTCCCCTGGCATGGAGGTGACTGTTCACAGTGCCCCATACCCACTCACAAAAGTCCCAACTCCTGCATTCCTAATCCCTTGGATCCTCCAGACCCCAGATCTTTTAGTTCCATCTGGCAGGCAGAGAACCGCAGCAGTGAGACTGGGCAGGACCATCCATTGAGCCCTGGCATCACCCTGCACTCTGCATTGGCTCCAGCCTTTGGACTGGGGAGACTTTTAGAACTGCCTACTGTCTGAGAGCCCCTGGGAGATGCTTCTGAGAAAGCCATCGTGACCCTGAGGTCATGGGTCTTGAGACAAGGGCTAGAGGTCATTTCCCCTGGAGGCAGCTAGAATCCATGGCTTTGGCCAATGAGTTCCTGGGGTAGACATCTAAGAATAGACAGGAGGGGGGAGGTCCTGACTAGGGAATGTGTGTCTGAGGGGCTGACTGTGGGGAGGGGTGGAATGGAGGTGGCTGAAGAGAGGTCAGGCCTCACAGAGACCCCACTCTACCTCCTCCACGTTCTCTTGGCCCTCATTCTTTTTTCCCCTGCTCTCGGTCACTCCCCCCTCCTCTCCTGCCTCCCTGTCCTCTTCCTCCCCTTCTCCACTACCTCTGTCTTTGCTCCACCTCCTCCTGTGTCCCTCTCCTTTCTTCCCCCCCCCCCCGTTTTCCTTAGCACCATCCTCCTCTCCCTCCTCCTTTTCTTCCTCTCATTCACCTTCCTCCTCCTCCCTTGTCTTAGTTCTCTTCCCTTTCCCCCTTTTCTTCTGTTTCCTCCCCTCCCCCTCCCCCTCCTTTTACCTGGTCCCTGTGGTGGAGGAGAATGCTACTTGATTATGTATTCCGCCTGTCCTGTCTCCTCCGTGCAGCCCTTTGAAATACCCAAAGCCACAATTTGCCTCTTGTTTTCTGCCGCTCTTGCAGCTGAGCCCCGAGGCTATGAATGTTTTATATCTAGCTGCCCAGTGAGGAGGGCACGGGCTACCAGGAGATATTGGATGAGAGACATATTTGTTAATATTAAAAATCACCCCCTACATATTTGCCGAGTCATCAAGACCCACAGGACCCCTGTGGACCTCACCTGCACAGCCTGAGCTCCCCCATAGCCTCAGGCTGGATGGGGTCGATGGAGTGCACAGGCTGCTGGGAGCCCAGGAAACCCACTGCGTGACATTGGAAGGTCCCTGTTAAATGCCACCTCCGATTTGGGCCACTTCACTTTAAAAGGCAGGATCCACACAAGAGCAGTGCTAATGACTCAAGTGGTCTGAGATTAGACCTGTGGAGAAGGGCAGAGAGAGCCGACAGACTCTGCTCAGTGGGCTGGGTGGAGGGCACCCCACTAATTGCCACACTCTGGAGAAGATGCCAGCCAGCTCAAGCCCTCATCCTCAGAGGGCAGAGCGAGAAATTAGCTCAAATTGGAGCTGGAAAGATTTAGGTTATATGTAAGAAGGAACTTTCTCAACTCTGAAATATGCTATGGAGAGAGGCTGCGGGTTCTCCACAGAGAGGCTAAAAATAGCTCATTCTTTAAAAATAGGTCTGGGCGGCTTTAAACACTGCCAACACAGGCATGGGGATGGTCTGCAGTGCCGCCTACCTGGCCCTGTGCCCCTCAGCCCCAAGAAGGCTATTGGCCCCAGACATTGGTCCCTATGGGGATGGCATCTGGATATCTCAGATTTGTGCAGAACAGCCTTTTCCACAGCCCTGCTGACCCAGCCAGGGCTCCCAGGGCTGTAGCAGGAAAGGTCTCCTTTCCTCACAGGATCTCAGGATCAAGTCCAGACCCCGAGGTGGGCTTTGAACTTTCCTATTTTTTTCTCCAGCATCTCTCACCTCTGCTGTGCCCCACCCAAGCCCCATCTCAGTTCCACTTTGCCTGGAAGTTGCAGCCTAGCCTTTCCCCTGCTTCTTTCAGACCCTCAGCCTGGATGGTGCCCTCTCCAGGGGTTTCTCACTCTACTCCCCCGCCCCCCAACCTCCTGTTTTGACTGCCTTGACACAGAAGTCCCCATCCCATTTTGAGGCAAGTTCATAATCTACCCCTAGTACATGTTTCCTGCTCAGAGAGAAGGCCTGGTGCTTCACTCTGAGCTTACTTAGAGTGTAGAGGAATGGCAAGATGCACACTGCTCATTGGGTGGGTCATGCCTGTAAGCCTAGCTAAGGCCATCCTGGGCTACAGAGTGAAAGTCTGTCTCAAAAAAACAAGGAATCAGGGGAAGAGGGAGGCTGCCTTGTGGGTTTGCCTTATGAAGCATCATTAAAAAAAAACAAAAACAAAAAACAAAAACCAGGCACGGCAACCTGAGATCCTAGCACTTTAGAGGCAGAGGGTGGAGGATCAGGAGTTGTAGGGCAGCCTTGGCTACTGGAGAGACAGGAAGGAGAGGGAGAGCAGGAAAGTGAGAGGGAGACAGAAAGGAAAAGGGTGAATGGAGAGGAAACTGAGCAGTTTCCCTACAGTGTCCTGTCCCTCCCGTTCCACTCTGCTCCATTCCAGCTGACCAGGACAAACTGGGCTGAGCTCAAGGCAGACAATAGAGGAGGAGACATTGGTGATAGGCTTTTCTCCAGACTAACCCTGAGCTGTAGGAGCCATTTAGAACAGAGGGAAAAATATATAAATCAATTTGGATGTATGACGGGGAGAAACCATGGCTGGGAGTGGACCAGTTGCACACTGGGGAGTCACTGTCCCTTAGCCATGAAATACAGATGTAAGTTTCAACTGCTTCGCAGAGCAAAGGTGAGACCCAGGTTAGTCACAGCCTTGGTAAAGTGGTAAAGTCCTACGGTGCTCCTCCAATACTACCCCACAGACCCCCTTGTGTGCTTGGTGCTGGTCCTCAGTATTCTGACCAGGGAAGGATGGAGGGGAGAGGTTACTGAGATTACCGCACTTCCCTAACTAAACACTAGAGTCTCCCCATCCCCCTCCTCAGCTGTGCTCCCCATCCCCTCCTCAGCTATGTTCTCTATTCCCCTCTTCAGCTGTGCTTCCCATCCCCCTCCACAGCTATGCTCCCTATCCCCTCCTCAGCTGTGCTCTCTATCCCCCTCCTCAGCTATGCTCCCCATCCCCCTCCTCAGCTGTGCTCCCCACCCCCCTCCTCAGCTATGCTCCCCATCCCCCTCTCAGCTGTGCTCCCCACCCCCCTCAGCTGTGCTCCCCATTCCCCTCCTCAGCTGCATTATTAAGTTACTCCATAAGCATGTGATTTGAACATTTTAATTTCATCTGTGGCCTCTCAGCTCTCTCATCTCAAGATGACCTGCCTGGCAATGCACTTGAGGCTGCCCATGAATAAAGTTAATTTCCCATAAAAAAAAAAAAAAAAATGGAAAAGGAAAGTTTAGCAGCCAGCAGACACTCACAGGTTCAGTGACAAGTTGCATGCCATGCCAGGTTCCCCAGCAGGACTTGCCATTGCCCCCATCCTGCCCTCTTGTATCTGCTTCCAGCTCCCAGTGTGTCTCCAACTGCTCTTCCTGGTTCTCAAATCCTTGTGATTGCTAGCAGCTCTAGATCATCTCCCGATGTATGCAAGAATATTTATTTAGACATGAATGCTCCCCAAGTGTTCTCTGTAATAACCGAGACTTTAATAACATCTTTAATAACAAACCTTATTATAAGCTAATTAATCAGCTACCTCTACAATCGTGCCATTAAATGGAGCATGGCAATCATGCAAGACATCCAGCCCTGCAAGAGAGCTGGGCCAGAAGTAGCCAAGGCCTGGAAACTAGGTCGATGCCACTGCTCCAAGACCTTACCCTGTGCAGGTGCAGTCTCAAGATCAGAAGGTGTGTCCTCAGAGTGGGTCACCTGGGTTCTGATCTGCCAGGTCTCAGAAATGGCTGGGAAGTGGCCCTTTTCCTTCTCTCCCCTACAATGGGACAAAACAGGATTTGGGAAATGCCATGAGCCAAATCCCTAGTGGCCAGGTCAACCATTCTCTCTACCTGCACCTCCTAGCCCCGATTTCTGGGCTGGCATTAACTCATGAGCACAGGACCCAAAGAATGTGCTGGGAAACCACATACACTTCCAGCTTGTCTGTACTTCCCTACATCCTGGAAAGACTATTTCACATCTCCTTAATCCTCAAGCCTCTGGTGCCCCTATTTGCCTGCCTAGCCTCACTCAAGGTTAGTGACCTTGACTCGCCCTTGCTCTGTGAGGAGGAGAGTCTTGGAGCTCAGCAGAGCCTGTGGTTATCTGAGGAAGATCTTCAGAAGATCTGGCCTGTTCTCTTTCCTCGTGGGAGGAGGAGGGTCTTGAGAGCCTTGCCTGAGGCTACTTTCCTCCTACTTACTTAAGCCTGGCTCGGCTACACTGGGCCTGAGGAGGGGAAGGAGTTAAAGAGGGTGGGGATGGTTGATAGGGAAACAGAGGTCATCTTGTAGCATCAGGTCATTGCCCCTGCTGTCTGAGCTCCTCAGTGGTCTAGGTGCAAGAGTCACCCATACTCCTGGAAGTAAGCAGGACTTAGGTGGAAACCATTTCTTGTGTCTGTCACTGCCCTCTGTCTGGACAACTAGAAACCAACTCCCCAGGAAAAGCCCACAACACCATTCAACTCAAATCTTACTCAGGTTCCTGTTCCCCTGTACCCTTTGGGTAGAACATCTGAGTTGCCAGCGAGCCACTAGATTCTAAAACCCTCTCTCATCTGTTTACCTTCTGTCTTGCTTCTAGGATTGGACTTGAGTTTCTGTGTACCAGATACACACACCCCATCCTACCCCACTGCTGTTACCTGATTGTCTAAGTAGGCGGTAGACCAGAAGCTCCATCTCCCACTTGACCTCTACCCTTTTGCACAATTGCCCACAGCCTGCTACTCTGAGACACTGAGCCCGGAGCCTCCTCGATCATTGCTGCTCAATCCATGCCCACTGAGAAACCACCCCCAACAAGATACTCCAAGGGGAGCCTGTCATGGTCACTTGTGATCTCTGATTAGCCAGTCCATGTGTCACTTTTCTATTCCATTCACCTTTCTTCTGATATCTACTCTCTGGAGTGCCCTTTTCCCGGACCCCAGACTATCCCAGTTTTCTTTCCATGCCTGTCCCCAGGCTAGCGTCCTCGGCTGGTCTCCTGGCTCTGCTCAGCCCCTGATGCCTCTTTTCTCCCCTTCCAGTCTTCCTGATGTTTCTCCCAGGCTGCCACCTCATTTCTTCCTCTATGCTGATGATCTGTTTCCAGCTCTGACAGCTCCCAACCACAGAGTTGTACGTTAACTGCTCTCTCGATGTCTACAAAGACAGAGAATAACCATTTCAAGCAAGATTCCACCCATCCAGACTTCTTCCCTTCCTCTCTTGGGATTTTCTATCTCAACAAATGCATTGCCATCTGCCCAATTGTTCAAACCAAAGGCCAGCCTGGACTTTAAGACAGCCATTCCACCCACCAACAAATCCTATCGGCATGAAGCCTCATCTTTTTCTGTTGCTGAAAAAAAAAATACTTGAGACTAGACATTGAAACAGAATAGAAGTTTATTTAGTACATGGTTCTGGATCCGAGAAGCCTGAGAACAGGACACTGGCATCCGCTGCATCAGAGCGTTGGGTCTGACGTTGGGTCTGATGGTGCACTGGCACCTGGGGGAGGCATCATGAATTGACAGAGCAAGAAAGGTAGCTGTTCCTCTGCTATATCAGCATCACCGTCTACTTTAATCACCCTTCCAAGTCACAACTCCAAATGCCATTAGATCCAAATGTAGGGGTGATGTTTACAGCGCATGACGTTGGCTTTGGTGGGAACACACATAAATTTTGACTCTCGGTTTCAATCACTTGCCCAGCCTCTTACCCAGGCTCCTTTCATCTCTCCTCCCCTTAACCATCCCACAACCCCACGAGCAGTAACTGCAGTGCTCTTTAAAAGATAGTGGACTGGATTCGAGGCACAATGGTGGAGTGCTTTCCTAGTGCCCATGGCCATGGGCCTAGTTTTCAAAGCAGACTCTTTAAGATGCAGAGAGTTCCACTTTGTCTTTCAGGGATGTACAATTTTTATTTATTGAGCTTTCTTAAAGTATGACCCTTCCTGTTTGGGGATAAGTAGAATTCAATCTAGGGATCAATGCTGTTCTAAGCCGGTGGTTCTCAACCTTCCTAATGCTGTGACCCTTAATGCAGTTCCTCATGTTGTGGTGACCCCCAACCATAATATAGTTTTTTTTTTCTACTTCATAACTGTAATTTTCTACTGTTATGAATGTAAATATTTGATATGCAGAATATATGATATGTGTGACCCCTGTGGATGGGTCATTTGACATCCAAAGGAGTTGTGATCCACTTGATTGAGAACCACTGTTTTAAACCAAGACCGTGGAAATGAATTATTATGCCAGTGGCTGGGTCTAGCTTTGGTGCATAGCTGGGATATCCTATATTAGGTATTGTGTGGGCTTGCCTCCTCTTCCCTAACTAAAGTCAGGAATGCCAGCTCTGGAAGCTGCCTTGAAGTCTCTGTGGTGAAATATCTGACACAAAACTTAAGGCGAGGAAAGTCAATCATGGTCATGGAAGGTTCTGAATGTAATCACTCGGCCCATGCCCTTGAGCAGAGAGCATCATGGTGTGGTAAGCCTCTGGTGGGGGAGGCACAGGAATGGGCCAGGGCCATCATCTGGGGACCAGCCCCAGAACAAGAGAGCCATTTGAGGGTCATTTCACATCCTCTCTGTAAATGTTCTCACTAACGTGTTCCTTCTGCCAGAATGTTCACAGAGGCCTCTTGCTGTTCACACGGTCAATGTATATTGACTTGTTATTAGTGTGTGTGCATGGATGTAGCACAGCTTCATGTGTGTGAGGGTTGGAGGACAGCTTGCAGTAGTTAGTTCTCTCCCTCCACAGTGGTCATCAGGCCTGAGTAGAAAGGTTTTTCCTTCACTGAGCCACCCTACTGGCCCCCATTTTACAAAGAGACCATGTTCCTGAGAGTCCTAGTGACTTTTAAATCCTTTGGGCAAGGGTGAGGCACAGCCTGGGGAAAGCAACTGGAAGAGGCTGGGGGAGGCAGGAGGTGGGTTGCAGGAAGGCTCATCCAGGAGGCGGGGCTTCTGAGAGGGTAGCAATATCAGACCAAGTGAGCACTGGGCAGAAACACAAGGGAAAGCCTTCTCCTTCCAGGTCGTGGGTTCCACAGTAAAGTGTAATGATTTAAGCATGTGTTGACACACGTGTTGACACATGTGTAGTGGATGCTGGGACTGGTGGAACAGAGCACAGGTGAGACAGGAGCAGAGCTGGGAAACAGCTATGAGTGTTAGGAGACTCGGAATATCGAGTGAGTGAGCATCCCCCATCTGAAATTCTGGGGACCAGAAATATTTAGAATATTTTTTTGATCTGAGGTATTTGTGTATACAAATGAGGGACCCAAGGTTAAACAGGAAGTTCACTGTTGCTTTATCTCCACCTCCGACACAGCCGGGAGGTAATTTTTATATGATGCTCACACCTGTGTTTTGACTGTGACTTGTCACATGAAGTCAGGGGCAAGCTTGCCGCTTGTCACTACTGAAGAAGTTTGCAATTTTAGAGCATTTTGAATTTTTTGAATTTGTGTTAGTCTCAACCTTCATAAAAGAATCATTGGAAACCAGTGGAGAAAGAAGGAGCTATTCATTCTGTCGGGGTTGAAAGTGCTGAGCTCACTGAGCTCACTGAGGAGGTGACATTGGGTCCTTTCCTCATGTCTTGCAACAGGCTAAACTCTAGATGGACTAATAAACAAGGGTCTTGGGAAAATACAGGAGAATGTGCTAGGTAGACACAAGAAGCAAAAGCCAGAGACAGCTAATAAACAGAAATGTAAGGCAGAAGCAGCTTTATCTGTAATTTCCAGAACCTTGAAGCAACCGAGTTGCACGTCTCTCCATGAATGGATGAACTGTGGTCCATCCAGGTCTCAGTCATTTCTTCAGAAATATAAACAGATGAGCATTCCAGCCATGAGAAGACATGGAAGGACTGAAACGCTTATTTCTTGGTGACAAGCTAGCAAGGAAGATACTAGCTTGCTATGGACTCCAACATTACGACATGTGGAATCGCCAGAGAGGAGACAGGAAACAAACAGAAGGCTGCTGGCCGCTTACATGCCATCCGGAGGAAGCAGATGAGCCAGGAGAGCTTTAGAGACTTGGAACTCTTCTGGATGGCACTGAATGGCCGGCATGCATCACTACAGAGTTGCCAGCCCCATGGCTGTGCTGCACAAACAGGAGTCATGGGGCTCACTGTATTACTGACTAGCAGTGTGCCTACTTTGGCTCCTCCATAGGAAAGCATGTCCCACCCGGAGGAAAGAAGGTGACCTCTGAACTGAGGGTGTGGTGAGGATTCGAGCACTCTGTGCCTGCCAATCAAGCTCCTCTGCAAAACTAAACTTACTGCTGACAAAAGAAAGAGGAGGAGACAAGCAGCAGGATTAGTAGCCTGTGTACATAAAGAACTTATACCAAGCCCCAGGGAGATGGTGTGTGTGTGTGTGGTGTATTTATGGTTTGTGTGGGAGTATGTGGGAGTGTGTGTGGTGAGGTGTAGGCATGGTTTGTGTGTGTTTGTGAGTGTGTGTGACATGTGTATGTGATCTGTGAGTATGTGTGAGTGTGTGTGTGGTGTGTATGTGTGGCTTGTGTGTTTATGTGTGTCTGTATTTGTGTGTGTTTCTATGATGTATGAGTGTGTGTGAGGGTGTGTGTATGGATGATCTGTGAGTGTGTATGGTGTGGTGTATGTATGGTTTGTGTGTGAATATGTGTGTGTGTGGTGTGTATGTACGGTTTGTATGTAAGTGTATGTGTGTGAGTGTGTATGTGTGTGTGTTTGTATGATCTGTGAGTGTGTGTGGTGTGGTGTATGTACGGTTGTGAGTGTGTGTGTTTGGTATGAGTGTGTGCATGTGTGTGTGGAGTATGTGTATGGTGTGTGTGTAGTGTGTGACTGTGTGTGAGTATATGTGTGTAGTGTGTACTATGTATGGTGTCGTGTGGCGTGTGTGGTGTGTGGCGTGTGTGGTGTGTGGTGTTTGTGTGTGTGTGTGTACATGTAGGTGGTGTGTAGTGTATTAGGCAGGGTGTAGAGTGTGTGGTGTGTCTGTGAGTGTCTATGTGGTGTGTTGAGGTTTGGTCTGTTGCTGTGTGTTGTAAAGCTAAACACTGGCCGCTAAGATCTAGCTGCCCTTGAATAGATCTTCAGGGATAAGGAAATCCTCACGTACACCGAGTGAAGCTATGAAACCTTGCTCCTTAATTTAAAAATATTGGTTAAATAAAGATGCTGATAGTTTGTAGCTGGGCAGAAGTGAGGTAGGCAGGGCTTCAGTTGCCCAGCTTGGGGTCTGAGGCAGAGACCATGAGGAGAATGAGAGAGAGAGGAGAAGAGAAACAAAGACATTATGGGGAGGTAGATTGTGAGAACATGGCCATGAGTGCTGGCCAGTGTGAGTAGGAGCAGCCAGGATGGAACGTGGCAAGTCCTATCTCAGGGTTATTGACAGGGAAGTAGACAAAATAGCATCGAGGGTTGGTATCTGCTCAGCTCTTGTGTTTTTAAGGCTGATTATAAATATAAAGGTTTGTATCTTTTATTGTGATCAAAGGTGGGGTAGAAACCCCCAAATAACTCAGGAGGATAAGATTAAATCCAGGCTATTCTGATCTGTGTAGTAATATTGAAGCAAAAACAAAAACATAAAAACAGAAGAAAATAAAACAAACTATACAACAAGAACAAAACTCAGGAGAATCTGAATCTGAGCCTGTCCTAGTTAGTGTTTTTGTTTCATATTTTGTTTTTATCAACTTGACACAAGCTGGAGTCATCTGGGAAAAGGGAACCTCAACTGACACAATGCCCCCATTTGATTGGGCTGATAGACAAGTCTGGGGGTTATTTTCTTGATTGATGATTGATGTGGGTGGGCCTAAGCACACTGTGGGAAGCACCACTCCTGGCTTCTATGAGAAAGCAGGCTGAGCAAGCCATAGGGAACAAGCCAGTAAGCGGCATTCATCCATTGCTTCTGCATCAGCTCCTGCCTGCAGGTTCCTGCCCCGACTCCACCCTTGATAGGTAATGTGGATGTTACCTGAGAGTTGTAACATGTTGGCCTCCTGTCTTCCTCTCATCATCTATACCCTTCCTCTTCAGGACTGTCTTCCTCCTTAAGACTGAGTCTGTAGCTTAAGGCTGACCACACTGGAGGCCTCAGATGACACGGTCTATAGCCTGCCCCCCAAGAGAAATGCTGTTTTGTAATAATCCTGGTGGTTGGAATGATTTGTGTCTAGCAGGCACCAGATACTGAGGCTGCCTTATCTCCGGTCCCTTGAGATTCTCCATGCTTGCCACAATCTACATCTTTGGGATGAGGAAGGATTGGATGTTCAGAGGGGTCCAGTGCTTAGCCCAAAACTACACCAAGAAAGTGATGGAGGACAGCCCATCCTCCTATCCCTCCAGCTCACAGCTTTCCAACTGGACAGTTACCTGCATCATACCCTGTGCATGCTCAGAGCTAAACAGCCCACAAAACGTTTACTCCAGCTGCATGTGGCTGTGTCACAGGTTACCTTTGTGTCACCGTAATGACAATGCCCAACAGAAACCCTTAGGTTGAAGGGGAAAGGATTTATTTTTGGCTCATGGTTGAACTCCACCCTGGTCGCAGAGGCAGGCTGTGCAGCTTCTTCATGGGAGCAGGAGTATGGCAGCAGCTGCTCACATCATGGTGGCCCAAGAGGCAGAGAGTCAAACAGGCTGAGGGGCAGGGATAATGGCTCTTCCCTGTGAGCTATCACCTCCAGTTGGGCCCCATTTCCTACAGCATCTGTAGTTTCCACAAAAGCACCACCAGCTGCAGCAAGAACAAGTGTCCAAAACCTGGACCAGTGGTGCCATTCCTTGGAGGACAGCTCAGAGTCAAAACATACACGATCCCATTTTTTTTTTTTTTTTTAAAGCACCGATTGTGTTAAAAAGAAATCTGTGAGGTTGATTTTATGACCCTCAATGGTGAGCTTTGGAAATTACCCCAGGCCACTTGTGTCAGCACATATGACTGCAGGCTAAAACCAGCCCTTTGTCTGCATTGTTAAGGAAGTCTTATTGGAGAAACTCATTAGTTAACATAGCTCCCACAGCCAGATGGATGAGTTAAATAGTTTTAAAACAGACAAAATATCTCCCAGACTCAAATGTTTTCCTTTTTTGGCCAGTTTCCTTTCAGGAAGCAGTTTCTAACATATACCTGTTTGCTTTGCTTAAACTTCAAAAGGGCTAGCCTGGATCCTCTGGTCCACCCCAGCCTCTGCTCCCAATGATGTCCCTTCCATGCTCTTTCCTAATACTAACAGGTCAGCTGACAAGTGGCTGGGGGAGGGTGTCCTAGAGATGGGGACAAGTCCCCTGGATCCTGATGCCTGCTTTGCTCTGCAGGTCTCCTGGGAATGGTCGCACACATGATGTATACACAGGTGTTCCAGGTCACCGTGAGCCTCGGTCCTGAAGACTGGAGACCTCATTCCTGGGACTATGGGTGGTCCTTCTGGTAAGTGGCCTTTGACCTTCAGGTACCAGAGTTTGAGTTATGTTGGGTACACAAAGGAATGTGTCAGGGTCCTGTGGCTTGTGAATGGCAGAAACCCATGCTGCCTAGAACAAAGGGTGCTTACTCATTGATTTGACTCAGAAGCTAGGATGAGGTGGTATATGGGTCAGGGGTGAGGGGAGGAGGGTGGGCATGTACAACCAGCTGGGACTCTGTCTTGTTGCCATCAGTCTAAGCAAAGAGATTCTACAACTTACCCCAAGGCCAGTGTGTCCTCCACAAGCACAGATGAGGCCTATCTCTCTCCAGCATGGGTTAAGGTCGTGAACTTTCCTGTGATGGACACGGGTCCTTTTCTTTCTCCTGAATGGTCATGGCAGTTGGGGAATGGCTTGAGAGTTGTGGTTCACCACAAGTAGGCCAATCTCTGGAGCCAGGGATGAGTCCCAAGGTGTCCAGTAGCAACTAAAACCACATGTTGGGTAAGCCCCTTCAGGCTTTGCTTCAGGCACAGCTGGATCCAGGAGATCTGGTGATTTCCTGAAGGACCCAGTCTTTTTCCTCCCTCTTCCTCAATCTCTCATAGCTTCAGTCTCGAGGAGCTTCCCTCAAAGTGGTGGCAAAGATGGTTGCCAAGTACCGCTTCCAAACTGTACCCTACAACCAACGAGGGGCAGGGTGGGAAGATGGGGAATGGGAAGTGGGAGGTGGGGTGGGTCTTTTCTTACCTTGCTGACAAAATCTCTCATTGGCTTAGCAAGAGTCATATGACTATCCTTGAACCAGTGATTTAAATACTGGGGAAATGAGAAGGATCTGACTGGCTCTACCTGAGTCACGTGGTCCAGAGCATCCCTTCAACAGGGAGTGGAGAGGTCTGCAGGGGCACTGGAGAAAACGGTGGAAGGCACTGTTACCAAATAAGAGCGTGTTAGAACACAGTGCTGCTGGCCTGACTGTCTAGGCCTTGTCCTGATGGCTGGAGACACATGCTGGCCAAGTTGTTTGCTGTATTCCTGAGCACTGTGGCTCTGGGCAGCTGTTCTCCACGGTGCCGGGGATGTAGCTGCGGTGGCTCAGGTCCCATGGGTTCCAACAGGTGCTCCAGCTCAATACTCAGGGAACTCAAGAAACCTGACTGGGGAATGCAGCCCTGGTAGCAGAAGGGACCTGAGTCCCAGTGGTCTGGTGCTTAGCTACAATGAGTGACGGACATTCTAAGCATGGTGCTCCATGCTGGAGCACTCCACAGACTTCTTAGACCGCTCTTATCCAGGATTTGACATAAACAGTGACTTTCTGTTGCCTAGTGGGAACCAAGGCTCAGAAGGGTAGAACACTTGCCCTGGTCACACAGCTTTAATGCAGCACTAGGATTTCTCTGTAGCCCAGGTCACTTAGCAGCCCCTGGATCCCACTATGGCACTGGGCTCCCAAGCGGAGCCTGCTGGTTTTGACCCTAGCCCTGTGTTTCCCTTGGGCCTGGCTCCTTTGCCCACACTGTCTCCCACATAGTACCAGCTTCCTCAGGACTTGTTAAAGCTGCCCACCACAAGGCTCAGATTAGGGCTGACACATTTGTCCGTGTCACAGAGACCCGCTGGACAGGTAACCCCATTTCTCATTCTTTGGCCAAAGGAAGCCAAAGTCAAAGGAGGTCATCTCTTTTGCTTAATGTATGTGAGGTCATTTGTCACAATTCTGGTCTAAGTCTCTCTGGCTCACTCCAGGCAGGGTGTAAGAGACCAGCTTTGAGGGAGGAAGCCCCAGTCTCCAGCTTCAGGAAGCATGAGGTTGAGGACCCTGGAACATTGATCATTCAAGGCTGCTGAGCATTCTCTGGAGGACACCTGTGCTACAGCTGAAGATCCCCATGGTTAGGTGTATGGGGTACCCCAGTCTTAATGCATTTTGAGCAGCCTAGCAGGTACCTGTGGCAGTGCTGAGGGTGGCAGACAGTGAGAAATTAGGTCAGGTTCAAAGCTGACCCTAACCCCTGCCAGCTGTGGATGCTGGCCAAGTTCCTTACCCCTGTGTGTCTCAGCATTGTCAGCTGTAAAAGAGAGACAGCCATTTCTACCTTATGGGGCTCTGGAGTGGCAGCTCCTTTGCTCTCTGTTGGTAGGGAGTACATCACTCAGCATCTACTGGGTCCAAGGAAAACTTCATATCACCTCCTATGGCTTTGCAGGCTACCTAGGCTCAGCAGGTTGGTCCCAGCTTAGAGACTTCCATAGTGATCTGGTTCACATTACTGAAGGGTGGTAGTGACTAAGGTGACCTTGGAGACAGCTTAGCACTATGCTGACTAGCATCTGTTGGTGGCTGGGGAAGCTTCTTGTGCCTGGTGGCTGATCCCTAGGGACAGCGTCCCATGATCAAACATTTCAGGAGACCCAGGTGGAAGCTGCAGGCTTGGTATGTGAGGTCCTATGTCACTCTGCTGCACTCTGTGGGGGAAGGGCAGGTGCAGGAGCTGTGGCCCTTGGTAGTGGTTCTCATAGAAGTGAAGAAGTGAGGCTATGTTTTGGAATCACCCAGGGTTAGGTCGTCACTCAGGCTTGATGGATTTCCTGCATGTGTGAGGCCAGCTTACAGTAGCCAAACAGGCAGATGTTCTGTGAACAACAGGTTGTGAAGGATACCTCAGCCACAGCACTCAGTGCCACATGACCCAGATATCCAACTGCCCACATCGGGAGGAACACTCCAGGATGCTCTTCTCTTCAGCTGTCTCAGCTTCCCCTAGCCTACCCAAAACATGCCAGGCAAGGTGAAGGTGGGCATCCAGCTGGGATGAGTAGATCCAGGCTGGGCGGAGTAAGAGTTGAGCTGGCCAACAGCTCCACTCCTAGAGAGTGTGGAATTTGTGTCCCCAAGCAGTCCCACAGTTAGTCTCAGAAGCTGTCTGCTGCCGGAAGCACCAGTCTGTGGCGAGTTTGCTGGGCCTGAACCTATACTGATAGTTTTCTCATCTCTGCAGAGCGTGGACTGGGACGTGGCAGTACAGGCTTCCGGCTTATGACGTGTTGGAAGACTTGTCTGGCTTGTGCCTAACTAGCTGTGTTGGGTGACTGCGCAGCTCAGGCAGGACAAACAGTCCCTACCCTCCAGTTCTCCCCAGTCTCTGCCATGACCCACTGCCTCCTCACCTGTCTGACCCTGCTGGGAGGATCAATAGAGTGCAGATGCAGTCCTGAACAAACATTTTTTTTCTGTTTTGCTCTTAATAAAATGCAGGGGGAAGAGACTCTTCCTGACTTAGCACACACATGGACTCCCACCCCAAGCAGTCTCTCGCAGACTGTAAAGCAGCCAGCCCTAGTGGCACATTCCTGGAAGCATTTGGAGGTGGTGCCAGGAGGATTATGAATTTGAAGCTAGCCTGGGCTACATGTGAGACCTTTTCTCAAACACACACACACACACACACACACACACACACACACACACAAACACACACACACACTCCTGAAAGGCCCAGAGAGGCTAAATACTTTAACCCAGGCCACACAGGAAAAGAGTGAGTTGGGTCCCTGGAAAGTTGTCTCCTGGCCTGTGAGTGAGCCCCTTGTCCTGTGGACTAAGAGAGTCTTACTGTTACCCTTCCTTCCTTTCTCATCTCCCTGGCCCCATGGAGCTGGGACCTATGGGCTGCTTTCTTGTTGAGGACACCCATTCTGCGGTCTGCTCCCGAGTGGCCTCCTCTGCTTCAGCACTCTAGGATTTCCTGAGAGTCCCAAGACCACTGTAGAGATTTTGCTGGGCTGGCTGATATTCTGCCAGAAGAAGGCTGTATGGTCAGCAGAAACTCTGGTCTTCTTGTCTATAAGATCAAGACAGCAAAAGGGCTGTGACTCACAGGTGTCCTGAAGGCCGTACTTTGGAGACCCCTAGAGCCTGGGGTCATTTTGCTCTTAATGCTCTTGGGCTCAGAGGGTGGCCTGGGGTAGGTCTTTGTGCCCTGTCCCTAATAGGGAGCTTGTGTTTTCAGTCTACAGGTGTCTGTAAGAAGCCTTCCCCAGTGCTTAGTTATCTACCCTCTGTGGGAACTCGATGGTAGACCAGTGCCTCTAAATCTGCTCTCCAGCATGCCTCTGCATTGCCTCTGTGACTCCTGGGAGATAAAAGAGGTGGATAACCACACTCTCATGTCACACCACCTTCTCTCTGGTACCTAAGTGTCCACTGTGCTCTTAGCTGTGAAACCAGGCCAACCACCCCCATACTTCCCTGCAGCAGCTCAGCGGTGTAAACAGCAGACACTAGAAGTTTCCAGTTCCAGAGGCTCCAAGCTGTGCCTTGTGCAGGCAACTGGGGGGACTGGGGGGAAAAGACAGGAAGATTAGAGTTGGTGGGGTGTGGCTAGAACCCCACCCTCACCACAGCACTCCAAGGAGACAATGTGTTCTTTCTTATCTCTTTTAATCTGCTTTTGTTTCCTCTGTGTTAACTCATTTGCTTACTCATTCCACAGTTATTTATTAGTACCAAGCCCTGTTCTAGGTGCCATGGCATAGCAGTGAACCAGGTGAAGCATTTGGATCTGTGAGGGGAGGAGTAACCACAAACAAAGCAGGATTGTGTCTAGGAAGTTAGGGTAGACATGTCTCCCACGGCTCCTACTCTACATGGCTAAGTCCTTGGGTGGGCCATCGTAAATAGACTTGGAAGTTGGAGAGAACCCAGGAGACTTGGATGTTCCCATCCTAGAGTTGGAGCTGATGGCACAGATGATACAGACATGTCCAAAGACACAGACAGAATGACAGCCAAGGATCAGGAAGGGTCACAGTCTTGGTCACTTCTGTCACCATGATAAGCAAAAAGAACTCAAGGGAGAAAGGGTTTATTTCAGCTCACAGCTCAGATGCCCGGTCCATCCTGGGAGGTCGAGGCAGCAGGAGTTGAAGCTGCTGGTCACATCACGCCCACAATCAGGAAGAAGAGAGCAAAGAATGCTCGCTCAGCTTACTCTCTGTTCCATGCTGTCCAGACTCAAGCCTAGGGAATGGTGCCACCACTTTTGGTCTGGTTCTTCCTCCCTCAAGTGACTTAATCAGCATAGTTCCTCACAGGCACACCCAGAAACTGAACAATGCCTCACAGGTATGCCTAGATACTTGTTTTCTAGGTGATTCCAGGACCTGTCAGGTTGACATTGACACTACCTCATCAGCTGTTAATGGAGATTAAAACTTTAACACAAAATTTCCCTGTTCCAGGAAATCCCTGTTGTTCCCCACCCTCAGCAGCACAGATGGAGCTGAGATGTTACCTTAGCAGACCACACTGAGGCGCCCAGCTTCCCCACTTGCTGTGTGGTACCAGAATGGGGAGCCCTACATCTAGATCAGTAGCAAGCCCTCCCACTCAGTACAGTGAAGACCATATGGGATACATGGAGTTGGAACTCTTCCAGATAGAACAAACACCCCATGCATTCCCCCTCGGAGGCACAAGTGGGGAGCCAGGGATTTTGCCAGCTTACCCAATGGTGATGAAACCACCTTCCCCATAGAGTCATAGAAGGCAATGAGGGAGGAACAGGATGATACACCCTACCCCACTCCCACACCCCCGCTCATCTCTGCCAGGATGTGTCAGTAGTGGTGTGCTAGGAAGCCAGAAGGCCAACGTCTGCCCAGCAAAAGTCAGGAATCCTTACCACCTTGAGTGGTGCCTAGTGGGAAGCTTGGATTCTTATGCTTGCTTTCTAGTTACCAGGTGGGACTCTCAGTTTTCTTGCCAGAATGTGGTCAAAGGAAGAAGGATTAAACAAGACCCAGGATCTCTGTAGAAATGTCCAAAATGAGCCGACACGATGGCTCATTCCTGTAATCCCAGAATTTGGGGAAGTCAACTTATGTGTTAACAAATAATAGAAAGAAAAAGAGACCATACAAAGTGTGACCACAACGAAATCAAACAAAGATGGAGGAAAATCAGGAAAAAGTGGCAAACCAAAGAACAAACTCCTCAACGGTGCCTGAGCCACAGAAGGGGCCTCAAGGAAAACTTTAAAGTACATTAAACGAAAAAAGTTAAAATACAACTCAAAAAACCTAGCACCGAGCAGGAAAAGAACAACACTGGATGGTTCCTTATCAAAGAGAGAGAAAGACTGGGACTGGAAGGGTAGCTCAGTGGCTAAGAGTGCTTGCTACTCAGTCACATGGGGCAGATCACTGGGGCTTCCAATCTAGCCATGAAAATACAAGCCACATGTTTAGGGAGAGACCCTGTCTCAATGGAACAGGCAGAGAGAGGGGGATACTTAATGCCTTCTATCCTCTGTCTACACTCTCACATACATGAACCACTGAACACATGTATGCACGCAGTCATACACACTAACACAGGCACACACAAGAATGACCAAATGAATGAATCTTTTTAAAAAGAGGGAAAATGTCTTAAACCAGTAATGAAAGTTTTCTCTCCAAGATGGTAGAAAAAAGGTTTAAAATGACTCCAAAAACAAACAAAAGAAAGATAAGAGCAGAAATCAGCAAAATTGAAAATGAGCAATGGTGACAAAAAAGAACCAGAGAAAAATCAACGAAGCAAAAAATCTGCTTTTTAAAAAACATGACAAATGAAATTGACAGACCCTAGCTTTTTCAAAACTAAAATGAGGTATGGCCGTGACAGACCCTGAGGACATCCAAAGCATAGCAAGGACATATTACAAATGGCTCAGGATGCGTGCACTTGACAATTGGATGGGCTGGAGCAGTTCTTCTGAAAGCACAGATGGGTACTTCTCACCCAGCAGGAAAAAAGTCGCTTGGATATTCCAGTAACTACTAAGAACATTGAAATAATAGTTTTTAAATGTTCAAAAAGAAAACTCCAAGCCCACATGATCTTACTGGGACATTTTGCCAAATATTTAAATAAGAATTAATACCTATTATCTGTCAGATAATAGAAGATGAGAGAACATTTAGCAATTTATTTTAAGAGGTTAGTGTTATTCTAATACTAAAACCAGACAAAGAGGGGAGGGGCAAAGCTAACAGTTATCTTGAATATAGTTTCAAAAATCCTTCACCAAAGAATGGCAAACAGGAGTCCAGAATATATGAGAAGTGTATGCCATGTCGAGGAAAGTTACTCACTGATGATGAATTTGAAACCCATTCGATGCCACCAACCACATCAGCAGCTGAAAGAAGGAATGTCATGTGAACATATCAACAAGCACCTGGGATAGTTCACGTTCTAAATAATTCTCCCAGAAAATAAAGATGAATGGGAATTTCAGATTGATAACAAAAACCGATAAATGCCTGTAGACAGCATTGAAATAATGTTGCAGGACATCTCTGTGATATTGAGAATACCACTGGAAGTCCTGGCTAGCTCAGTTAGGTATAAAAGGCAATAAAAGCCATACAGAACAGAAAGGAAGAAACGAACCATCACCATGTACACATAAAGATTGTCTGTGCAGAAATATCCAAGGAATGTACCAAAAGTTTTACAGACTGGAACAGTGAGCTCTGCACAACCTTAGGCCATAAGAAGAAAAGAGAGAGTTTTATTTCTATAAGCTTACAATGAAAATTTGGACAGCAATTAAAATATTATATTTCTACTAGAAAAATTAAATGCATAGGCTTTAGACTAATAAAGCATTTCTAGAGTTCATATGCTAATAATTGAAAAAATCTAATGAAAGAAATCACTGATCTTAATAGTAGACCATGTTCATGGATCAAAACACTCAACATGAGGTCCATAGCAATTCTCAGAGTGGAATACAGGTTAAATATGATTCTTATCAAAATTTCAATACGACTTATACAAATATGCAGGATATTTTAAAATGCAAATGGACATGCAAAAGAAACAGAGTAGCTAAAGAAATTTTCAGTGAAGGAGAAAGTAGCATGACTCAGTCTATCCTTTTTCAAGACCTATTAGAGCTACAGTAGCCCAGACTGATATTAGTGTGTGTGCGTGTGTGTGTCAGAGTGTGCAGGGAGACACGTCCATCAATGAGACAAAACACAGGGATCTAAGAGCGGACTCAAACAAATGCCCGATTAGTTTTTGACAAAAGAGCTAGTCAGTTCAATGGAATGAGAGCAACATTCCCAGAAATGGCACTGGAGCTACTGGACACTCATAACAGAAAACAAGCATTCATTAAATTCTGCATTAAAACAGGTCACAGGCCTAGGTATAAGATGTACCATTATAAAAGTTTTAGAAAAATACAGGAGGAAAATCTTTGGGAATGAAGACTTAGCAGACATTTTTTAGATTTTACTTCAAAAGCATAAAAGGAAAAATCAATCACTCAGTCAGCCTATTAAGAGGCTGGCAAGACATGCTGCAACTATGAGTGTCTTTAATCCACACATATGACAAAGGGCTAACATCTATCGTGGTATTTTGAAAGAGAGATGTTCCCCATAGGCTTGGGTATTTGAACACTTGGTCCCCAGATGGTGGTGCTGTTTGGGGGCTAATGCAGTACAGCCTTAGCTAATGCTAGAGGTTCCATCATTGAGGGCAGGTTTTGAGGTTATTCATCTCAACCCTACGTCCAGTTCCTCTCTCTGCTTTGTGCTTATGGTTGAGGATGTAAGCTCTCAGCTTCCTTCTCCAGCCTCTAGGTCTGCTGCTTGCTGCCATGCCTCCACTCTGCCATGATGGACTCAACCCTCTGGAACCTAAGCCCAAATAAGCTCTTTCTTAAGTTGTCTTTGGTCATGGTGTTTTATCACAGTCACATAAAGGCAACTAATCCACCCAGTACATATAAGGAACTGATCTCTGAAAACTAAGAAGACAGCAAGAACAACAAACCTCCCAATTAATAAGTGAGCTGTGGAGAAGGTATACAGGTCGTGCAAACAAGCAGATGAAAAGTTCAACACCATTTGTTTAACCATTAGGAAACACATTAAAGCCATGATGAGCTAGGACTATGTGTCTCTTAGACCAGCTAAAATAACAAATACTGACCCAATCAAATGGAGACACACACATCTCAGCACCAAAGAAGAAAACTATTGATGGATATAATTTGGGTCACTCTTCAGAGATCTACTAAGTGAAAACAGCCAGCCAGACATGCATGCCGTATGATTCCACCTATATCAAAGGCTGGAAATTTCAAGATTCTAGAAATGACGAATAGATTAGTGGTTGCCAGAGGAGGTCAGGAAAGAAGTGGATGTGGCTATAAAATGGCGAGAGGAGGGATCCACTGTGCACTGTAGTTTGATTATGACTAGTGAGTACCTTGGTCCTGATACTGTACCAGAATTGCACTCATTTTGTAATGTGTTTTAATTGCCAGAAACTGGCTAAAGATGGTACGATTCCTCCCATCTCTCCATGTGTATTATAGCTTCATTTGAATCTATAAGTATCTCAAATTTTTTAATTAATTTAAAATCAAAGAATAATTAAAGGGGTAAAAGGTTCCAAGAAAATTTTAGGGTGTGGTGAGGACTGAGGCTTAGCAGAAATGGTGAGTGGGGGCTGAGGAGGTGACACTGGAGGTGAGGAGTAAACAGCTGGGCTGGAGGCCTGGGGAAAACTTGGACAGGAGGGAAGACTGGGTGGGACAGGGACCTTGAGAACAACCTTGAGCCCTTTTTGTTTTGAGAACAAAAAGGGCTGGGTCGTGTCTGGAATGTGCAACACTGGGCTAGCTCAGGGCAGCATTCCCTTTGAATGAATGTCCTATATGAACAGCAGATGGGGTGTGGACATGGCCTACATATCAGGCTGCCTTTGTGTCTGCCTCTGTTCTATCCCTGGAGCCTCTGTTCCTCTCTACAGCCTGGGCTCTATCCTTACACCCTAGGCTCCATCCCAGCAACCTAGACTCCATCCCTACACCCTAGACTCCATCCCTACACCCTAGGCTCCATCCCTACAGCCTTGGCTCCAACCCTACAGCCTTGGATCCATCCCTACAGCCTGGGATCCATCCCTACAGCCTGGGCTCCATCCCTATAGCCTGGGCTCCATCCCCACAACCTAGGCTCCATCCCTACAGCCTAGGCTCCATCCCTACAGCCTTGGATCCATCCTTACAGCCTTTGATCCA
>JADRCH010000042.1:751703-764758 GCA_019843965.1 Rhynchomys soricoides
TCCTGAAGCCCTGGACTGCTCAGGCTCGTGATGAGTGCTTCCCGGCATACGTGCAGAATATCACTTTGCACATTCATAACTTAACATTATGCAGAGGTTCATCAAATTTGATTTCCCTTCTCTCCGAGGAGAATGTTTCAGCTCTGCTGCTCTGTTCTATCCCCCCCCCCCCCCCAGCTCTTTGCCTACAAGCAGCTCGGAGCACATGGCCTTGTTGCATGACTTTTGCAGGGCAGCTGAGAGACACACAGAAGAGAGCCACTGTGGTCTGATCTGGCTCTTCACTGCTGTGTGACTTGGCTCTAGGCAGCAAACAACTCTGGGCCTGTGTCTTCTGCCCAGAAGAGAATCCAGAGCCCTTGGCATCTGAAAATGCTGACATTTTGTTCCCCTGTGGTATATTGGGCTCAGGGCATGTGAAGGCAGAGAGCAAGAGAGAGCGAGAGAGAGAGAGAAACAGAGAGAGAAACAGAGAGAGACAGAGAGACAGAGACGAGAGACACAGAGAGAGACAGAGAGAGAGAGAGATTGATTGATTCTGTCTCTTCTCCTAATGGCCTTGTTGGGCCTCTGAGCATAAGTTTGGAAACAACCTGCTTAGGATAGGGGCAGGACAGTGCTTTAGATGGGTTGTTAATCTTGTAACAGCTTAGCCTGACCCACACCCCCTTAACACCCTAAGTGTGATTGACTCATTGGTTCCCACAGAATCTCTAGGAGATGTGGGTAAAAGTATTGTCCCTACTCCACATATGCCAAGTTGAGTACCCAGAGGGGTACTGTGACTTGTCCAACGCCACAGAGCTGGCTAGTGCCATCCCAGACCACATAGTTACCATGGCATTTCATCTTGGTCCTTGATGACTATTGTGACAGGTACAGAGTAGCCTTGGCAGGGGACGGTGCTGAGGAGTCTCCAGGTGGGGGAGCCTCAGTGTGAGAGGCAGGCAGGGCAGGTGCGTGCCAGTGTGAGCATCTGGCTCATTCCAGCAGAGTGCTGGCTCGCACTCCCCCCATTGCCACCATCAGGAGAGGAGTGTGCATCCCACCCTGTCTATTCTCCCGAGGTCTGGGAACTTGCTGCTGCTCTGAGAAGCTGTTGGGTAGGTAGGCCTGGGCTGTCTCCTACCTCATCCCTACTCCCACTGTTTTGGAATCTTCTCAACAAGAGTCCTTCAAAGGTGTGAGGGGCCATTAGACCCTCTGAATGGCTGGGGGCTTTGAAACATTGTGGTGTGTGTGCATGTACACACATGTATGTGCACACGTGCTAACACATAGCATTCTCACAGGAAAGGGCAGGTCATACCACCAGGCTGACTGACCCAGCCCTTGAAGACTGGCAGCTGGGAGTGGTATGTCTCAAGTCTATGAAGCCTCCAGAATTCAAGAGTCCCACTATTAAGCTGCCAGCTGTCCCCAAGGAGGGAGTCTTAATTGGCCTCCTGGGGAGGGGGTGGAAGCTGCTGAAGGTAGGCAAATATTTGCAGATCAGGGGTTCTCTTGAATACTTAAATGCTCAGATCTGATTTAACAGCACATGAGAGAAAATAAGACATGTTGGGTCAGACTCTGGAGAGAACTCAGCCACACTGAACAAGCAGCCTGCCTCCCTGTGGGTGCAGCAGCCCATGAGGAGCAAGGAGCCCAGAGCTGCCTGGGAGGACGTTCCCACTTGATGTAGCCTCCTGCCACCTGCTTCCCTCCTGCTTCTCTGCTGTTCTGATGACTCATAGCACATGCTCATTCCTCAGCTTGCTGTGTGCAACTTACTCTGCTAGCTGTGTGTGTCAGCCCTTCCCTCTGAAGGGAGCTTGCTCTTGCTCTCCAGCTCATCCCAGCACCTGGATCTACAAGGACTCTGTAGCACAAGCATTGTTAATTAGAAGCAGGTCAGCTGGGGTTTCCCATGGCAGCCGCCCTTCTAGCTCTCTGCCTGCACTGTGCCCTGAGTCTTTGTGGAATCAGACTTTGAATTGAGTCTGCAAGCTGAGCTTGGTGGCAGAAATTGCGAGCTCAGATACTCCTGAAGGTGAAAATGGCAAGTTCAAAGCCTGTCTGGCCTACAGAGTAAGTTCAAGGGAAACTTAGTGAGACTCTGACTTTAAAAAAGAATAAATAAATTTAAATTTTAAAAAGGAGAGAGCTGGATGTGGTAGCAGATGCTTTAGCCCCAGCACTTGGGAGGCAGAGGCAGGTGGATCTCTGTAAGTTTGAGGCCAGCCTGATCTACATTGTGAGACCCTATCTCAAAAATGAATGAATGAATAAATAAATAAATAAATAAATAAATAAATAAATGAAATAGGTTTAGTCATTAGTATTGCAAATATATATACACATATACATATACGTACACATGTACAGCATGTATGTATGTATACATATACTAGAAAACAAATAGAATGACTCGGGGGGGGGTGGTACCCTCACCAAGTTGCTTCACCTCTGGAGTCCTATTGTCTGGCTGGGGATTGAGTGTGTCCTAACTCGCAGCCTGGTCATGAGCTGACAGGAGCTGCAGATTTAGTAGGAGCATCCTCTCTTGCTCCCTGCTAGCCTTCTGAGACCTCCCTCTGCACAGGGAGAATTATACTACCCCCTTAGGAAGAGGGGAGTCCTTCAAGCCAGTGTTTTCTATCTGTGTGACCATCCTAGCAGAAGAGTGGAGACTCTGAAGGGAGACTCTGGTCACTCCTTTGGACTATCTGACGACTAAAACAATGGGCCCCAAGGAACTGGAATTTCCTGGGAATCTCATATTGAAGCCTGCTGCTTCCAGGGAGCAGCTTGTTTCTTAGGGAGAGATTTCACAGGGTACTGAGGGCTTATCAAACACCTTGTAGACCAGATTAGACCAGGCTAGCCCAGACAACGATGGGTCAGTGGTAGACAGACTGGCCATACCTTGACCAGGATTGCTTAGTGTTAGATACATCTTATCCTCTATTTAAACCAAACTTCCTTCCAGGGCTTCAAAGATGGACTTTTGGGGGTTGGGGGTCACCATTTTTTCTGTGTTAGTTCCTCTTCTCAATGTGGCCACATTGAATGAGTCTCCTTTCCCTTTGTGTCACACGGAGTAGAAACCATTGCAAAATCCCCTCCCTGAAGCCAGCTCTCTCTGAGTTTCCCAGATGGTCACAAAGCAAGCTGCCCTGCATGTCAGGGACCTGCATGGACATTGTCATTCCTGTGTGGTGAAGGGTACCTCTGCCTGCTCAGTGGCCAAACATCTCAGCCGCCCCTAAAGGGTGTTCTGAGTCCACTTCCATGACACTATCCCTTCTTCTGCCTGCTTCAGGGCTGCGTGGAAGGCCTCTCTCCCATCCTCACTTCCCACTCATGACACTACCCACGCCAATCTGTCTCCCAGGCCCTCCTCGACCCACTAAGGCGCTCTCAGCAGCAGTGTAACACACTCTAGTATGACTGCCCAGTCCTGCTGCCCTGGTTCTGTAGCCCCCGCTTCAGGCAACCCCAGTCAACAATCCCCCTGTTACTCTTCCTGATGTTTTTCCAGGGGGTGACTTCTGCCCTTCCCACTTGCAGGGTATCTGTAGGACTCTTTGAAACAGAGCAGTATAGTAACTGAGAAAACTGACCACCCGCCAAGATCACTCAGAGCATGGACACAGGGGACTGTCTTCTTTGTTTCCCACTCCTTCCTCTCCTTGGTATTGCTTGGTGCCCATGCTCCCCTGGGCCAGTGAGCCCTCCTCCTCTCCCCTCAGTGACCACATGGCTGAGGACACCCACATCTCAGAAGCCCACTCCTTGTTCTACCTATACTTCCTATTTAAGCTTCTAGAAGTTACTGCCCATCAACATGGCTAAACTCATTCACATGCTTGCCCTCCAAACCCAGTCCAGTTTACTTGGTTCTCTGTCCAAATTGCATGTTTCTTTTGTAGATGTCCAAGCTGGTGAAAACTGGGCCCCTGGCCGCACAGCTCTAGTTCACTCCAAGACCAGTGAATTCTCATCACAGCTGAACTAGACATCTTTCTTAGTCCCTGTTTTATTGCCGTAAAGAGACAGCATGGCCAAGGCAACTCTTATAAGAAGGCATTTAATTGGGGGCTGGCTTACAGTTTTGGAGGCTTAGTCTATTATCATCATGGCAAGGAGCATGGTGCTAGAGCAGGATCCAAGAGCTACATGCTGATCCATAGGCAGCAGACAGAGGCACTGGGCCTGGCTTGGGCTTTCTGAAACCTCCAATCCTACCCCAGTGACACACTTCCTCCAGCAAGGCCACACCCCCTAATCTTTCTGATCCTTCTCAAATAGTTCCACTCCCTGGTCACTAAAGCACCACAGCCTCCCTTACCTTTGTGCCACCTCTGCAGCTTCAGGGATCCATGAAGCATGGGAAGTTACAAAAGCCAGAAAATCATTAGTTTTAAATACCACCCCCCCCCCCACATACACAACAGCATTTCACTATGCAGCCCTGCCTAGCCTGAAACTCTCTATATAGACCAGGCTAGCTTGGACACACAGAGATCCATCTGCCTCTACCTCCTGAGAGCTGGAATAAAGATCTGGCCCAAGTTTTAAATAGCATTTCCTTATCTCTTGTTTCTTGTTATTCAAGTGTTTTTATTTTTAGCTAGGCACAAACTTATAATCCCAGTGTTAGGAGGTGGAGGCAGGAAGATTGTGGGTTCGAGGTTAGCCTGGGCTACATAGTGAGACTGTGTCTCAAAATAAAAGTTTTTAATATTTTATTATTACCAGATCTTAAAGTTGATCTCTCGCTGTGCCTGAGTTATGAATTAAGTTTTTCATGGGTGTATACAGAGGGGAACCAGTCTCTTTTACAGGATTTGGCACAGCTCTGGGCTTTAGGACTCACTGGGGTCTCAGGGTACCTTACTTGGATAATGGGGATAGCTGTAGTTCATTCTTCCCATCTCCACCCTTGGTCACACAGGCTTGAGTCATCTCACACTCACCTGGGTGAACCCAGAAATACCCCCACCTGTTCCATTTTTGACTCCCAATAGCCATTGCTCAACAACACTCTGATGTGACCAGGATAATGGCCCCACCTCTCCATCCACAGTACTGATGGGACTTCCATGGTCCTCAGAGCATCATGGGAAAGTCCCAGACTCGCCATGTGCTCTGCCTCATTCTTTGCCTCCCCCCAGTGTCTCTGATCTGTGTGCACTCTGGGCATCCAAGCCTAAGAACATGGTCATACCAAGGCATCATGGCTTGAGGACTGCTGGCTGTGTTCCTTCCCTATGGTAGCAGTCCTCAGGTTGCTGGAAGGGTCCTCTGCCACAAGTCAGGAGGTCATCACACTGTCCTTGGGACCTTGCAATAGAAGAAAGCCTGTGGAGGTTTCGAAGGTGGCATGGAAGATTGGCGTTCTGATGGGACCAATACTGGAGACTTCATGTACTTCCACCCTTACCATTCACAAGATGTCTGCATGCCTCTTCGCAGAAACTGAGACAAAATAAAGCCCTTCTAAAGACCAGGCAAGAATGTGAACATGGTGGGAAACTGCTCTTTCCTGATATATTCTAAATGACTCATCATGCAAAAGAAAGGGAAAAATTAGAAAACAAAGTTTCTTTAAAACCCATCTGGCTCTCCTTCTCTTGGAGCTGCCCTTTTGGTGGGATGTTATGGAATCTTAATTTACCATCTACAGGCCATTTATTTCTTTTATTCCTTTTAATTCTATTCTTCATCCCTTTCTAAATTGACCATTTAAAATCAATGTGTTTTTCATCCTCTGAGGCTGTCTTCTGGATCTGTAACTTCTGAGTCTCAGCTCTATCTTCCCATCTATCTTCGAGAAGGCTTTGATGGGACTTTTTGGGGATCCTTGCAGGGCACTGCTCCATATATGGGTTCTTTGAAATTGTTATTCCTGGGAGGAGTGTGTACCCCAGGATTTAGAGATTGGTGTCCAAAAGACCACAATACCCTTGAATTGCTCCATTTGACACTGCTGATTCACACCAGCATTGGAAGGGATGACAGTGAACAGAGGGGCATCCTTAGGGTGGGAAATGATGGAGGGAGCATGGTAGGAACATCTGGAAGCAACATCTGGAAGAAATGACCATTTCCTGAACTCATCAGCTTCTTCCTACCAACTAGCTGGGCAGAGAAACAGCTGTAGGAAGGTCTTGAGCCATGAGTCCCCTCCTGTAGGTACTGCATTATGGGAAAGCCAGGAGACCCAGCCTTAGCAGTTGTTCTGAGACTCAACTGGGATTTGCCACCCACAGTATAGGCCTCCTTGGAGCCCGTGAGAAAAGCATAATCCAGCCCTACACCCAAGACTGGCCTCTCAGAATGTACATAATTATGCTTTTGAGTGATATCTGTGTCCATTAAGTTTGGGAAACATTGGACTGTGAAACACAACAGACAGCCATCCTCAGGATCCCAGGAGGCAATGTGGCCAGCAAAGGTCAGCAGTTGGGCAGGGACTACTTAAAGTGTTCAGAATTGAGATGTCATCTTTGTGGATTTTTCCTTTGATGAGTATAAAGTGCCCTTCCCCATCTCTTTTGATTACTTTTGGTTGAAAGTTTATTTCATTAGATAATTAGAATGGCTACTCCAGCCTGTTTCTTTGGTCCATTTGCTTGGAAAATCCTTTTCCAGCCCTTTACTCTGATGTAGTGTTTATCTTTGTTGCTGATGTGTAGTTCTTGTATGCAGCTGAATGATGGATCCTGTTTATGCATCCATTCTGTTAGCCTGTGTCTTTTCATTGTGGGAATTAAGTCCATTGATGTTGAGAGATAATAATTACCAATGATTGTTAGCTCCTGTTATTTTGATGGTGGTGGTAGTGGTGGTGGTGATGGTGGTGGTGGTGGTGGTGGTGTGTGTGTGTGTGTGTGTGTGTGTGTGTGTGTGTAAGAGAGAGGGGGGTTCTCTTCTTTTGGTTTGCTGGTGTAAAATTATTCATTTCCATTTGCAAACATCTTCAGAACAGAAATGGTGGCCAGTGCATGCTCTTCTAGCTGCTGCTGCTGGGAAGTTCAAGCCTACCTGGTATACATGTACAAGGGTGCTGTCTTAGGGTTTTACTGCTATGAACAGACACCATGACCAAGGCAACTCTTATAAGGGCAACATTTAATTGGGGCTGGCTTACAGGTTCAGAGGTTCAATCCATTATCATCAAGGCAGGAGAATGGCAGCATCCAGGCAGGGATGGTGCAGGAGGAGCTGAGAGTTCAGCATCTTCATCTGAAGGCTGCTAGTGGAAGACTGACACTTCCAGGCAGCTAGGGCAAGGGTATTAAAGCCCAAACCCACAGTGGCACAGCTTCTCCAACAAAGCCACACCTCCTAATAGTGCTATTCCCTGGCCCAAGCATATACAAACCATCACAGGTGCATACTGAAAATGGAGAGGAAGAAAGCCTTCCTCACAGGAAGCACAGAGTCAGATAGTGGAGGCAGTGGCTGGAAACAACTGGCCTGGGGTCAGGGAAGGGAGGCTGGCTTTGAGGATAGTTCTGATGGGATATTTTGCAATGGAGGCCATGCAGGGAATGAGGCAAAGCTGATGATGAGTCCCTGCCCACCTTGTCCATCTTGGACCCATCTGGCTGCTGCCCATCTAACCACATGAGAAGACTCTGTCTGCAGAGGTCTACTGTGCACTGGGCTCTTCTCCCCCTCTGAGAGCCAGGTGTCAGTGTTCAGGGTCCCTCTGCACTACCACCCTCCCCTGTGGCTCTTTTGCTTTCTGGACACTGCCCTTGGCTTTGGCCATGACTGCCCTTGAGCCTGGGTAGAGTAACTCAGTGGTTTCAGTGCTGCAGCCACCAGTGAGTCCACTGACCCTGGCTGCACCAGAGCACTGACGGCTCAAAGTCTTTCCTCTACTTCCTTCCAAATATGACTGTTGGCTCAGGCAAGGCAGAGGAGGCCTGTCATGCCAGCACTCAGGAGGCCGGAGGCAGGAGGATCTCAAGTTCAGTGTCGGGCTATATAATGGGACCTTATCTCAAAAGTCATCAAATTGGGATTGAAGACGGGCACATGGGCTGATGCAGCAAAGGAGCACTTCTCTGTAACTGGAGCTTCATGGCGACACTGAGTGTGTTCTTGATGACTAGAAGACTGTCGGCTATGGGAATACTGAGGGCAAATGGTGATGGGAGGTCTGGATGGATGAGTTTGCCTGGTGCTGGCCACACACAGCGTTAAGCAGCAGGTAGTACATGCCCACCCATTGGATGGGGGAATTGAGACAGGGGACATGGAGACATGTACAGACCTAAGCAGCCTATACAAGGTGGAGCCACAACTCAGGAGAACCTGAGGCCCAGGAAGGTACACGTGTCACATCCAATGGACCTTTTCCCACTGCCACCCATCAGAGTGTGGGTTCCGCCAAGCCCCTGTCAATCCTTCGAGATATTTTCTTAGTCTCTTATGATGGCTCACACTGTCCTTTAAAAGGAGAACACAAAACAAAATTATTTCCCAAGAAATTTCTGCTCAAATCAGAGATAGGTCACCTTGTGACATTTGCAGTTGTTTTCAAACAAGAGATTGATGTCCCTGGGGGATGTTGTGGCCAGGAGCAGCCAGGGTTGGAAGCTACTGTGTGGGGACCAGTGGAGGCCTGGAAGATGAGATGACATTTGACCCAACAATCAGGACCAAAGCCTAGCCCTGCTGGGCCTCCCACTCCCCACTGCTGTTCTCTTTCCTCCTCTTAACCTTTGTGGAGACAGGGTCTTGCTTTCCTACGCATCTTAGCTTCTGCCACTGCCATTCTATAAAGAGCCAGTTTCTGTGCAGAGTCAGTTCTGGCAGATTCTCCAGTGCAGGCCCATATCTGCTGGCTCAGCAGGGCTGTGGCAGAGCTTGTACCTTAAAGGGAAGGGCTGAGCTTAAAGTGGGTTTGGATGACAGCTGACCACCCTTCTGCAGCCTTCTGAGGCTGAGTGTCTGCTTCCAGCAGGAAAACACAGGATCCAAGCTTGGCTTTGGACATCTGTAGATCAGGGACACTGGGGTGGGATGAACTGTGGGACTCTGTTCAGCAGTGACCAGGCAGTGGGACTCTGTAGCTGCCAACCTCCTTTACCTCCTTCTCCTTATGTGGTTGGTGGGTGCAATGGTTGTCACTGCTGTGTTAGTAATAGCCACCAGCACAGCACAGTCTCTGCTGTTGGCAGTGACAACCACTAGTGCACCTCTACAGTTGTTTCAAGAACTAGGAGCTGATACAGCATGAGGAAGGAAGGCCCATACGGGCTTTAAAACCCCTAATGGGTAACTTCTAGTACTAGCCAAGTTGAAGAGACCCACTGGGCTGGCACGAACAACCTTCTGACAGGAATTAATTATATACGTGTGTGTGTGTGTGTGATATCCCCCTTTGTCTCTGTCTCCCTCTTTCTTTCCCTCTCTATCCCCTTCCTCTTCTTCTCCCCTTTGTGCATGCATGTGAGTATGAGAGAGAGAGAGCGCGAGAGAGAGCGCGCGCCCTGGCCGTGTGGATAGTTGCTGATTGCTTTGCAACCCAATTGTCCCTTGACAATACTTGATTTTCTTTTCCATAAATGAGAAAAATGGTACCCATATCTCAGGGTGTGGGCCACAGGTAGAAAGCTATGTTGAAAGTTGGCACAGTGCTTCTCCAGCTCTGGGTACCTACCCTCTGCTCTGCTTGCCCTCTCATTCCAGCCTTGGGGTTTTCTTTTGTTTCTTTCCAGGATTGAGAAGGGAGATGTGAGTGAAGAGGAAGACTTCCGCCTTGCCTGCCGCCACGAGAGATACCCCACCCGTAAGTGCTTACGTGGTGGACAGGGAGCTATACCAGTAGTCTCCCCAGACACACACCACAGATGGGAAGCAGAGTCTGGCAGCTCCAGGCCTGGCCTGACTTCACCAGTGGCCTTTGAGATTAGCCCTGGGTGGGATCTACCAAGGCAGGGAGAAAAACACTGGACAGATTAGCTTGGGGGCTCCGAGTGCATTCACTTCATCTGCTTCACTCTGATGGACACATTAGGAAGGATGCAGGGCAGCCATGAACAAGTGTCAGCTACAGCCGCCAAAGGGAGGCAGAGCTAAGAGTGTTTCTCACATCAGATAGGAAGGAGCTGCCAAAGATGGCAGGTGAGGCAGTTACGTCTCAGTGAGCAGCTTTCCCCTGCCAGATCCATTCCAAATGGGTGCTTTTCAGGCTTCCATGGCTCCCTAACTCCTAACTCCCACAGGCAGGAAGCTTAGCAGGTAAGTGAATTAAGCCTCAGAGAGGTAGAGCAACTTGCCCCAGGTCACACATCCTTGCCAGTTAGCACATATCTCTGTTCTGGAGGCTTCAGACTATACCCAAGTCTCTATGCTTGAAGGCCAGGAGTGCTGGGAGCTGAATGTAAAGTCCAAGGCCCCTACCCTCAGAGCTCTCTGTCTCTAGGTATCTGTGTTTGTATGTGCTCATCTATCTCTCTATATTTATGTGTCTGTTTGCCTGCCTGCTTGTCTATCTATCCATCCATCTATATGTCTGTCACCTCTCATCTATCTCTCCATCTGTTATATACCATCTATCTTCCGTTGGAGCCTCTGCCTCATCTGTTGTAGGTCTCTGTCAACCTTTCTGTCCTTGTCTCTTGCCTCTTGGTCCATGCACACATGCCTCTGCAGCGAGCTCAGGGTCAGAGGTAGAGGGCTGAGCCCCTTACCTCTGACCCTGAGCCTAACGGGGGGTGGAGTAAGCTCCTGTTTCCTGGGGAACATGATGGTGGCTTGAATGTGAGCATGCGGAAGCATAGATTTGGGAGCTTTCTGATGGCATTGTCAGAGTGGATCAGACTGGGCTCTTCTGGGATTGGATCCTGACACATCTCACACACATGCGCGTGCAGTGCATGCATGCGCGTGTACATACACACCCATACACACTCACTCTCACACACAGTCACTCTCACACATACACACTCACATACTATCTTACACTCAGACACTCACACACATATACACACACATCCAGTCTTTCTTACACTCACATGCACACTCTCATACACACTTACATATATACACACACACATGCATACTATCTCTCTTATACTCACACTCAAACATACTTTCACACACATACATGCTCTCTCTCTCTTTCACACACACACACACACACACACACACACACACACACACACAGACAATAACAGACTATATCCACTGAACTTTGTTTTGCTGAGGGGATCCAGACATCACAAGCTGGAATGGGAATGGGACTCGAGGACGAGGGGAGCAATCAGTCTTAACTGAGAACATCAAGGCAGTGACACAGGCCTGATACTGTCCCAGCTATGTTCCAGGTCACTGGTGGGAGCTATTGGAGTATAGAGTCATGATGTTGATAGCTGGCACTCAGCAAGTGTGCCCCCATGATCACACATGTTAGAGCAAGAGCAGGGGTTGGGGGAAGCCTTGGGGTCACACAGAACTTCTACAGGAGCCTTCAAAGGTGTGTGTCACCACCAATAGGAGAGTTTGGTAAGAAACCTCAAGGCTTTGCAGATATTGAGTCTGGGAGCCATTGGGGCATCTCTGAGGTAGAAGGTGGATGGAAGGGGCACACAGCCCTATAGGAGGAATGTGAACTGGATGGCTGGTGCTGAGAGACTACAAGATCATCCCTCGAGAAGAGCAGGTACAGGAAGCTGTGCCCAAGGGCTCCAAGGAGTGAGAAGGAAAGGTTTCTCCATCCTGGCTTCACAGGGGAGAAAAGAGTCTCAGTTCCCAAGCATCTCTGTTCAGTATCCTCCATTAGGGTAGATAGTAGAGATGGCTGTGCTCCTGGGGCTTCTGGGAACCACCAAGAGTCCTGAGGATGGATGCCCATGTCAAAGCAAGGAAGAAATCATTTTCTCTAAAGAGGCCATTTCTATGATGCATGAGAGGCATTCACTTGTTCCTTTACCCATCTACCCATCCACCCACCTATCATCCATCCATCCACCCACCCACCCATCTATCCATTCATCTACCCACCCATCATCCATCCATCTACCCATCCACCCATCCATCCATCCATCCATCTGCCCATCATCCATCCATCCACCCACCCACCCATCTATCCATTCATCCACCCATCTATCTACTCGTCCATCCATCCATCCATCCATCCATCCATCCACTGTCTTATTTATTCACTCATTCATTCATCCCTACTCATGTGTACCTCTGGGCCCCAGAAGCAGAGAGACAAGCAAGGCCAACTGTAGGACCTTGACAAATGTTCATGCCTGTAGGACAGCAAGACCTATTCTGTTACTGCACAGTGTGGCAAGAGTCATGGTGGAGTCCCCACTAGCCAGAGACATCAGGGTATGGCACTTTATCCAGGGCACAGTACAGGGGCTAGAGAGGATGAGCTCTCTCACTCACTGAGTCAATTCAGCCCAGTGGAGGACAGGACAAGGAATCATAGGAGGCCAAGAATAGCTCTGTCCAGACATGGTGGCACATTCCTGTCATCCCAGTATTCACAGGGCAAGGTAGGAAGATTATGTTAGAGGCCAGCCTGGACTGTATAGTGAGACCCTGTCTCAGCAAACCAAAACACTGGGCTTGTCTAATATCATATAGTCAGGCAGTAGCAGAGGGGATGCAGGCTCAGTAGTGTGGTGGAACTCTCTGTGTGGACCCATCTCCCCAAGCTGGGTCTTGAGGATGGGCACCCAGCGAGAGTAGAGTGCTAACAGCCTAGAGAAGCAGCCAGCCCCAGAACCCGGCCTCTGAGCGGCTGTGGGGTTGCTGCCCAGAAAATATTTTGGAACCGCCTGGGCGAGTTTTGCAATATTTCCTCATGAAGCAGCTGCTCAGATCCTGCCGGGCACAGCTTGCCGGCAGGAGGCATGGGGGAGGAGGGTGTCAGGGAGCCACATTATTAAACACTTGCTGTGTGCACTCTGCAAAGCTCCTGCCTGCTAGCTCTTTGATGGCTGATCTGGACGTAAGAAGGAAGAATTACCAGGCAACTTTTCTTTCTTTCTTTCTTTCTTTCTTTCTTTCTTTCTTTCTTTCTTTCTTTCTTT
>JADRCH010000042.1:767135-778744 GCA_019843965.1 Rhynchomys soricoides
AGTGGTGCATGTCTCCATATACTAGTGTCCAGTGCTGGGAGGGTCATGGGGAGGATATGTTAGGTTTCCATGTCTGTGACAAAACACTTCACAGAAACAGGCTAAAGAAGGAAGGGTCGATTCAGGCTCACAGTTTGAGAGGAGTCAATCCAGGTTTGCTTGGCCCCATTGCTGTGAGCCTGGGTGAGGCAGAACATCATGGTAGACTACCATGGCATGGCACAGTTGTTCCTTTCAGTGATCAGACAGCAGTGATAGTATGTGGCTAGGCCAGTGACCCACTTCATCTAAGCCAGCTCCACCTTTCCAGGGTTACTCCACCCTAGGGTCATGCAGATTTATATTTCATCAGTGAATTAACTGGATCTATTAGGTCAGAGTCCTGGTGATGTAATGGTCCTGGAAACACCCCACAGGCACCCTCATCTAGGATTCTCTCAGTCTAGTGGACTGACAATTAAGATGTCATGATGCTTGTAAGTCTAGGGTTTAGGGTTCAAATCCCAGTGGTGACACTTTGGGTAAATTACTTCTCCCAGGTAAGCCTCAGTCCCTCAGCTATAGACAAGTACAGCAGCAGGTAGCACCTGCCTTACTGAGTGCAGATGACAAGAGTTGGTTCCAGGTGACAGGGACAGCTGTAGTAGCGCTGCTGTCATCTCTCACAGCCCTACCTGTCCCCGTCCCCTCCCTGGAAACATCTAGAAGGCATACAGTGTTTTCCACCTGTGTAACTCAGCAGTCATTATAACCGGGAGCTTAATAAAAGATCCAAGGACTTGGTGGTTCTGGGGAAGATGCATCAGGTAGACTCAAGTATGAGGAAAAGACCAGGGTCAGTGAAGTTTCAGAGGCCCAGGGTCCCAGGCAGAGCAGACAAACCCACCCTCCTCAGACCTCATCCTCCCCTTCTCAGGTGGGTCCACTTAAGCCTGGTCCTTGTCCTAAGCCCATATCACGTATTCACTCTACAGACATATACCATCAACATGGGGCCAGTGGCTGGGAGCCTGCTGTGGATCCCGGCGGAGCTGGCCTCTGTCTTCCTGTGGCATGCAGCCTAATGGGAGAGACAGGGGGGAAACTGATATTGCCATTGCCATGGTGCATCGGAGGCTCTCATGCTACATAGAAGGGTATGGAGAATTAGTGACCACGCTGGTGTTGAGCCATCTGGAGCATCATAGTGTGTCTAGCTCCTGGGTCCTCAAACCTAAGTGCCTCAACACTAGCCGTAATTCTTTTACCCATCACCCCCTACATATTCTGTGTCTGTCTGTCTTTTTCTCTATCTTTCCTTCTTTTCCTTTCCTTCACAAGGGGTCTCATGTAGCCCAGCCGGGATGGCCTCAAACTCTCCGGGCAGCCAAGAATGACCTTGAACTTCTGATCCTCCTGTTTCTACCTCCAGAGAGATGGAATTACAGATGTGTGTCATCATATCCAATTGACAAGGTGTTAGGGGTTGAACTCAGCAAGCATTCTGTCAACTGAGCTACATCCCCAGCCCTGCTGTGCACTGATTTTAGTTTGAGGTGCCAGAGTTTGTAGTGGGATCTTGAGCCCTAGAGGGTGGGTTTCAGAACCATGAACAGTGGGGGTTGCACAATCTAGTCAACATCCCCCCCCTGCCTCACCAATCACACACACACACACACACACACACAAACATACACACGCACGCACTGAAGCTGCCTCCCAAAAGTCCCAGACCCTCTGCTAATTTGGGCAACTATGAGGTCCACTAACCAACCACCTGTCCACCTTTGGGGTCTCCAATCCTCATTTTTCCAGTTATAAAGTGATTCTGGGCAAGTCAGTTCCCTTCTAAGTGCCTCAGCTTTCCCATGAACACATTCATGGCAGCATTGACTTTCTTGGTCTTGAGGGGCCTTTCCATTCTGTAAGAGCAGAAGTAGGCTAATCTCTTGAGCAGGTCCTGGGACAGGCTGCCGGACCTCTGTGCCCTCGGGAAAGATCAGAACACAGTGCGGCACAGATGGACTGGCCCCTTAGGCTAGTGCTGGTCAGATATTATGTGTGTCCATGTTTTGATATCAACTTAAAAGAAAGGGTCTGGGTGTGATGGAGCAGGCCTGTAACCCAACACTCAGGGGGCTGAGGCAGGAGGAGGCCTCTCAGCACAGTGAGACCCTGTCTCAAAAACAAACAATAAGAAAGACAATTAAAAGTAGTGAAAAATCATCTTTCTAGAGCCTTGTATACATCAAGACTCTGCCAAGCTTACGGGGAGAGGAGGGTCTAAGGGGAAATTAAAACTCCATGTTACCAACCCTCCCAGTGGGGCTTAAGCCAATTTCTTTCCGACTATGAACCTATGTTTCCCCATCTATGAAGAGAGGCATAGAGCCCAGTCCTATTGAACACTTGGTATTTCGACCCCGTCCAGAGACCAGGTGCTAAAGGGTCTCAGTGCAGGGGTCAGCTGGGCTTTCTGACTCCTGTGTCTCACCTCACCTCTATCTACTCAGACTCAAAGAGCTGAAGCTGCCAGTCAAAAGCCATCCAGCTTTTAAAATGTGCATGGGCTGAGAGGATGTCTCAGCTGGCAAAGGACTTGCCATATAAACATAAGGCCTACCATGGATACCCAGCACCCTGATTAAAAAAAGAAAGAGCCAGGTATGGGGGTGTGCTTGTGAACTCAGAACTGGGCAAGGGACTGGAAAAAAGAGCTCAGGACTCACTGGCAGCCAGTCTAGAACTGGTGAGCTCCAGGCTCTGTGAGAGACACACATACACACATTCAAGTATGTCCACCCACACATAAACACACACACACACACACACACACACACACACATTCAGGCTTCTATACCCACCCACCGAAATACATGCACACGCACCCACACATGTAAACACCCACACCCACACCCACATCCACCATATAGCTAGTGTGTGACAGAGCACAGAGTTGAATCTCTAACTATCAGACCCAAGTATAGTTTTACTCCCTCAGCCATCATCAGAAGACAGGGCCGGAGGAACTAGACAGAGGGCTGCTATGAAATACAGAGATAGGACAGAATGATGAAAGATCACCCCAAGTTTAGCAGCCCCCATTCCCTCTTCTTGACTTCATTTCATAAGAAAATGTTAGCTTAGGACTTGCTTGTACTAGGCAAAGTGGAGTGGGCTATGGGCTCCTATCTGGGCATGCAGATGACCCCACCCCAGGTAAGTTGCTCTGAAGGGCAGGGGTGGGGGCAGGGTAGTAGCAGGATTGGGGAGAGGCCTCCACCCAGAGTCCTTCAGTGTTTCCCAGGAGAGAATGTACAGGAAAGATGGGGGTGAGGAGTAGGGGGTAGGGTAGAGCAGTCAGTGATACGTCAGAGGGTATTTCCAGCTGGAGAACAGGGTGTGGGAAGCCACAGGACAAAGTCCACAAAGACAGGCTGGAAAACAGCCAGGCAGCACAGGCGGCTTCCCCTGAGTCAAGTCAAGCTTTGTGGCCTATATTATCGCTGAAAATATTTTAAACACTGTAATTCTCATTATTTAAAGTTGGATGGTTTTATTTTGAAATCCAAAATTTCAGTGTCTCTGAACCTTCTAGAAGATCTGAACTCAGGTTCTCTGTGGTAAATGTTGGTTGGAGTGGAGTAGGCTGGTTCTGTCCCTACTTGTGACATGTACTTGGATCTAGAAGCAGTGCTGAGCTGGGATTCCCAAATCTGAGCACGAGGCCTCTCTGGCTGATGGTGGTCTCAAAGTGAAGAGACAAGGAGAGAAGGGGGGTGGGTGGAAGGCCTTGCGGGGCTGGTGGGACATAAAGTCAATGGCTCTGGGCCCTGAGTACCTTCTAAGGATCAAGAGAGTGAGGGGAGCCCCAGTCTATGGTAGGGTGGCCACTCAGAGCACAGGGTCAGAAAGCCTCATGTTATTTCTAGGAGTAAGATAGATTCTGCCTGATCATCCTTAAACACACACACACACACACACACACACACACACACACACACACAACCACTTTCTCTGTTCCCATTTGCAATTTGCCTACTGGCTCCTGTGAGAGCAGCTACAGTCATTTCTAAATACTCATTTAGAAAAATAGTCAAACCTTTCTATGCAGAAAATATTTGCTTTTCATTAAGGGGGGGGGGGGGACCCAAACACCTTTATTTCAGCAACAAGCTCATCCAAAGACTGCAACTGTTTTGGTAGCTGAGGCCAAAACAAATGTTCCTTCCCCAAGGCCAAATGATTCCAGAATGTTTGCAAAATGTTTTTCGCTCCTTTAAAAATACAGCAAAATGTACAAAGCACTACCATTAAAGAATATTAAAAACAGAAGGGGAGAAAAGCCAAAAGAACAAAATGACACACATCTTGTGTGCCTCTCAACTTCTGCATCCGGCGAGCTGCTCTTAGTGGCTGGTGCCATGCGGACGGAGGGGCAGTGAGCTCTCTGTCCTGAGAGGTATGCAAGTATCAGTGGTGTGCTCAGAATCTCACCCTGATGGGTTTTCTCTGAGCTGTTTGACCCTAAGAGATGTCGTAGTCACTGGAGCTTAGAGTAGAAAGTACTTTGTCTTGGTAGACAAAGTTGGAATCAGGAAGTGTTGACCTATCTAGCTCCATATGGCTGCCACGATGGCCCAGCTGCTGATCTGTTGGTTGGCCTTTGCCCCATTTATATTATAGGGAAGACAGAATTTTGGTCTGGCAGGTGAGGAATAATGTCAGGGCAGGCAGGCTCTCCATGGGTGGGGCAGTTTATGCTCAGTCTAGAAGGCTCCACTGGACAGCAGGTGTTGGGACACTTAAAGTGGTCCCCAAAGAGTGACAGGATTGACTTGGGCATATAGGAAAAACTTTGAAGAGATACCCAAGGGAAGATGGAGTGAATCCAAGAACTAATGGGGTACATAAGGGAGAGTGTGGGGTGGGGAGGAGCTTTATGTTCTTCAGCTTGCCAGTTCTCTTAAGAGCAGGGCAGTGGGCAGTGAGCAGTGTTGGGTGGGGACAGCATATACAAGGTCACCTTGGGCTCACTGATAAATACTCACTATTGGGGTGGGGCATAAAAACCCAGGTGTGTGAGAAGCCTGGCTCCGAGGTGGGTGGAAAGGCTAAGAGATGGTAGGGCAAGGGGCTAGCTGGCTGGCCTGGGTGGGTGGGTGGGTGGGTGGGTGTGTGGGTGGGGGAGAGGGAGCTCAGTAAATCTGCTGGGAGGAGGGTTGATGGGATGTTGAGGGATGTTGATTAGGGTGAGTGACTGAGGGGTCAGTCTGGTATGCACTATTGAGCCTGTGGGCACACATACACATGGGTGGGTGGGCAGACAAGGCAGTGGACTTGGCTATTGGTGGGTAAGCTGGTGAGGGCAAGCGTTAGAGCCTCAGTGTCTAGATTACAGGCAGACGTAGGCATAAAGAGGGCTGGTGGATGTGCAGTGGAGCGGAAGGCGATGATGGTCTTGGGGGAGGGGCTGGTGGGTGGGAGGGGCATGAGTGGGTGAGTGGGCTGGCACCAAGCACTGGTTTCAGTTCCATATGCTGGTGAGTCCATGGACAGTGGTGGGCAGTGCGATGTGGTGGTTTGACAGGAGCAAGTAGAAGCATGCGGAGGCTGGGCCAAAGGTCAAGGTGGTAAGGGTGGAAGAAGGCCACTGTCAGCAGCATCTGCCTTGTCTCTTTTAGGGCACCAGCCACACATGGGAGACTCCTGGCCACGGAGCTCAGCTCATGAGGCAGCAGAACTAAACCGTCAGTGCTGGGTCCTGGGGCACTGGGTGTGATGTGGTCCAAGTGCCCCTGCCTTCCTGCCATCACTGGCACACCCCTCCCACAGGACATGGAAGCCTGGTCTCTGTGCTGTGGACTCAGCTCTCTTGTCATGGAGACACCAGGCCTAGACTGCCACCCGCTGCCTGGGTCTCGGGGCCCCAGAAATGGGTCAAGTGGGCCTGAGGGACTGTCCAGGTGGCACAGAGACTCGGAGACAGCGCCCACCACCACATCTACAGCCCCACCAAGCTGGAAAGCCAGGAAGAACATGGGCATTGACCACTGGATGCTGGAACCCATAGCCAGCCACAAAGTCAAGCAACTGCCCAGAGGGGCAGGGTCCTATGGGGACAGGGAGCAGGGCTTATTGAGGGAGAGGCAGTGTCTGCCTCTGTAGGAGCCACAGAGCAGGCACACAGCAGGGTCTGAATAAATGCTTGTTGAATCTGTTCTCTTGCTATGTATGGGCTGGATTCCCCAATATTACCTTACCCTAGAGGTGTGAGCCCTGGGCACTGAGATCAGGGCCAAATGTTTAGGATGAGCTAGAGTCCAGCCTGGCCTGGGGAAGATCAAGATGGAGACAGGTGGGCAGAGCAGGAGGGGGAAGGCCAGGAGCTAGAAGCAGCACATGTGTCTAGGAACTTCAGCAATGTGACACCACACTGACCTGGGGATCCTTTACCCTGTGTCTAGGGCCACTTTACAGAAAACCTCTGGCTCAGCTGCCTGGGGAAAAGAACAATTCCTGTCTTGACTATGAGAGCTTGGGGTCCAGAGAGGGAAGTTTCTTGCTTGAGATTAGAGGTGACATGTGGGACTGTGAGTTTAAACCAGACTCACTCCCAAGAGCCTAATCCTACTCTGAAGGATTGGCAGACCAAGGCAGAATGTGGTCTTCTTTATTCATTTACCCATTGCTCCTCTGTGACCCACCATCCCGCCAGCCAGCCATTTAGCCAGCATTCAGCCACCATCATCTATCTACCCAGCCATTCATCTGTCCATCCACAATCCATCCATTCACCATCCACTCACCCACTCACCCACCATCCATCATTTTCCCACCCGCCTATCCATGTATCATGACCATTTAACCAATGTCCATCCACCCACTCTTATATGGTTCATTCATCTAATCATTCACCCATTTAGCGGCATGTAGCCACTCATCACCTATCCAATAATCCATCCATCCATCCATCCATCCTCAATTATCCATTCATCCATGATTCACCCATTCATCCATCCATCACTGTCATTCTTCCCCTTGTCAATCATCCATCTACCCATCCATGCTTCAGCCATCTTTATCATCCAGCTATCTATCTGTGCATCTGTCTGCACACAGGTGTCATCTATTGTGCCCCTACTGTGTGCCACACAGTGTGGCAGGCCCTTGAGATATGACACTGAAGCTTCCAGAGAAGCAGACAAGAGATGGAATGGGAGGTGACAGTTCAGTATATGGGTGTGGTACCTGCTCTGGAGTCAGACTGCCTAGCATTAGATCCTGTCTCTTCAGCTTGGGTGGCCTTACCCTGTAGATGGGACTCTTCATTGTACCTACCTCTTATAGCTACTGAGGGGGTTGGGTGTGTGTGTGACACAGACTGGTGCCTGTGAGCACAGGGAGCAGAGTCTGGACCATGGAAAGTACCCTGCCATCACGTCAACAAGGAGAGTTGGGGCCATGGGGCTGAGGCAGTGCCTGTTGGAGACCACCTGAAGGATTGGTGACCAAGGAAATGATCCAAGCCTTGGATTGCTGGTGTCAGGTTGTGGAAGGACAGGGCAGGACAGGACAGGAGAGAGCTTTCAAATAGCCCAAAGGCAAGCATGGAGGAAAAGGAGGTCTGTGGGGGTGGAACCAGAGAAGGCTCAAAGCTTCATTGGGGAACCTGTAGCTTATCCTGGGGACAGCTGGGTGCTCTGGGCAGGGTGGGACAGGCCAAGGTGAGGTGTGCTTTCTAGAAAGTCACTGCAGCTCCAGGCTAGAGTAGATAATGAAGGCAGAACTCCCGTGTCCTTGCAGAGCCCTAAGTGTGAGGAGAGAGCTGTGGTTGAGAAAGAGGCGCATGGAGAGTCAGAGGGCCAAGAGGTGGGATTGGCATGGGAGGAGAGGGTTGTGTCAGGCAGAGCACCTAGGGGCAAAGGATGGACCCATGCTTCTGTGTGCAGGCATGCCTGTGCTCAGTCACTCTGAGAGCACCTCTCTTTGGGTTCACACATTTGGTGTGGGGACCTCTGGGAGAGACAAAGTTGACCTGGGTAGAGTCCAGAGTTGTGAGAGCACCAGAAGACCAGTATGGGGGGCTGTGGCACTGGCCTTTCACAAATGGAAACCCCTGGGATGGGGCTTGAGCATGGTCATTGGTCTGGAATCTGACCCTTCCACCAGGAACCTCGTAGGTCTTAGTGATCATCCAGGGGCCTTGTGAAGTTGGCCCTGGGCCCCAGAAGGTCCAAGAAATGATTTTAGTTGCAAAACTGCCATCTATTTTAATAGCTGTGTTTATGTAAATGTGTACTAGAAAACTGTGTACGGGCGTGTCCACACTCCAGATGCTGGCACTGCTGCGTAGAATGAACCACAATAGGCATTTCAGTAAAAAAGAGTTGGCTTAAAGACAAATACTAAATAAATAATCATGCAAGTGGTCTGTGATTGATTGTGGTGTGTGGGTGATTGGAATTGGGGTTACCGCCAGGATAGAAGAAAGGGAAGGTGGACATGGAGCCATGAGACTTCAGGTCCTCCTGGGAAGCAGCTGGAATCCCGCTGTCTTCCAGTACAGCAGGAAGGCTGCTGGCCAGATAAAAGGAAGCAGCTCCAGATTAGTGACACCATGGGTCTTAAAGTCACCTTCTTGAGGGCTGTCTTCCTACTGGGAGCAAAAGCAACTGTACTTGCTGCCTGGATCCACAATCGGGAGGTACCACTTGGTCTGGGAGGAGCCACAAACCACCCAGAGTCCTGGAAGGGAGGCAAGAGCCAATCTACACGGGCTCAGCAGCTCTGTTTCATACCCTGAGCTGGTGCATGCCTGTCACTCTTCCCAGGTCTGGACCACATGTGGCCATTGATCTTCAGAAGCTGACCTGGGCCAGGCCAACAGTTCAGATGCCATGCTAGGAAGTACATTGTATCAGTGTTCAGGTCTGGGGATGTGCCAGGACTCCCAGGCCTCAGCACAGGGCCTTCTTAGAGCCTGCAGGCTCCCTGATACCTTCACCTCACATGACTGTCACCTCCTCTCTCCAGGTGCAGAGGGACCCATGGCTGTCTTTCCCTGGCCAAAGCTGATGGGCAGGCCCAGTCACTTCTTCCCTGGTTTGTGGCCTTGATGAATGGTCATCCCGCCAACCCCATCCCATCACTGCACTGGGATCTGGTCACATACTCATCTCCTAGGTAATGGAAATGTCAGGTTGATTCATGGGCCTTTGCTGTCAGGACTGATGAGAAGGCTGGCAGGAGCCGCTGCTACAAAGGACGAAGTGAGGGCTGCACAAAGCATCCTGATGTGCACTTGGACAGGCCTAGGTGTGAATCCTGCCCTGTCGCAGTGGCTGACTCCATCTGAAAATAAGTCACCAGGAGACCAGGAGACATACACACAGAGAACATAGCTGTTACGCAGAGCTGCCACAAGGAAACAAGATGGAGAAACATACTAGAGCAGGAAGTTACCCATGTGATCCCTAACAATATGAAAGCCACTTCAAAGAGTGAGGAGAGTCAGGTGGAGCCATTGAAGCACTAGTGAACCATGAGGCAGGAGATACTAGGTAAAGTGTGTGTTATACACACAGCCTGTGCAAAGGCCCTGGGGTTGAGAGTCACCCTCATGTGGTGCTGTGGCAGAACCTAGTGCTTGGAGCTTGGAGTAAGGACAAGCTGCCCCGAGCAGACTTCTGGGATTTGATGTGGGAGACTCCAGGACTATGGAAAGGATTGGGGACCGCATGAGGGATGCCAAAAATTGATGGGGTCTTTTGGACAGGTGGGATCAATACATGCTGCTGCTGTGTTAAGGTTTCCTTTTGTCTGTGTGGGCCTGGGGACAGAGTGAACTGAGAGATTGCATCAGGCCTTGGGGGAGGTGGTGGCCTAGGCATTAAGAGTCAGAGGGCTCAGAGGAGGGTTGGTTAGGAAGGGTGCCGGGCAGCTGGCCTTGCTGCAGGCTTGCTCTGGATATGATTCTGGACAGGCAGAGACGCTGGAGGCCATAGAGGCCTTGAGGGGTTCAGGCAACAGTGCTCTGGATCAAAGAATATGGAAAGGTGTCCCCTAGCTTTATGGAAACCAGATTCTGGATGGTGTGTGGGCTGGAAGGGGTGGAGTTCTAAGAGTCCCTGGGCTGGTGCTCCAGTGCTCTTAGTACCCTTGTGCTGACTAATCTGTCTAAGCAAGCATCATCTGAGGGAAGGAAATCTAAACTGAGAAATTGCCTCCATAAGATTGGGCTGCAGGCAAGGCTACAGTGATTGGTGCACAAGGGCTCTGCCCATTGTGGGTAGAACCACCCTTGGGCAGGAGGTACTCATTGTATAAGAACTGAGAGAGCCATGAGGAACCAACCAGTGAGCAGCATCCCTTTGCAGCTCCCCCCCCCCCCCCCCAATCAGTTCCTGTCTCCAGGTTCCTGCCCAGTTTGAGTCTTGCCTTGGCTTCTCTCAGTAGACTGTGACTCTGGATATGTAAGCTAAATAAACCCTTTCTTTCCTTCACAAGCTGCTTTTGGTAATGGTGTTTCATCATAGCAACAGAAATTAAGACAACCCACAACTGCTGGACAGCTCTGCCCAGGCCACTGTGTGTAGGACTCAGGACAGTGTTACAGTCATTGCCATGAGGAAAAGTCAGTCTTCTGCACTGGGGATTCCACTGTAGGCAGACAGGAAGTCACTACAGGGCTTTGCCTGTCCCCAGAGCTGCACAGCTTCTGTCCCCTGGCCAGTCCTTCTTGGACTACTCTCCACTGAGCTCCCATACTGTCACCTTTGCTTTCCTGGAGGACTGTGGCCTGCTGATGCCTGTGGGTCTGGCTGAGCTGGAGGACTAGGAGGAGTGAGGGGGTAGAGGGGTCTGAGAGGCCAAGCTGGGGACAGGGCCACCTGGGGGTGTGCCTTCCCCGTCCCTTGCTGGGTAGGGAGCGAGCTGGGTGAAGAGTCCCAGAATTGGTAGAAAAGAGACAGCCTGTCACAAAAGACAGGGGTAGGAGTGGAGTGGAGGGTAGGGCATGGCTCTTTGTCCCATCAGTGGCTGTGAGGAGCTTTGGGAATCAGCTGAGGCTGAACACAGAGGGGCAGGCGGGAGGGTGGCTTATTGGCCTGGAAGAGTCTGTCAGTGTCACACAGCCCCAAGATCCCTGCATCCTGCTCTCAAGTCTGTGTGGTGAAACGATGGTCACTACAAGACTTAGCTGAATGCCTCCTGGAGGGACGCACTATGAGACCCAGGGTCTGGATGCTGGGTAACTCCCAGAAGTAGGTACTCCTACTGTGCAGTCTGGGTAGGGAAGCCTGGGTCAGAGCCCAGACTCCATTGAGGTAACACGGCCAGTGAGAGCCCAGGAGAGGGTGCCTTGGGCTGGGGAATAGAGGATGGTGCACCTGTACTAGAACCCAGGTCTGCAGCTCCTGAGCCACTGCACCGCATGCAGTGTGCTAGAGGGAGAGCAGCTACAGCAAATGAGGCCTGTGTTCATCACCCACAGGCCCACTGGCCTGGAGCAGGGCCTCAGATATGCTGGCTGCTATTGAAGTTGTTGCTGTTACAATGAAATAAGGCTGCCAAGAGCTGCCCTGGTGCTGGGGCTGTGAGCTGGCCGCGTGTGTGGTGCTGGGGCTGTG
>JADRCH010000042.1:778754-853654 GCA_019843965.1 Rhynchomys soricoides
CGCGTGTGTGGTGCTGGGGCTGTGAGCTGGCCGCGTGTGTGGTGCTAGGAACATGTAGCCCCTGTGATTGGGAGATAGCCCTGGGCACTAGTGGGCATGCAGCCTTGTGCGAGCTCCTTGACCTGTGGCAGGTCCTCAGGACTGGGACCTCCCTTTGAACACTGTTGTCATAGCTCTGCTCCTTCACATGTGTTCCCTGCCTTGGCCTCCTGACTGGGAAAGACATGAAAGCCATCAAAACAAAGGGGCCACGGGGACATCTGGAGAGCACCACCCTAGGCCAATTCTACTGCCAGCCACTCTCACACCCAGGTACTTTACGTGTAACATGGATAAAATGGTTTTCTGGTGTCTGTTTACTTGGTGGCAGGTGGATTCCATGAAGTGAGTCTAAGGCCACATCCTCCCCCACCCCCCTTGCAGGCAGTGCAGACTCAGTTCAGAGGGGCACATGCCTGATTGTTCAGCCAGCCTCAAATGTACCCTGGCTTAGGGCTGGACAACAAAGGCTTCCTCTGGCTGACAACATCCAGTGTACCACACTCTATTCTTAATAACATCTTTTATTGATTTTGTAAGAAAAAATAGACATTTTTTTGAGAGTTAATGCTTCTGCCAGTGCCTTCCCTCCGAGAGTACATGGAACATAGACTTATAAACACCTACCAAGTATCTGGAGGGAGCATACCAAGGTCAGTCTTGGGTGCTCCAGAAAAATCCACCTAAGCCCACCCCAAGGAGAAGCTGGATTCCTGGGGTAAAGCAGTGGCCCTGGCTTCCTCCTAAGTCTTTGTTTGATGGCTCTCCTGGGAGGTGTGTGGCTCATCTGGGAGTTGGAGGAGCCTGGGGGGGGAGGGAACCTGGAGGCTACAGAGATGATGGATTCTCATCAGAGAAGCAATCCTATCTGCATGTCAGCTGGCTCCGAATGAAAACATCTGTACAGCTGCTGGGTATGGCTGCTTAAAAGCATTTGTGATTCTTGGTAGTATCAGAATGTACTGAGTTCGGCACCATGGAACCTCCCCACTGGGCCCCAAGCCAGGAAAATAACAGATTAATATTTGGAACCAGAAATTACCCACTACTGGGAGACTGATTAGGTTCCTGATCTGAGCTTGTTCCATAGATGTACACCCAGGTATGGGGCTCTGGGCTGCAGGGAGAAGAGGAGGGGCTGAGCTTAGGCTCTCCCAACTCTGACTTGCAGGGGTGTGTGTGCACATGTGTCTGTGTCTGTGACAGCTAAGGGCAGGTTTTAGCACTCACTACAGCTTACTTCTCCTCAGCAGGACACATGCCCTTGACCCATCCTGAATCAGGTTTGAACAGAGGACAAAAGCTACCTAGGACTAACCCCATCAGGCCTCCAGAGGCACTGGATAGAGGGGGAGCTGTAGCACAGTGGCCCCTCAGCAGCTCTGTTGCCCTTAGAGAGGAGGGCTGTGTAGTGGAGGGGCATAGGCTCCATGGTCATGGTACTGAGTTCTGGGCCTGGGTCAGAGGCTGCCTAGGACTCGGGTGCCAGAGGCCTTGCTCTTATGGACCTCACAGGAGAGGCACAGAGGGGAACGAAGTATCCGAGGCTCCCAGCAGCCTGCCCTGTGTGGCAGGGGGCAGCTCTCCTGTTCTTGACCCTTTCATCTGACCCCTATAGCTCCTGGGGCTGTGATTCAAGTCCCTTGTCCCTCCATGCTCTTCCAGCCTTTGGGGTCTCAGCTGGCCAACCCCGAAGTCTGAGGGACATAGGTGCTGTTCAGGGCTGGTGATAGAGCCTAGCCAGCCCAAAGAGGCTCTCCCTCCTGCTCCAGTCAGCACCGCCAACGCCTTGAGGTCTCCTTCTCACGTATGCAGGTTTTGGGGCGTAAGGCTGTGGAAACAGGGCACAGGAGGTGTGAGTTACACTGCCCTTGAGAAGAACTATATACCTGGCTGGCCATTCAGATAGGTAGAGACCTGACTAGCCTAAGTTCTGGGAACCCTGCCTAACCTATCTCATGCATGGAGTGGGCTCTATCATGCCATCCCCAGGGTCTTTGCCCTTATTACCAGATGTCCTCTAGGACTCAGCTCAGATGCCACCTGTCCCAGGGAGCCCTCCACTTGGTGTCCCCACAGTGTGCCTTGCTTTCTCTCCTGGCCACAAGGGAAGCCTGTAGCCAGAAGCTGCTTGCCACTCTGGCACAAGAGTGAAGGGAAAGAGGTTTTAGGTAGGCAGGGCAAGGCGTGTACTCTGCTTCCTCTCCACCTAGATTAAGCCTCTGACAGGGATGCCCAGGGCAGAGACATGCCACCCACCTGGGTCAGCAGTGCCTGGCTTCCTCCTTGAAGTAGTGATGACCTGGTTTTCATTCATCATTTGTATGTCCTGGTCTTCCTCCGGCTTACTGCAGGAGGAGACAGAAGGCTCATCAGCCTTCAGACCACTTCCCCGCCATCTGTCTTCATTAGGGCTGCTCAGGGGCATACCTGATGCTGGTGTGTTTCTCCTGGTGACAGAAGTCAGGGTCCTCTGCAAAAAGGATGGTGTGGTGGGGCACGGTAGGCTCACATGTGGGTAGGATGCCCCCAACCAGGTGGCTCACCATGGCAAGAATGCCATTGTACACGAGCAAGTCGTCCACCAGCAGCTAAGAGACAGAGTGGGAATGAGGCCCGGCCCCTCCCACATTTACCCCAACCCCAGCAATGCAACCCTCTGCGGTCCCAAGCCCAAGCTTCTTTGAATTCCCGTGTGGCCAGCAGGATCTCCCCCCACACCAGCATGAAGGTCACATGCTATCAGCTTGGACTGCAGATTGGCAAGTTGAGGCTCCAGGACTTTCCCAGCACTGGGTGACTAAGTGTAGAGATGGAGACAGACTCAGTCTCCAACCCCCACGCTCCTGCTCTCTCCACCTGGCCACTCAGTTGCCTCCCAAGGCTATGTGATTCTAGAGGGAGCCCTGAAAGCAACACCAAGACCAGGGCCAACAACACCAAGACCAGGGCCAAGTGCAGGGGTTGCTTTGGATCATTTCCAGGCCACTTCCCTGCTCAAGGTTGTAACTGGGGATAGAGACAGAACTGCAGCAATGATAATTGCCCCCAGCCTAATTTCCAGCAAGCCAAATGATCTCCCACACCAGCTAGTGAGGACTCACGCCAAACTCCTTCACCCCTCGTTGAGGCGTTTTCGTGTAATTCCACAGTTTGATCATTGACACAGTGGTGGGCAGATCGAAAATGACATACACTCGGTTCACCTGTCAGAGAGCAAAGCTAATTAAAGCAGCTGTGGTTGGAAACAGCTGTGGGCAGGGCCAGACACCAGGGCGGGGGAGCCCGGCCTGGGGCCAGTGGCAGCACTCCTCATGTGGGAAGCCTGGAGTTCTGTGGCCTCTCTTCTTCTCAGAGCCCATTTTGAGTCAAGTCACGTGTAGTTGCGTTTGGAATAAACTGCTGAGCTGGCTCTGGGAGGGCCTGCTGCCTCCTTCCTCATGGCCCTCATTTAAATGCTGGTGGAGAATTGAGAGCAGCCCCTCTTCTGTTCCTCAGGTCAAGCCCAGGGACAGTTCCCACCTGCAGAGGCCTGGAGCTTCTCCCCACCAAACAATGTGCATGGTGCTGACCCATTTGTCCTTTCCCGGGGCCACAGAGAAAAAGCTAGAGTCCTATGTACCCAGAACCATGGTTTCTTCTAGCCCGTATCTGCTGGGGAATTACCGAGAGACTAGCACTCAGCTCCAGGTTAGCAGCAGTCTCAACATCACAAGGGGGTCACTTGGAAGGCCAAATAAAGAACTAAGTGTGAATGAGCCCAGCCTGGGGCATGTAATGGCCTGCAGGGATGGCTGGGTGGAGTCCTTCTGCTCAGACTCTTAGATTCCCACTAGGAGAATGACAGCAGCCAGAGGAGAGCAGTGAACTCCTCCTTTAAGCTGGAGTCTAAGGGCCACAGGGCTGGTGTAACCCTTTATAACAGGGCCCCAGCTGAGGGGTTGGCCCTGTGGGCTTTGGGAGTTGCTCCCTTCTCTAAGTGGAGAATGTCCATCTTATACTAGAGCAGGACAGGATCCCACCATGTTCTGAAAACTGGCTCTGGCTCTGAGGTGGAGGGTGCTGATGGCCCAGACCCTCTCCTGGACCTCCCTCCCTCTTCTCCGGGATGATGGATCAGGCCTGCTGCCGGGTTTGGGAGCTGGAAAAGGCCATCAGTGTAAGAATGGATGACATGACCGACCGACTGGGGCTATAGGGAGGACAAGGTGGCCACACATGGCCGTGGGTTGTGATGTAATGAGCAGAGAGAGGCAAAAGAGAGGGGGGGGGGATGAGGATGAAGCCAGGGTGGAGTGGGCTGAAGAAGGCCTTGACAAAGAGAGGCAGCTGAATGCACATGAGGCCAGTGGGTCCCTGTCTCCCAGCACCTGCACAGACTCCTGACTACAGGGTTCCTGGAGCTCCTCACACATCTGGTGTCTGGTGCCTTTTTTTGGGTAAAGTTCATGGAGTGAGAGAAGGAACTGCAGGCCTGGAAGGGCTACACTCACAGCTGTTAGTCACAGCTGGTACCTCTCTGATGGTCCCCAAATGTTTCAGCTGTCACTGGGCCCAAGGGCAGGTGCCCGTCCAACCCCCAGGCCAGGTACCCACCAGGCCAGGCAGGATGGGGGCCAACCACATGTGCCTGCCATCACTGGTGTCGTTGACTTGGTCAATAAGCTTGTCAGGGGTTCTCACATCCCCACATACACCCTCTAGTGCATTCACACTGTCCGGGAAGGCAGCGATATCTGAGGTGGAGGTTAAGCTGTCATAACCCAAACTCAAATGCTGTGCACAGTGTGTCACCCTCAAGTGTTTTAAACGTCAGCAGTGTGTGTCAGGAGATGCTGGGCTGGTGCTCTACACACTAGCAGTCTGGGAAATGACAATGAAAATAAATGCATTCTAAGAAAATGGGGTTGTAGCCAAGGGGGACACATCTGTGTTGGGCAAAGGGGTCAAGTTCAAAGTCAGAGGACCACAGGTGGACTAGATTGACATAAGGGTTTGCAGAAGCACAGACAGAGGGGATGGTGCTGCTACTGCTTTGAAGCACAGGTCACACCTCACTTGGGCAGGCAGGTGTGACTCTGGCAGGTCACAATCTTGTCAAGTCTGCCACCCTGGCCCAACAGGAGCTGACTAGAGAAGAGACCTTAACATGCATGTGCAGAATCTGGGTCCAGCTCTGTCACTATGACAGGAAATCTCTGGCGAGCCACTGGACCTCACTGATCTTGTCACCTCACTTGTAACAAAGCATAAAATGTCTTCAAGACGGGGAGGAGAGCCTCAGAGGATACTGGCTATGAGCCCTCTTGGTGATATCAGTGGAACCTTTTAGTTCCAGGAGTCACTCACTAAGTTATGAGGAAGACAATAGTTCCAGAGACTCTAGGCCCCAGGCACTCACAGGATGCTCTGGGGTCATGTCTTTCTCTACCTGAAGGGCTAGAGATTACACACTCAAGGCTGCAAGTGACACAGAAGACAAGCAGGAGACTTTGGAGCTTTACAGTTGGGCTGTGTGACCTCAGGCAAACAACCTCTCTGTCTCAAGTTCCTCCCCTGGACAATTAAGATTCCAGAATGTTTTATTCACAAGATTTCTGTGTGGTTCATGGGATAAATGCTAGCAGTGCCTGGCACAGAAGGATCTCTCAGGAGGCACTAAGTTTAGGAGGCTGTTGGTATAAGAGCTCCTGGAGTCAGAGCTGAGGTAAACTGTAAAGGCATCATGGGTCCTCTGGTTTAGTCATAATCATTCCACATGACTAAGGGCCTTGTACTGCCACTTCTCAGGTTAAGTTCTAGAGTCTGGCATTTAAAAATAGCAATCACCAACTGAAATATTTCAGAACCCTCTGGTCCAACCAACAAGCTCCAGCATGGCACACTGTGACAAGGTTCCAGTCAATACACTTCTCTCACTGAGCTCTCCTGCAGACTTCAGAGCCTTTAGAACATCAGCTGCCTGTGCCCTCTGAGAGGGGCTGTGCTTGGCAGGGCTCTCCCACTCTCAACCACAGGACTCTAGAGAACCAGAGGCAAGTGTGGCCAGGAGCAGTTCTAAGGGCCCTGTGGCATCCCTACATATCGTCACCACCATCAGCATCAGCACCAGCATGACATCACCACCATCAGCATCAGCACCAGCATGGCATCACCACCATCATGCCAGTATCATAACTACCATCACTGTCACCGTCACCACCACCATCAGATCTTTCCTTTTGTTTTGCATTTTGGGACATGGTTTCACTAAGTAGTCCAGGCTGGCCTCAAACTCACAGAGATCTGCCTACCTCTGCCTACTGAGTGCTGGGATTAAAGGCGTGTGTCACCATGTCTGACCCTCATGGTCTTTTGAAATAGGGCCTTGCTATGTAGCTCAGGCTGCCCTCAAAATTGTACTGGCAATTTGCCTTACACAGGCAAAAATCTTCCTGCCTCCATCTCATAAGTACTAGAATTATAGGCTTGGACCCAGCACCAGTCTCCATCCTCCTCCTCCTCCAGTCCCCGCCCCCACTGGAAAGGATACTGTTCTGGGACAACGGGATCCTCTCCCCATGCTCATCATACAGCTCCAGCCCGGTGAGGCCGATGTAGTAGGGATCGCCCCAGCTGGACAGCAGCTGGAACTGGAAAATGACTGTGGGTGGGATTAAGGAAGAGAAGCTCGGTTTTCAGGAGGAGAAAGCCACACCACGGCAGATGTGATGGGCTCTTCCTGCTTGTTGATGGAAGAGTCTCTCCCAGAGCTGGATGTCTGTCAAAAGGAACACAGCATCACACTTGTCACACCACCTTCCCTGGGCCCTGGGAGGGGACAGGAAGGAACAGGAATCCTAGGAGCAGACAATGTGGACAGATGGTGCTGGGTGAGACCACTCTCATCTCGAGCCTCAGTTTCCTTGGTTATGAAATGTTTAGAACAAGAAACCTCCTCCTTCCTCCCGGCCTCTCAAGTTCATGGGAATAAGCATGTTGTGGGTCGGGGAAAACCTCAGGCCTGGATACAGCAGAATGATTCCTACGGACAAGGGCCATGTGTACAAGGCAATACCTGACCCCCAGCCTGGCTTGATCTTCCCAGGCCCCAGTTTCTAGGAGCAAGAGTGGAAGTCATGAGCGCCCAGACACACCCCAGGCAGTCACAGGTAAAGCAGCTGCTTCCTTCTGGACCTGGACACCTCCACACAGGCGAAGGTGAGCTATCTGGCCTCTCTGACTTGTTCCTTTTAATTCTAGCTTTTGGCTTTCTTTCTTCTTTTTCATTTTTTCTTTTCTTTTTTCTTTTCTTTTTTTAAGAAACAAGGTCTCATTATGTAGTCAGGGATGGTCTGGGACTCATGATCCTCCTGCCTCCACCATGCCTGGCTCCTGTGCTTTAGTTTTCATGGCTGGGAAGTGAGGCTGCCACTATGGCTTGCTCCCAGGGCTGATGCTCTGCTGGTCATGCGATGAGGTTACACTAGGAAAGGGGGTGGGGCTCTGGCCGCCTCTGTCCCTGCCATCTCCTTGCCATGTTCCTGGGCCACCTGTCTCTTTTCCAGCTCCCCTCCCCCCAGCTGGGTCTTTTGTGCCAGCCACCTCCACAACCCCAGTTTTCCAAGGGGCAGATGAGTCCCATGCTGCTACTGTGTCCCAGTGATGTGTTCATTAGCTCCACTTTCCCTACGCAGGCAGTCCTGCCGTGGGGCTCTGTGAGGCTGGGAGAAGGATACAGCCACAGGGCATGAGTGGGGCCTCGTAGTCCATGCTGGCTCGCTCCAGGCTCTTTGCATCTAGCCTGGAAAGAGACCAAAACAGCACCATGAGCTTCTGCTCTGGAGTCACCAAGAGACACTCCATAGCCATGGACTGCAGACATAGCAGCCCAGGGGAGATGCAGTGTCTGCATACGGGCAGCAGAGGACCTAACTCTTTTCTGTTACAGACCCTTGCAAGCCTTAGAGTCCCTAAAAGTGGGGACATGTTTAACTTAGACATAGATGCAGACACCTGGACGGACTGATGAAGCCACTGCAAGCCAGGCAGCTGGCAGGTACTTGAGTGGGATGTGCCTCTGGGGTCACTCTGTTAACCACATCCCTTGAGAATCTGGGGCTAGGTGGGGCTGATGGGGCAGGGTGCCTGACAGGCCATTTGGATGGGCAGAAGTCTGAGGAGGTCTCTTATAGCAGTCAAACTGGATATAGTAAAGCCCCTGAAGTGTAGGCAGGATGGGGATGCAGAAGAGAAAGGGGACAAAGGGGAAGCCCTGTGCACTACTGACTTCATGATCCCCAAACCAAGCCTCAGTTTTCACTTCTGTGAAATGGGTATAAAATACCTGCTTTCAAGTACAGACAGGAAGATCTCTGTGAGTTTGAGGCCAGCCTAATCTACACAGTGAGTTCTAGGCTAGCCAGGGTTACAGAGTGTGATCCTATCTCAAGAAAGACAACAGTAAAAACCCCCAAACAAAATCAAAATCAAAACCAAAACCCAAGTGCAGAATCAAAAGCATGGGCTATACTGGCTTCAGGAGAGACAACCACTGCACTGCACTGCCCTCCCCTCCAGCTCTTCTCTATAGACCTCCTTGGGCTGTCCTGAGCAAGGACACTGTTACAATTTTGCCATTGGGGAGTGAGCTCTTTTGTTTCACTATTGTGGGATTTGGTGCTCAGACACTGGGAATTGTAAACTGGTAAACCTCACTTGGTTTATACTTAGATGCTGGAACAGTCTCCAGGACACCTGGGCAAACCCAAGAGAGAACTTTTCATCTGCTCTTCTTTCGGGATCAGGGCTGGGGAACAGGAGCTGGCAGGAAGCAACCAGAGGTGTTTCTGGATGATATGTGTGACTGTAGCTCCAGCCCTGAGGGTGCACACACAGAGGACACTGGTGGGCTAGACCCAACTCCCTCACCTCCTGGTGGGTGCTGGTGGTAGCCGGGTCTGTAGGTAGTCCCCAAAGAGGATTTCTTGTGCAAAATCAAAGTGGCAGTTACCAGGCCCCTTTCGGATGAGAAAGCCTTCTGCAGGAGACACACATAGGCCATCCAGGGACACATGAGCGATTTTGACCTAGCAAAGGAGACACAGGAAAGCCAGCCATGCCTGAGTACCAGTGACAGTTTCATTCCATTTTGAGCACATTGTTGGGTCTGGGCACAAGATACCTGGAGTAAGGGCCCTGTCCAGAGGACACTTACCTGTGTTTCCCATGCATACATTTCAGGGGAGGCATGGGACTTGGTGGGAGACCACAGACACCAGTGGCAGTGGCCTGTGGCAGTCTGGCCAGATGGTCAAGGGCATTAGCTCAGGGGCACAATCTCCACCACCAGTGCTGTGCAGGCCTCCAGCCTCTCTCCACCTCCTCCCCATCTGTGAGATGGGCATAGGCACCATCTTCCCACTTTCAGCACCTGCTAAGTCCTTTCTGGGTGCAGAGACCCAGCTGGTTCTCCTCACAGCCTCAGGGCTGAGAGGCCGTGACGTTGTGCTCACCAAGAGCTTACTGAGCATGCACGCACACTCGTGAGCACACTCATGAGCACACTCATGAGCACACAATCGCACACACACACACACACACACACACACAACTTGCATGCATGCTCACACACATGCACATATGCATATCCTGTCCAGGCAGGAATCCTCTAGCCACGCTGCTAGGATCCGCCAGCAAACTACAAAGACCTTACAAGCCTTCTGAGGCCACTTGCCATCCCTGCCTTTCCACCAGCAATTGAAAGAGGGTGTGGGTTCCATGCGTGACAATCCATACTCTAGCTGTGGAGTCCCTAAGAGAATGGCAACCCTTTCCCAGCCTTCTTTAGAACCCTGAGAGGTGGGGCAGTGGAGGCAGGGTGAGAGCCTGATGAAATGAGGAAGGCACACAAGCCTGCCTGACAACACCCTCCCGAGCGTTCAGTGGACACTAGGTCTGCAGCTGACATACAAGCCTGGACAGTGTGGGAAGGACACCCAGAGTCAAAGGAGAAAAAAGCTCTGCAATTCCCCCAGGCTGCCCTGGGCTGTGGGCTACATTTGCTGTGTGCAAAAGGAAATGCAGTTTGCTCTCTCCCTGGATATCTCTCTCACACACACACACACACACACACACACACACACACACACACACACACAATTTGGAAGGTCTGGAGGATTTATGCTCCTCTCCAGCACCCACGCCAGCCATTCATCATGCTGCCTCCCTGACAGTGGACTCCGCTCTGCCCGGCTTACCCCTCGGTAGGTGTCCTCGGGAGATTTATTGTAGTTCCAAAGGCGCAGGCCAGCAATGCTTTGGGCTCTGTCAAAGTGGATCATAACCACATGGTCCAACCCAGGGGAAAAGGGGATCAGCCACATGTGCTCATCCTCGGTGGTGATGTTCATGCCATCGATTAACCTGCAGGCAAGGAGGGCAGGTCAGCAAGAAGGTGGGAGGCCTCCAGGAAGCCTGCTTCCCTCGCCCAGCTATGTCTTGGAAGGTGGGAGAGTGGTGAAGTCAAGCGATATTTAAGAAGGGGTAAAAACAGTGTGTGCTCATGAAGGTGCCAAGAGACACTCATCCTCAACAGTTCAACAGAGACAGCTGTGTCCTTCCTGGGAATCCCTCAGCCTAGTGACCCCAGCATGGGAGACTTCTGTTAAGGATTATTATTCTGTGTGTCAGGAAGGCTGGATGTAGAAACAAGCTCATCACAGAGCTATGACACAGGTACCCTAGGATGTGCTGTGGTTAACGGGATCTTGAGATGTTGTGGTGTGGCCAGGCAGGCAGACCACAGGAAGCAGGGACCAACTAAAAGCTGGGAATGAGGTCCTGGCCTCAGTCAGCATCAGTGCTCAGATGGGGTGCACTAGGGTGGGGGTGGGTCTTTTCTCTGTTGTCCAGGATGTTCTGCAAGATGTGGAGGCAGTTTGACAGAAGTGCACCCCTTCTCTCTTGACAAACATCAGGGAACCTGGCAGACCTAGGCTAGGGACAAGTGCCAGAAGAGGCATGATTGTGATGAGTGAACCTGCTTGGGAGCCACAGGTCTGAGTGCCCCAGGGAAACCCCAGGCAGCAGCAGGAGGGGCTTCTAAACCAGTTACCTCAGCCCCTCTGCATCTATCCCTGCCTCAGCCTCTGCAGCCTGGACTCAACCTTTGTCCTCTGTTGTGGCATGGACACTTGAAGACTCGGACTTGGTGATAATCAGCCCCACCTCACTCCACCCTTGGACCCTAGGGACCTTGAGAGCAACTGTACTGTGAGCAACTCTGGCTGTGGCCACAATGCCCATATCTAAAATCAACTTTTCCCCTTACCATTTGCTAGTTTGAGGTTTAGAATAAATCTAAGTGTTCATCCATGGAGGTAAAGCGTTCTCTCTCCTGTGCTCTAAAAGGCTGTTATTAAATTGATGGATGGTGTGTCTTACAATTGCTGGCATGTTAAAACTGAGGAAATGCAGCAGGCTGACCCTGCTGTTTGTGAGGGAAGCTGGCTGCTGCAGACTGCTGTTTCCTTCCAAAGCAATCACTTCTGTCTTGGGGACTGGATGCCAGCAAAACTGTTGCAGAGCTTTGGGAGAGGGGACACTGGAGGTAGACAGCAGACAGGCTAGTGGCAGAACAAGTCTCCTCCTTTGCAGTCACCTCCTGGTTCGGCCCTTGAGAGACCCAGTAGCAACAAGCCTCTCTCATGTGTAGATCTGGGTCTCTAAACGTTATGTCCACCATCAGGGCCCTGTCATTGCAGGGATATGGTAGAGGTCAGATGGGGCAAGAGAGACAAGAAGAGCCTGGGCCATCCTGTCATATCCAAAGGCTGGGGAGGAGCAGTCAGTAGTAGAATGCTTGCCCTACTTGCAAAGGGGCTCTGGTTTCTATCCCTGGAACTTCAAACAAAGAAAACTAAATATTGTAAACAAATATGTAAATGAGCATGGGTACTCCCAGAATCTGAGATCACCAACAAGGATAAAAGATGGCTTTAGGCCAGGCCCCATGCCCAGCAGTAGAGGGCCAACAGAAAAGGTACTCAATACCATCTATGGAGGTTCTTTGTTTCATGTTTCATCAGGACATTTTTAAAGCCTTACAGATCCTTTACGGATACATTATGGCTCCCAGTTTTGTGCTTGTATGGGATTTCTGTGTGTGCAAATGAGTGTCTCTGTATGTCTAGCATCCCTGTGCTTTTTCTTCCATTTGTTGTGTTCTACTCCCACTTGTTTTTGTATTATTATCTCATTTTATTCTTCTTCTTTAGATTCCTGCTTGTTTTTATAATGAGATAGAAAGGGTGTGGGTCCTGATGAGAGGGGAGGAGGGGAGGAAGTGGGAGGAGTTGGGAGAGGGAAACCATAATCAGAATGTGGTGAATGAAAAACATCTTTTTGTTTTTTGTTTTTCAAGACAGGATTTCTCTGTGTAGCTCTGGTTGTCCTGGAACTTGCTAAGTAGACCAGGCTGGCCTTGAACTCAAGAGATCTGCCTGCCTCTGCCTCCTGAGCACTAGGATTAAAGACATACATTACCACATCTGACTGAAAAAAAAATCAATTTTCAATAAAAGAAAAATAGAAAAATAAACAAAAAAGAAGAGATGAGTTGGTGGTATACTTCTATAACCCCAGCTCTTGAAACTGAAGTAGGAGGATCTTGAACCTGAAGTCCTATTGGTACATACAGAGACCCTGTCTTAAGAAAACCAGAACCATGGAGGTGAGGAGTGCTCCAGAGTGAAGAGAGCCAATAGAATGGAAAAAATGTTTGTCAGACTCATATGGCAGGATTAAAGAGAAGAGATCAAAATGGCCAATAAGTATTTGAAACAAAACAAAACAAAACCAAAAAACATTCATCAACCCTAATGATCAGGGAAAACTGCTTTGAGAATCCATCTCACCCTATCAAGAAAACAAATGATAACCAATGCTGGAGAGGGTACAGGGGACAAGGACCCGTCACTCTTGCTGTTAGAAGTCACAGAAATCATTATGGAGGGTTTTCAAAACCCCCAAAAGAGATCTACCATGTGACCCAGCTGTAACTCTCCTGGGTTGATACTAAAGGACTGTAAATAAATCAGCACACCACGAGAAACTTGCACACTCTTGTTTACTGCTCTGCTACAACATACAGAGGCAGGACGTGGACTGAGTCTAGATGTCCATCAATAGATAGATGGGTAAAGAAATGTGGTACATACATGTAATGGAATTTTATGCACCCATAACGAAAAATGCAATCATAAGGTGTTTGCAGGAAAACGGATGCAACTAGAAAGTTAAGAGAAACAAGTCAGACTCAGACTTCTATGTTGTGTGTCTTCTGGCTTACGGAGCCTAAACCTTAAGTTATATATGGGTGCATACCTGTGCTTTTATATTAAAGAACTAGAAAGGGTTTCACTGGAGGGAAGGAAGGGATCTTAAGATGGGGATAGAAGCATAAGAGAACGTGCAGCAGACGCAGCTTAACTGGGAGAAGGAAGGAAGCTAATGAGAGGGCACAGGAAGGATGGGGGAGGGGAGAAGTGAAGACAAAGTGTGACGATGTGTATGAAGTTGCCTTAATGAAACCCATTTCTTTGTATTCTAACCTAAAATATAAAAATAAATGAAGGAAAGAACGAAGGAGACATGAGAGAAAGTTCACTGAAGTTTGAGGGCTTCTCAGACAATGGCACACTTGGTTACTGGATCTTAGCTTAAGTACACAGACAGTGGCTCAGGCACCACTACCCACAGATCTAGGTGTGACAAGGACATTGAGGGCGTGTTTGCCTTTTCAAGTGCTTCCTGGTCAGAGAGATGCACAGGAATGTTTAAGGACGACATGAAGATTGGGCTAGAGGCTGTTGGGATGATCTGTGGGGTGTCTGTCAAGTAGGTGATGGGGATGGTCAAGCTGGGTAGGTGTGGGTTTCTTCTGCAGCTGGCCTGCCAGAATCTACAGCCCACAATGACCCCAAGCAGTCAGTGTCAGCAGGATTGAAGGCCACAATGAAGGGACATCTTAAAGAGACAAAGAAGACACAGCCAGGACAAGGGACTACAATGTGAACATCCTCTTCCAACCTGAAGCCATGGGGGTTATTGTCGTAGTTCTACAGATAAAGAAACTGAGGCAGAGGAGATGCCCAACTCAGTAGTTAAGTGCTATGCTGGCATATCCCATAGCCCATGTCTAAATCATAACTCCACTTAAACCAGTCTGGCCACTTCTGGCCATTCTGACTTCAGCTTGTCCCTCTGTACATAGGGATAACAATAATGAGTCTTAGTCTATGCTGTGGCTTTCATGGATTGACATCTGTGATCTACTAGCATCTTAGTGTTGGCATTTACCAATCCAGTGCAGCACTTCTCTATTGGTTATTCTTGCTGTCCTCACTGTTACAGTTGTGAGAGCTTTGAACTCCCATCCTTCCAACTGTCTTTCCTTCTAATTAAGTCACATAGCTGTTTAGAGCAGGAGACCAAGTGCCAGTCATGATGAACAGCAGGCGCCTGTGGATGGATAATATAAAAAGCTTGCCCATTCACCCTAGCCATGGCATCTGGAATGTGCAGGAAGCAAAGCAGCCATAGTGGCCCCACACAGACTTTTTTTTTTTTTTTTGTCACTTTCAAGTTTGAAAAGGGAAGAAGCCTAGGGCAGGTATGTGCAAGTGGACAGGGTCGTCACCAAGGTCGACACACTATGCTGCTGGAGGCTCTCACTGAGGCCAGTGTGATATCACAGCATGCAGCATCTGCAGATACACCAGCCTGACTTCTTATCCTGACTGCTCTGCAACAGGAATCACCTGTAGAAAGGTCACCTTTGCTTCTTTTGGCCACATGCCGTCCCAGGCAGTATCTGATGTACATGATACCTGGGACACAGTGCATGTCTCTAGACCCCAACTGCCATAGTCAAGCTTCTAATACTTACTTGTCCAGGGTCCGTGAGTCATCACTGTACTCGGGCAGGTCATTTAAGTCCCTGGGAGAGGCAGAGAGCTGGTGTGGTTGGATGGACAGGGCCTCGCCGTCCTTGCCTACTACTTCCAGGCCAGTGAGTCCTATGTAATGCAGGTCCCCCCAGGAGGCTGTCAAGTTTAGTCGGAGGCCTGTGAGGGAAGGGATGTAGACAGTCATCACCAGAGGCTGTGGAGCCAGAAGAGAGCCATCCTTCGGCCTCTCCGTGAACTTTCTCTCAGGTATCCTCAGGCTAGACTGCTGCCTACTCAGGACATGCTGCAGGCAGGAAACCCACACATGGTTGGGTCACCTCATACCATGTCTTGTTCCCTGTTGGCTCTCTCATGTTGTTTTGCAACGAGATGTTCCTTTTCTGGCTTCATCATGCATCAGGACCCTTAGTTCTACCCAGATGATCTTTCCATTTTGTTCCTGTCCTCTGGACTGTGCTTGTGTTTCAGGGGCCAGGTCAGTGCTGCAATCACAGCCTGCCATGTCTTTGTATACTTCCTCTAACAAACCCCAGAGGCCACTACTTAGAAAATACCCATGTGGCCTGCCAGGTGGCTGACTCCTTAAGGGAACAACCCCACTTGTCTTTCTAGACTATTGTGTACCCAGGCACTGGCACAGTGCTGGCATAAAGTAGAGGCTCAATGCCAATGCATGCCTGGCAGTACCTAAATGGGAAGCCCATACCCAGAATTTAACATTTTATGCAAATGAGCTCCTCCTATGAGCCTCACTAGACTCAGGGTAAAGGAAGTGACTGCTGAGCCCATCCTTCCTCCTCAGCTTTCACACACACACACACACACACACACACACACACACACACACACAAACACACCCCCCCCACCTCCCCCGTTTCACCAGAGACCATTTCAGGACACCTTCTGTGGTCCTGGGACACTCATGCCAGGTGACTCATTCCATTGCCCAGAAAGCTCCCCTCTCTGGGTCATACCCTGTCACCCTGTCATAGACTTGGCTGGAGTTCTTCCTTTACCAGTAGAGCAGGGCCAAGTTCAGGGGCTCTCCTACCCTGGAGGTGCTTGGCCTGGCTAGCACCTAAGGTTTAATTCTTTGGACTTCTGCTGAGTGACAGTATGCTTGGAGGAGCTGGCAGAAAGCCTGGGGTCATGAGGTGCTCCATATTTCTTACGAGGATCTGCAAGTCCAGGAAAACTTCAGAACTCTCTAGGGGCCAGGCTAAAACCTCTCACCTCCCCGTCCTTGCCATCTTGTCCTACACCGTCATTTCCCAGCACCCTTTTGTGACTCAGCCTTCAAACTTCCTCTCTGTGGTGCCAAAGTTGCCCTGAGCAGCTCAGGAGTGATGAAGACCTGGGTTCTAAGCAGCACTGAGCAGACTGCTTGTTATGTACACATGCCCTCCAGGGTATGGATGGTAAGCAAAACAGCTGGCTGCCCCTCTAGCCTGTGGCCATGCTGCTTTCCCCCACAGAGCTGGGCTAGCTTCTCCACCCTGCATCTGGGCTGCATGGCTTATGTGCACAGGAGCTTGTCTTTTCTTTCTATCCTGTGCTGGTGCCAAGAGAGCTCAGTCACCTGTTGCTCTGGCCCATAGCAGCACATGCAGGCAGTTGCCGGTCCACATGCTGGCTGCTCGGAGACATGAGCAGGCTGAGGGAGAACACCTGAGTGGTTCAGGTGAATCGAGCTAGCCACAGAATCATGAGCGCTGGTGACTATGGACCACTGTATCCAGGTGCTCCACTGCGGATTTGTCTGTTCTGCAGCACACGCTAACTGTATAGTCCTTCAACTGGCCACATTCAGATGTGATCTCTTAGTGGTTGTCAGATAGTGCCCCCATAACTCTCCAAGCCCTTGCTCCACTTGCTTTCATCCTCATCTCTACATTAGTGTGCTTGTTTATTTTCCCGAGGCCAGGACTGATTCTTTTATCCCCAGACCTAGAACAGCAGTGCCCAACAAATAGATGCTTAATCAAATTTTGTTTTGAAACCTCTGATTGGTAGAAAAGTAGGTAGGTGGTTAGTGGACATGTCTCCCCCAATTCACAGTGAATGGTAAATGAATACTCATGATCATCTGCATGCGGAACTATGGTTTTAGATTTAGAGATGTGAGGTAGCTAAGAGTAAATCCCAGAGTGAGCAGTGCTCATTCTGCAGTCAACAGACACTGGGCAAATGCTGAGTACACAGCTCTACACACTTCTACATGCCCAAACAGAATGATGGGATGGGTGTTTAGGGAGGGGAGGGGAAGTGGCATCTGGGCTAGGGCCTGCATGCTAGGATGAGGCATGCTATCCTGCACTCTACCCTTCATTCCTAGAGGAAGATCATTCTAGGCTGACAGAACGAGTTGGGTCCACATCTGGAAGCAGCTAGCCAAGGGAGGAAAGGAGAGGAAACTAGAAAAGGAGGCTGAGCGCAACCCCATGTGGACTGAGAGGTTTGTGATGTAAGCAATGGGAAGTGATAGCAGGTTACTTACTTTTTGTTTTCTTTGCTTTGTTGAGACAAGATCTCCCTTTGTAGTCTAGGTTGAGTCCAGGGACTACAGATGTGCATTACCATGGTGGCCCACATATGGGATCAGGGCAGTGGTGCAGGCTGAACTGTATCTTAGAGGGTTAGACGCTGGTGCTGAGAGAGGCGCCACTGAGGGTGCTCTTAGTGGGAGAGGGCAGCAGGGGACACAATCAAGGTGTGTCTAAGAGGCACTAGAGCCTAACGGCTTGAACACAGAAGGAGAAGAAGGGATTGATCCAGGTGACAGAGTGGTGTGGGTAGTGTCTAGGAGAGAATGCCTGCATGTGGAGGAGGGAACAGATTGGGAAGGGAGGGACAGGAGGAGGCAGAAATGCCTCCTCTCCTTGGGAACAAGAAGCCTTTCCCATGCCTGCAGTCCCTTTGTGTCTGTAAGATGCACCTGATCCCATTGATTCAGGGCTCTGAATGCTCTGGCTCTCCTTGTAAGCCGATATCCATGTTCCATATTCATTTTCCTCCGTGCATCAATTAGTATTTATACAAATGGAAATTAATTTTGTTATTTCTCTCATGTTTTGGCCCTCTCAACTCCTTCCCTATTCATTGTGGCTGATATTTGCAAAACTTCCCAAATGAGTGTCATCTGCAAATTAGCAAGTCATATATCCCCCTTTCAAAGCATGAAGAGGATTGGCCATGTCCATCCACCGCCTCCCCCAAACACACACCCCTGGAGCCTACCTTATTAAAGTGCACTTCACATGCACAGGTTGCTAAGCAGGTGGAGGATGGGATGGGGGTTCAGAGAGAAATGATGGAGGAATCTTGGGGCTCTAAGCTCAAGAGAGAGGCAATGGTACAGTGGAGAGGCCTCAATGTTCTCCTAGCAGGTATAACGATCAAAGTCACAGTACTCTACTCCAGGGCCAACCTCTCTGAACACTGCAATGTTATCTCTGAGAAAGACTGGGTTTGGTCCATACAAAGGGCTTTGGGGAAAATTAGCAGGTAGACAGGACAGTGGCGGCTTCTCCCTGGCAGTACCTTCACCTGCCTTTCCTCCAGGACCCTCCAGGAAGAGGGTCTGGCTCAGCCAGGCTGTCTGGGCAGCTGACCACTCTCACCAGGCTACAGGGACAGCTGATGATCCATGTCTGGTCAGATATGGTTTTCATATCTCCTACCTGTCCAGCCCCACATGTTGAACCACATAATGAATTTATGGACAGGCTTGAAATACACAAGCTAGACCCAGAGACTTAATTCTAGGGCTAGATGATCTGGGCAATAAAAGTGGCTTTTGCTCTTGGGTTGCTAGTAATGGGTGGATGTGAGCACAAAACTCCCTGGAGCCTCTGGTGCACAGTCTTCCCATGAGCCACTGGTGCATGGCTCCCATGGAGAAGAACAAGAGTCAAACAGGGTAGAAAGGCAGAGACACAGCAGGTCTCCATGATGTCATTTCCCTGTCTGCATTCAGCTGACTAAGAAACTAGTGACTTCTAGGTGCAGAAAACCACTAGAATCTCTTTTTGCTCAATTCAGCTTGAATTCAATTTCCATTGTGTGTGTGTGTGTTCTTGTGTATTAGGTTCTATGTATGTGTGCACGTGGAAGCCAGAGGACAACCTTGGCTGTCATTCTTCCTTACTGGGTCCTAGGGTACACTAATTAGGGCAGACTGGTGGTCACAGAGCTCCAGAGTTTCAATTGTTTTCATCTTGCCAACACTGGGATGCAGATATGCATTGCCATGTCTGACTTTATGTGGGCACTAATAACAGAAATTACCAGGGTTCTCCAGTTTGTATGCCAAATGGACCATCTCTCTGCCCATTTGTTTGTTTGTTTATTCACTTATTCAGGCAAGATCTCTCGTAGAACACAGGCTGACCTTGAACTCAGGCCTGCCGGCCCCTGCCTCTCAAGTGCTAGAATTAGAGCTCTTTAGTCTGTTAGTCTAAAGTAATTCAGTGACCTGGAGTGGAAAGAGCAATAAGGATTCAAAGTAAGTCACCTTTCTGTCTAAGAAACCATTTTTTTTTTTTCCCCCTTTTGGGCAAGGGTTCTCACTGAGGACAGTGGGAAGGTTTGGGGAAACTGGCTGTAGAAGAGCCAGCAAGAAGAGGTACAGTGTAAATTAGGCACCACCCAGACCCTTGTCCTAGGAAGGAGACTGCCTGTGCTACAGGGTTAATGAGTATCTTCAGAAAGGTGTGTCCTTCCTGGATGTAGCCTATGACCAGAGACATGAAGACACAGGGACATGAAGACCAAGCTTTCTCTCAACTCAGGTTATCACCAGCATCAACCCAGTCTCTCTGCTTCCCATCTAGCTGCTGAGCCCTTTATGAGGCCACCTTTGTCTGCCCCTTTTGAGGGTCATGGAAGGCTCCAGTCATCCTCCCTCAGAGCTATTGTAGAGATCCCATACTCAGACCACGCAAACTGGGCAGGCAGGGAGCCAGAAGAGGCATTCTGACCCAGGAGCTTCTACCCACTAAGGGAAGGGGCCAGGCAAGGCTGGGATGAACTGGGAACTGGAGGTGTGAGGCTGCTTCTGAAGAAATGGGGTAGGGTCACAACCCTTGTTTTCAAGAGATAAACTGAAAGCAATCAACAGAGCAGCAGGAAGGACAAGAAAGAAAAGGAAGTAAGGGACACAGAGAACCTGTTAACAGGGTCCTGGGGGTGGGGCAGAGTGATCACAGACAGCCATGACCTCAGCTTAGAGCTTTCTTAGACAATGAGGGGCTGGCATGGATATGAGTGAACTAAGAGAGGAACTTGTCTGGAAGGAAGACAGAGGCCCAGGAACCCAGATGAGATCTATTCGGGGAGGCTTGCTGGCTGAGCAGCCTTATGTCTGTCAGTATGTGAAATTGGCCAACACTTCAGAGTCTGCCTAAAATCATGGGTTCTGAAGAAGTCACAAGGCCTAGGCCTTGGGCCATGTGATTTCCTCACACCCCCATCCTTAACCCCTTCTTTCCTTTGTGTAAGAGCTGAGCTGTGGCTGAGTTCCATAATAGCTCTAATTACTAAGCCTGCAGCAGCCTGGAGGCAACTGGCTCCCAAGCCCAGATCCCCAGTGGACACATAGGTGGCCTGGGCACAAACTACAAAATGCCACAATGATTCTCTGATAGTGCAAAGTAAATAGAAGGCCCGGCCAGGTACTTGGGGAAGGTACTCACATAGCCCATAGAAGATGCCTGGCTCAGGTGTGGTGACTTCAGAGACAGGGGGGCTGGCTTGTAGCTCTAGCCCTGGTACCTACAGGATGGTTGGGGGGAAACAGGGAGAAGAGAGGTTTTAGTGGAACCCACACAGTTCCTTTACCAGATTCATTGCCCATCCCATGCCCAGGGAATCCCTACGTCTGTTTTTGTATGCCTTCCCTTCCTATGATGAAGCATGTGGGTGTCTGGAGCCTGGGACCACATCCCTACCCATAGCTCTTACCGACAGCTGAGCGGCGAGGGTACCACTGGTATTTAGATTTTCTCAAAGTCTCTTGTGGACCCATAATGCTTATTGAGTGAGAGGGAAGGAAGATAGAAGAAAGGGATAGAGGAGGACGGAAGAGGAGGGGGAAGGGCACAAGGAAGGAGGGAGGCAAGGACTCAGGGAGGGAGGGGAAAAGGAGGGAGAAAGGAGGATGGATGAGGAAGAAGAAAAGGAGAAGCCAGGAAGAAGCAGAGCTGGAGGGAGAAGAGAGGCGGGAGGAAAAGAAGAGGAAGAAGAAAGATGGAGGAGGAAAGGGAGACAGGAGAGAACAGGAAGGAAGAGGGGTGACGAAAGGAGGCAGAGAGGGAGAGGAGAGGCTGAGACTAAGAGAGGAGAAAGGGAGGAAGAAGGAAGAAAGGGGACCTCAAGCCACAGCAAGTGCCCCCACTTTGCCTGTTCAGAATTTGCATCTTAGGGGCAAGCTGAGACTCCTGTATTGTTAGAGTTTCTAGTGGACCCCATGGGCAACCAGTCTTGTCTACTGATAGGTCAGAGAAGTCTGCTATACTCCGATTGGGGTCTCTATGTAAGACTAATTAACTTATCATTTAATATTAATTCTCCTGGACAAAGAAGCCTCCAGTGCTTCAGACAGGGATGGTGGAGGGCAAAAGGAAGTTAGAAGTCGCCTACCCCAGGACCAAGCAGTCCCTCACGCTTTGCAGGTCAGACCCTCAGCAGGTGCACCTGGCCTTGACATTTGGAAACCACTGGGCAGATGAAGGACTTCAAGGTCAGCTCCCTGTTGACCCACAGGTCAAGAGTAGATTGGTGTGCTTTGTGGGCAGGGAAGGCTTGAAACTTCCGGTTAAAAGTTTGCCACTTTTAAACTGAGATCGTTTAAGACCCAGATTTCTGGCTTCTTTTGAAAAGATCATGAGAACAGGCAACAATGGGTGCTGAGCTGTCACTGGGCAGAGTAGCAGTCCCTTCTCAGGCTCCTGCTTGTGGCTATCTTGACTGGCCTTGCTGCTCCACCCCCATTGAACAGGGATTTGGTCTCTAGGCCAGCTGCCTGCTTTCCTCACACACTTCTGTGGGCCAGCCTGTCTCCTGGGGCTTCTGGCTGTCCCGTCCATCTTCCTTCTGTTCCTCTTTCTCTGCATTACAGGACCCTCCCTTGAGACCCTGGGGCCTCTCCATTTTCATCAGTGGACCCTGACATGGGCTCACTCTTGCCCATTTTCTTTAGCATTATGCACTCAGATTCTGACTTTGATACCTTCATGGTATTCCCTCAGTCAAGACACTTGATCCATGCCCTTAGCAGGAATACAACAGTCCCTACTTAAGGGTCATCTTGGGCTGGGCTTACGAAGCCTGTATCACTAGTGAGCTCGGGTTAGGGCATGTGATCAGGCAGCCAGCTGTGTCACTGTTTTGTTTATAAATGGTTCCAGGGGTAGAACCTGGGCCTAAAGCATGCCAGGCAAGTATTTTTCCAATGAACTACATCTACAACCTTCTTTTTGCTTTTATTTTGGGACAGAGTTTCTTTAACTTGGCCAGGATGGTTCTGAACTTATTCTACAACTCTGATCTGCCTTAAACTTGCAAATGGCTGGCTTTCAGGCCTGTACCAACAGGCTCAGCTCTGGTTATTTTTTTCCTTTACATGATTTTTTTTTCCACATTACATCCCCATTGCAGCCCTCTCCCTCTTCTCCTCCCAGCCTGCCCTTACAAATCCCTCTTTTCCCTGCCCTCTCCCCTTCTTCCCAGAGAAGGGGAAGCCCCCCTTGAATACTGTGCTCATTGTTTTAATTGAAAGCCTGCCTCCTTCAGACATTTCTGTTCTATTTACAATGGTGAGTGATCTGAAGCAGCCCCAGACACACCCCTCTCCCCAAAGACAACACAACCTCTATATTATACACACACGGCACTAAGCCAACATCCAGCCTATACTTCCTGGCTTTGATGAAAATTTGAATCCTTACTTCACTTCAATTTTTTAAAAAAATAATTAGAAAGTGAAATATGAAATACTGAATAGAAAATGAAATAGAAAAAATGGGGACTGTCAAGGCAGCAGCCCCAGCAGCATAAAGGACATCCATCTTCCTTTCCCTCCCTGCCCTGAGTCAGGAGCAGTAATCCATTTAGGAGCTGTCCTACTACTTGGAAGGCTGAGGCAGGAAGAGAGTGAGTTCGAGGCCAGACTGTGCTGCATAGTGAGACCTTGCCCTGAACAACAAAAGGAATACAGTTAGGGGTACTCCCCAGGCCCACTCCAGTCCTACCTGGTCCTGGGCACCCAAGCCAGCCTGTGTGAAAGGCCTTTCATCCTGACCTTCGCCGTCAGCAGTGCTGGGCCTCCTTAGTGCCTCTTCAGGCTGAAGGCCACAAAGACTCTCGGCATCCACGTCAAAAGTATCATCCAAACAGAATATGGCCTCCAGGATGTCCTCATCCATGGTGAATAGAATAGTGTCTCCAAAGTGCTCGGGGGCTGTGCACACCACCAAGAAGAGAGAAGATTCAGCTGGTCCCAGGCCCCAGTGATCTGCCATCCATTATGTGGTCTCAAGCAACTGACAGTTCTTGATGTGAGCCAAGAGCTCAGCCCCCACATTTCACCAAGTTCAGAGCCACATTAGTGGGACCTCATGGAATAAGAATTCTTGTCATCTCTCACCATACAAGTCCCTGGTGTGCATGAGGCACTGGGTGCCCAACCCAGATCCCTGGACCTGTTTCTGCAGTACTGGGATACAAGACCCCAGGGCCTTGCACATGCTACTCAAGAGGTCTACCACTGACCTATAGTCATAGACTTTCCCTGCCTTAAATCTTAAGACAACCTTGTTAAGACCCAGACTGCCCCTGAACTTAGTCTATAGCTTATATGAGCTAGAGTCTTTGGTGAAGAGTGTGTATGGGACAGGGGGTGGTCTCATGGGTGACTTTACCATCCATGCATAACCCTAGGGTTAGAATTGCAGGTGTACACTGCCTAGCCTGGCTTCCTGTGGGCCCATTTATAAAGCACCTCCCCCAGAAGGTATGGGTATATTCTCTCAACCTGGGGAGCTGGGCTCCAATGACTGGCTGGCCCCTGGACTCCCTAAATGTCCTACCCCTTTGCCTTAAGGCAAGAAAGATGCTACAATTCATGACCCTGACCTTGCAGAAAAGCCCCTTCTCAGGTTCAAGATCCTAGTCTCTATATAGACATTTAGTGTTAGAGGGCCAACTCTGGCCCACCCATCCTGGAGGAGGTGATGGGTGCACCTCATGTCTAGGAAGACCTTACCTGTCCTGGGCTAGCTTATGGGTTTCCACTCTATGCCTCAGTGAGCAGCAAACAAGGACTTGTAGAAAATCCCCATAGATATACTGTACCTCCCATCAGGGTTCCTGAGGCTTTGGCAATTTCTCCTTCAAAGATGCACTGAGTATCCAACAGCATCGTGATGTCCTTCACACCTCGGAAGGAATGGATTCGAGATTTATTGTAATTCCAAATCCTAATCAGGGCAACTTGGCAAGGGTGTGTGAACTCAATGGAGATTGTGTGGGTCATGCCTGGTGTGAAGGGGGCCAGCCAGACGTGCATGTCATCCTGGGTCCTGTTCACCCCATCAATGAGGTTGGAGACTACACGTGGATCTTTCCCATAAGCTGGTAAAATATTGATGTCAGGGGGGTCCGCTGTAATGCTGGAAATCTGTACTGGTTCCCCTGAGGAGCTGAATATTTCTATGCCATTAAGGCCAACATAGTGTCTGTCTCCCCATGTAGACTTGATGTCAATGACCAAGTGCTGTCCATAAGGGAGGACTGGGATTTTAAAGTCGCTGTCACCATCTGTCTCTGTGGAGGGCTCTGGCTGCTCCTCTCTGCAAGGGGCTGGGGATTCCTCATAGCGGCTGCTCCTCTGCTGCTTCAGGAACTCATCTAGGATGTCCCCTTGTGGCTCCAGGGCAGAGATTCGGCCCCGGTGGGCACGGTCAAAGGCAGTGAGGGAGTCCCATGATGCATGCAGTGCATGTTCCTGCTCACCATACCACTGCAACCAAGGCAGTGTCTGAGTGGCCTGGGTGTCTTCTGAAAGAGAACACAGGAGGGGAACCCTATTAGTGTCACATCTTGGAAACTGCCTCATGCATTCCTCAGGAACCAGGGAAGCTCTGTTGCTTCATTAAAGCCACTGTCTTGTTTGTCCCTCACAATGCTAAGAAGGGTGTGTCAATCCTGTCTTATAGATGAAGACACTGAAGCTCAGAAAGCAGAGTGCCTGCAAAGCCAGATTCATTCAGATATTAATTAATTAATAAATAAGGTATACTCCACAACACGGAGATGGTCCACATGAGTACTCCACAACTTCAGCTAGGTGAACTATAGCTTCTTGTCCCACATGATCTTCAGTGTTGGTCTTGACAAAGAACTGTTTATCATAAACCAAGTCTAGACTCTCTTTTCAGGAAAAATAGGAAGTATTTTTAATAGACTTTGAACTTTCTAGGAGTACAACTGTTGTGCAAATCAGGTGAAGAGCTACGGGTTGAATCTTGAATGTCCCCTGAAGGCTAATATGTTTCAGGCTTGGCATCCACACTGTGGCACTACTGGGAAGGGTGGAGCCTTTACGAGGTGGGGCCACATCCCTGAAGGGGACACTGGGATGTTCTCCTAATCACTCTCCATCTACCATCAGGTGAGCAGCTTCCCTCACTACACACTGCCATCACATGCTGCCTTTTGTAGGCCCAAAGCAATATGGCCAAATAGCCCAGGCCTGAGCCTCTGAACCTGTGGGTCACAATGATCTATTTCCTTTGAAATTTGTTCATCTTGAGTACCATGGTGACAGGAAGCTGACCCAGGAAGGCTATTTTGGCATTAGAAACTTTACCAGATGTCACACCACTTTGAAACTTCCATAGCCAGGGACATACCAAGGCCCATGGGGTCTGAGTTGGTCACAGCACAGGCTGCACTGGAGGCTGGCCCAGTCACATGGCTTTGGCAGCACTACAAGGCATTATTTAACAGCTGGATGACTGCTCAAGAAAGAATGTTAAGCCTGAGTACCAGCACTGGTCTGAAGAGGCAGGAAGATCACAAATTCAAAGCAGTCAACTTCAACAAGTGTATTAAAGGGCAAGGCACCTGTCTACTCCCACGTATGGGCAAAGCCTGAATCTGAGCATGAGAACTCAACTAGTACTTCAAGGAAGACTCTGAAGCCTCTCTCAGAATCTGTGAGCTCAGTGTGACCATCAGGCAGTGGCCCTTCCTCGCAGCCACACACAGCCAGTCATGGAAAGATGTCTTTCCGAATAGACAGTGGCACACAGCGCTGCATTCCAGGCTGCTTTCATACTGGGCAGTGCTTGCACTCCACTCCCTGCCTGCACACTAGGGAGCTTGGCACTATCAATTACTCCTCTCTCTAGAATCTTCCAACACTGCTTCCTCCAGTGCTTTCTGTTGCTCGCTCTGCCTGCAGACATGCATTAATCTGTCTAGAAAAGGGAGGCACCAGATCCTGTGGTTCCTTCCCATCATGCCCTGTTCTCCCCTTTTCTGTACAGACATCCTGTTTCCTATCTCAATAGTGGCCTCTCAACTCCACCCTGAGCTCAGCCTCTCTTCTTTGAGGAACAAGCCTCAGTTTTCTGAAGACCATCTTACTTTGAGGCTATCCACACAGAAGCTCAGGGGGCTGTCATTCCCCTGGCTGAGCCAGACAAATGGGATACAGGGCTGGACTGTGGGGGTGATTTGACTACACTGTGGGGAACCTGCCTAGAAAGGATGCCAACTTGGGAGCAGGAACCAAAAGATACAGAGAAACTCTGATGGCTTTATATGGGCTCCTGCGTCCATCTGTTCCCAAGAGCGCCCTGGTGGCTTTTGACACTTTGAATGCCTAAGATACCTATGACTCTCAGAAGTCCCCATTTTCATCAAATGACAATGACTCGAAGTCTTTGTCAGTCTTCACTTCATGCATGACATTCCAGACAAAGGTCTTGCATTTGACAGTCTGTCTCCCAGTGGCTTAGGAAACACACCACTTCAGCTCCCTGACCCAGAGAGCTAGCTAGCTTTTGCTTCTTTTCCTTTCCTTTCTCTTTCTTTTCCCCCCTGTATTTCTCTTTCTTTGCTTCTTTCTCTCTACCCCTTTGAGATGAGATCTCATTACATAGCTCAGGCTGGCCTCAAACTGTGATCTTCCTGCCTCAGCCTCCAGAATTTCAGGAGCACATGTGTGCCCACCACACCCAGCCTACTCCCAGGCTTCTCATCACAGTGGTGCCACCCTCTTGTTGCAAAGTCTAGGAGTACTTGAGACTCACTTGATCCTTGGTTCTATCCTGCCTTGGTCTTGCCCACCCTCAGCCCCATGGTCTCTCAGCTCCACACAGGCACTGATCAACCTCAGATCGAGTTCTACCATAGTTCTCCAATTCCAGTGACAAAGCTAGGCTCTTTGTTGGTGGCAGATAGGAAGGAGGGGACAAAGCAGGCAGGGGAGAACCCACAGATGACAGCCTCCACACTGATCTGGGGTACTGAAGGCAAGAAGATATTTCTAGCACCTCACGCTATCTGTGTGTGGTCTGGTCACTTTAACACCTTGAACCATGAGCCTACAGCAGAGTTTGTCACATGCTGTTTTCATTGCCACAATCATTTCTTATGCCAAGAATAAAAATGATTTTGTTCACTGTGCCCACAAGCCCTGTTGTGGCTCTTCCTAATTCTGCAGCCTCCATCTCCCCCAGCTACTGCTATTCTGCTCCACCCCACCAGATGTCTTCTTCAGTGGGGCTTTGCCTTTCTCTGCCTTCAGCTGGGCAGCTCTTCCTCCAGATAGTCACTTCCTTTCAGTGTCCCCCCCCCATCCTTGCTCCCTGGCATGACCTAGTGCCACACACAGAAAGCATGAGGTACTAGAAATACCTAGGAAGTGTTTGCAGGGACAGGAAGGCCTGTTGACACTAGCTTCTTGCCTTCAGTCTCTTGGATCAGCTTGGAGGTTATAACCTGGAGGTTCTTCCATGCCTGCCTTGTCCCCAGCTTCCTATCTGCCACCAATAAAGAACCCCGAAGTCCCCATATTCTCTCCTCCCAGGAACTGGTGTGACATGTGGCAGAAGGGTCTCTAGCACAGGCTGTCATCATTTGGGTCTCTGTGATCTGAATTCCTCTGACTGAAAGCAGAGCTGGCCTACGAGCATGCCAGGAAACATTAAGCACCACACATCAGGAACTTGGCTGGCATGCGTCTGCCAGGGAGCAGGGACTTGGAATTCCTTATGAGTCTGCCTTCCAGACTCCTTCCCGAGTCACATACTCAGTTCTAAAAGGAGAGGTATAGACTTTCTCCTGGCCCTGTTGGGTGTGATGGCAGCTGGACATCCAGGTGTCTCCCTGTGTGTCTCTGCTGGGAACATGCTCTGACTACTACTTGGGACTAAGCTAAGGCTTGGCTTGTCATTGCTAACAATCCTATCCTAAATCTGTAAGACAAGAAGTTTCCTATTTCTTTTCTATGGTACTGAGGATGAAAGACATGTTAAACACTCTTTCATTAAGCCATGTCCCCAGCTCCCAAATGAGCAGCAGAAAGCAATGGTGTCCCTCTGCAGTGTGCGAAGTCTAGAAGGATCTCTGATGATGACATGACAGGATTCAAGATGCCAAAAGGCTCCTAGTGTGTGGAGTCAGATATGGAAAATTGAAGCTCAGAGTTTATAAAACTGCCCTCATCACCATCACCACATCTGTGTCAATGGTCAATAACACAGGAAACAAGAATAGACAAAGGAAAATACAATTCCCTTTCTTCCAGTGCATCTGCTTCAGCCACTGCTGGCTGGGCAATGTCTGGACAGCTGACCCAAATCTACCTATCAGCATCCTCTGAGACTCCAGACCTGGCTGCAGGGCCCAGAGCCAACACTCAGTCACTTGGAGCTGAAAGGCCTTTGGCTGCCTGTGAACAACTAGCAAGGAAAAGGTAGCCTAGTGGACATGAGGAGAAACCAAGGGAACAGGGAGAAGGCTACCAGTCTTTGGTACCCCAAGGTCTTCACCTACTCCTCTTCACTGGTCATGGTAAAGGATGAGACCTCATTCACCTGTGGCCAACACACCCCACTTCCAGAATGGACATAGCAGTATAGTAAAATAAGATTCCCTGCTGGGCCACAGTAAAGGCACTGTGGTGGATTCACCATGGTGAGCTCTGTGAAGCTTATCACTCCACTAGCATTTTGATGGACTCAGTCAGCACGCTTCTTAGAGGCCCAGGCAGTAGGTTTTAGAATTGGGTGATGGGTGATAACACTATTTCTAAACAACTTTCCTTGTTAGCAACACCAGCTAACAAGTATTGAATCTCAAGGACTTGATTCTTGATGTGTCACTGAGCCAAGTAGGGAAATGCCTGGCAAGAAATTCAAATGAGATTGAGGCCTCTGAACTTGGGCAGTTGGACTGTTGCCTGTCACCAATAACTTCCTGCAGCTCCATGTCAGTTTAAAGCCTGGCTGGCTATTCAGTGAGTGTTGGCAGTTATGCTAATAGGCTTAGAATGGTAGGACTGATCCACTATGGCTCAAATTCTATACTAGCCCCACTGGTTGTGGGAAAGGAATCTCTAGAAAAGTTACTTAAACTTCACATTTTTTATCTGTAAGATGGGGCTGTCAAGAGGATTCAGAATCATTAAAGTTGGACCAGACCTTGGCAAAGAATACATGGATCCAGGTCCTGCTTGTCACCACCGTCCTGCCCCACAGCATGTCACCTAAACTAGGCTTTCATTCTCAGAAGGCTTCTCTTTCTTTTACTGTCTATGTTCTTTAGTGTGTGTGTGTGTGTGTGTGTGTGTGTGTGTGTGTGTGTGTGTATACATAGATTTCCCTGCCTGTGGCGGCTACAGGGACTATCCATCTCTGTTGAGACAAGGTCTCTCACTAGCCTAGATATCATGATTTGGCTAGTGGCTGGCCAGCAGGGATCCTCCTGCCTCTGCCTCTCCCAGAGCTGGAATTAGGTGGGTTTTGGGCATCCAAATCAGGTTCTCAAGTACTTTGCCAATCCCCCTCACCCCTGACCATTTTAATGTTTTTCTTGAGTCAGGATCTTTCTATATAGCAGAGGCCTGTCTTGGTGATACTCCTGCCTCAGCTCCCTGAGGGTAGAGGTTTCAGGCTTAGCCCCGCCATGCTTTTCTGGGATTTCCTGGCCTCCACTTTATCCAGTCTCACAGTCTAGATGAAAGGTGGGTGGTAGCACAGACCCAGAGGACAGCCAGAGGTTGGGGGGAGCCCTCAGATTCTGAGGGATACAAGAGGAACCAAGCACTCACTGATGTAGTGACCAGAGATGACTCACTAAGGAGGATGAGCAGGGATTCCTGTGGCTACACCAAGAAGCAGACTCAGAGCACAGATGATGCAGGCTGGGCATGGGGGAGCAGAAGCATTACCCATTTGTTGAGGCATGCTTCTCTGCCAGGTACCTGCCAAGCACAGCCCACAGATCTCAAATGAACACCTAGAATCCCTGAAGAAAGGGGTGCTTTGTGGAGGCCTTGTGGGAATAGGGGAAAGGACTTAAAATTGAGGCCAGCAGGTCCGCGGGGTGGGACAAGGCACAGGCTGGCATCTCATTCATTACTTGTTGAACTTTCCCCAGGAACCAGGGAAGCTCTGTTGCTTCATTAAAGCCATTACCTTGTTTGTCCCTCACAACTTTAAGAAAGGTGTGTCAATCCTGTCTTATAGATGAAGACTCTGATGCTCCAAGAGCAGAGTGCCTGCAAAGCCTGATTCATTCAGATATTAATTAATAAATTAGGTACTCCACAACACAGGGGCAAGTCTGGGTGTCCCTACCAGTGTCCCCTCCCTGGTGCCCTCTTCTTATACAGATGGACACAGCATTCCCTTCATAACACCCACTTTACTCAGGATGGACATGCAGTGCCTGGACCCTGGTGCCTTCTTACTCAGGATAGATATGTGAAGACCACACCCTGAGCCCCTTTCACATTTAGGATGTGAATAACCCACTGCAAAGATTACAACAGTCTCAACCTGAACTCTGCCAACAGATGTCACTTTTGTTTTCATTTTAATACTGGGAATTAAGCCCAGGGCCTTGCATCACTGAGTTACTGTCCCAGCCTTCTGCCTCTATATTTTGAGAGAAGGTATCACTAAGTTGATCAGGCTAGCCTTGAACTCACTCAGATGCCTATAAGTAGGTCTTGGACTTGTAATTAATCACCATCAGTTGCTAACACTATCAAGCAAGACTCCCGTACTCTAGTTTGTCCATATGGACAAAAGCAAAATCAGACTGGCACTCTAGCCATGCATTCCTGGAGGCCAGCAGCAAGACTGTAGAGTAGAGGCTGCCTCCTTCCAATGGCCTTGGGCCTTCTGGCCTTCTAACAGTACAGACTCAGGTAAGTTACCAGGGACTAATGTCTTTACCAAAGGTGGAGAATCAAGTCCAGGTTGGAAAAACCTTGCAGTGCAAGAAAAATGGGCCAAGGTGACATCCTGGTGCCAGTGACAATCACATCTAGGAGTTTAACAGGCAGAGTTCCTGGTCACCTCATTTGTCCTGGCTGAGACAGTAGATTTGTGACCCCCCTACTTGAGAATAGCCCCCTTGTTTTATAGATAAGGAAAGCAGGGTCCAGGGAAACAAATGGTTTCATTCCAATGGGGGCAGCTTGAAGCTTACCTTTGCTGGCTGGCTGGTCATCACCATAGCTACTGCTGGCCTCCTTCTTCAGAGCCCTCCTCCCACTAGCAGGGCGATCCCTGTTAGGAGGCTGGCTAAAGATGTCTAAGTCATTGCCACAGGCTTTGGAGGATGCCTTGGGGGGTCTCTCTTCAGTGATGACATTCCAGCTGCTAGTCCGCCCTTGCTCACGCCGAGGGCCTTTTTCCCTGGCCTCCACCACTCCAGGAGCATCACCAATGACATCATCAGATGGAAGACTGCTCTTCTGTTCCAGGTCTTTTTCAGGACTGAGCCATATGGGTTTGGGCTTCCTGACTGTCTGTTTTTTGTCCATCCCTGCTAGAGAAGGCTGTAACCAGTGTGGGGTTTTCCCGGTGGGTTCGGGGATTTTCCTACCTCTGAGGTTTTCCAGATGTTGGATCAAAGAGGGTTCTTCTCCTAGGGGTAGACATTTCCCAGGAGAGGAGGAAGAAGGGACACTGGGCCCATCACCCATAGAGGCAGGGGTTGCCAACAGCCTTACATCTTCCTGTAGCTTGGACAAACTGTTCTTTGGGCAATATGTAGAGTTCACCTTTTCACCAAGGAAATCTCCTTGTGAGGAAAATGTCATATCCAAGGATTCAGCTGGCTGTGAGCAGCTGAGCCCAAGCTCCTTATCCTCACTCCTGGCAGCCATCTTGAGGGCGCCTTTGCTTTCTTTGCAGCCAGTGCTCAAGGCCTTCTCTGGGCTCTCATTCCTCTCGCTCTGAAGGTCAACAGGGATGGTACAATCGAAAGGGGTTTCACTTCCTCCTTTCTCTAACACACCATCAAAGACGAGGCTTTTGTTGACATAGAGTTTCACGTTCTTAGCACCAATGTCAAGATCCTGAGTGTACAAAATGGAGCAAAAAGAAAGTATGAGTCATCAGTCTGATGTGTCAAACTGTGTTAGTGGAAGATACCCCAAACAGAAAGGTAAAGTGCCAGATATGTGATCTCTAGAGCTGTGCCAGCCCCTGTGAAATGGATTCCCTCTCCTCTCTCTGCAAAGCCCACATATTCTACAATCAAAGAACTTTCTCAAAGAGGCAGCCTCAGCCTGCTGTCTTGGCTTTCATCGCCTCCTGTCAGGACATTGTTAATGGCCCACTAATTGGTTTCACTGCTTCCTGGTCTCCTGCTGCCACCACCTGATTCATGCTGCTACCAGAGTTAACAAAGATGCCCATGCTCCCTTGTGAACCCTTTCAAGGTTTTTCACTGCCCAGCCAGTCTCTAAAGATGTAACGATATATACGCTTGTCATTCTAGCACTTCCAAGGCCCAGGACAGTGAGTTGGAAGCCAGCATGGGCTACAAAGTGAGATTCTTGTCTCAAACAAAATAAAATAAAAACAAACCCCCCCCCCCAATATATGTATTTTAAGTAAACTAAAGTGAAGTGTGGTTCCTGGAGCTTCTGCATCAAGCAGATCTGGTGTGCACATCAACTGCAGTCTCCTGGACTCCTCGGATATCTCATATTGTCTGAAAGAGCTCCAGGGATGGAAATGGAGAGGAGAAGAAGGCCCAGAGACAGGTCCAAAGTGGGATCCAGCTCAAGGGGAGGCCCCAAGGCCTGACACTATTACTGAGGATATGGAATACTCACAAAAAGGGACCTAGCATTGACTGTCTTCCGAAAGACCCAACAAGCAGCTGAAAGAGTCAGATGCAGATATTTGCACCCAACCAATGGGCAGAAGCTGCTGACCCCTGTGGCTGAATTAAGACAAGACTGGAAGAAGCTAAGGAGAGAGGCAACCCTGTAGGAGGACCAGCAGTGTCAACTAACCTGGACGCCAGAGATCTCTCAGACACTGGACCACCAACCAGGCAGTGTACACCAGCTGATATGAGGCCCCCAACACATATACAGCAGAGGACTGCTGGATCTGGGCTTAGTCAGAGAAGATGCACCTAACTCTCAAGACATTGGAGGCCCCAGGGAGTTTAGAGGTCTGGGGGTGGGGGGTGGGGTGAGGAGTGGGGGATGGGGACATCCTTATGGAGACAGGGGGTGGGGAGGAGGTATGGGATGTGGAACAGCCAGAGGGTGGACCAGGAGGGGAATAAAATTTGGAGTTTAAAATAAATAAATAAAAGATTTTTAAAAAAGAAAAAAGAAAAAGAAAGAAAGAAAACCAGCTAAGGAAAAAAAAGCAGAGCCTAAGACAAGGACTTGGTGTAAACAGGAAGTAGGGAAAGTAAGACAGGGTACAAGAGGTGTTCCCAAGAGGGTCTGAGCGCTTCACAGCTGGGGGCAATCCCGGTTCCCCCCTGTTGGACTCTCCAAGGAATCCAGGGCATGTAGTTTGGAAGTATGTCTCAAAGACAGAAGTTAGTGCATTTGTTCACTGCCTGCTAAAGGTGGCCCCTGGGGCAACAATGCCCTCAGCAGATATCACAGCAAGCAGTGCTGAACAGTAATGCCAGCATGCCAGGGACCCACTCACTTCAGCTGCAATCAAAGAAAGACCCAGGGGATGTGGAGCAAGTACCAAGGCTTTGGCCTTCATATGGCAGTTTTTAGGGAATCCTTACTCTACTACCAACTTTTCTAGATGTTTCCATTGCACCAGGATGTGGAGAAGGCAGGCCAGCATGACAAAGTGACCTTCACAGAAAGGTCCCTATCCCTCGTACCCTAAATACATGGCCTTTTCTCATGCATATATCTAATGCACATTGTACTGGCTAGTTTCGTGTGTCAACTTGACACAAGCTGGAGTTATCACAGAGAAAGGAGCTTCAGTTGAGAAAATGCCTTCATGAGATCCAGCTGTAAGGCATTTTCTCAATTAGTGATCAAGGGGGGGAGGGCCCCTTGTGGGTGGTACCATCTGTGGGCTGGTAGTCTTGGGCTCTATAAGAAAGCAGGCTGAGCAAGCCAGGAGAAGCAAGCCAGTAAGCAGCATTCCTCCATGGCCTCTGCATCAGCTCCTTGACCTGCTTGAGTTCCAGTCCTGACTTCCTTTCGTGATGACCAGCATCGTGGAAGTGTAAGCTGAATAAACTCTTTCCTCCCCAACTTGCTTCTTGGTCAAGATGTTTGTGCAGGAATAGAAACCCTGACTAAGACACACATCTATTCATTATTCATTCATGCTTAAAGTAAGATCACTCCTCCTCCAGATACTGGTTACTTCCCTCCTTCCCGTGGTAGAACTCTCCCTAGGCTTTATCAAGGAATATAATACATACATCAAACAGTAAGCATCTCTTTACAGCTACTTGGGAAGTCTTAACACTTACATCTCCCTGGAGCAATCTCCACACTTAGGATAAGAAACATACCCACCACTCCCAAGTGATGCACTTTGAAATCCCTCTCCCTCCCTGCTTCCCCAGACAACCACCTACCTGCTCACCATCACTACCAAAGTGTGTGTGTATGTGTGTGTGTGTGTGTGAGAGAGAGAGAGAGAGAGAGAGAGAGAGAGAGAGCGAGCAAGCGAGCTCGAACATGTGTGTTGTCAGAGGACAACCTGGGGGAGACAGTTCCTTCCACTCTGTGTATCCCAGGGCTGGAACTCAGGTCATCAGGCTTGGCACTATGTGCTTTTATCCGCTGAGACACTGCAGCAGGCCCCTTTTTATGAAGTAACACATTTTCTAGAATTTGGATATACAGCTTGTAATGTGTACCCCTTTCTATCTGGTTTCTTTCACTTAAGCATAATTACTCTGAGATGCATCTGAATTGTGAGAGTCTGAGGTTTTCTTCCTGTCTGATCGCTGAGTATTCTACTCTACAGAGGTACTCACAAGTTGCTGTCACACCTACAGTGAAACAGTCATTGTCACCCTTGCCCTTCCTTTTTTGCCTCTGGCCTCCCCTCCCAACAGGTTCCTGTTAGAACTTAATATAGAATCTACTGTGGACGCTGTGTCAAGGCGTCCACAGCCAGGGCAATGGCTTGCCCCTGTGTTGTGTCACCATGACAGGCCCCTTCTCTCAGCTTTGATGGTGGGTTACAGGGTCTGACTCAAGGCCAGAGCCAGAGGCTCTGCCCCTCTGCTACATCTGACTCAGCAGGATGAATTGATAGCTCTTCCTCCTCTTTCACAATGCTGATGGCTGGGCTCTGGTGATGATATGCCTATGCCTATGTTATCTGGCTTCTGCCTAGCTGGCTATTCTCCTGCCCAGCCTCCTTGGCTTCTCTCTACTACTGCAACCCCACCAGTTCATCTGGGCCTCAGTACCTGGGCTGCCCTAGGTTTCAGGCTAGTTCTTTGAGTGTCTTGTACTCAGCATGGCCCAAGGCTCTGAATGTCTCTATGGTCCAAGGATGCCCATTCCCTGACTCTCTAGTCTTGACCTCTCCATTGGTCCCTAAGGGAAGACTGGCTCTCTCTCTCTCTCTCTCTCTCTGTCTCTCTCTCTCTGTCTCTCTCTCATCTTGAGAATTTCAATTTATATGTGCTTCAGATCCATCAAATACTTAAACAAACAAACAATATAGGCATGAAACCCAGGCTAGCCTTGAACTTAGGGTCTGTTTCTGGCTCTTAGGTGCTGGAGTTACAGCTCCTAACAGAGTTCTATATCACCTCCTCAAGCTAAACCACTCCCCTCTTCAACATAGCTCTGCTAGTCAGTCAGCTTCCCAAATCCTAGGCTCCCCTCTGACCTCCTTGTCCTTGCCCCGCCACATCTAACCTGTCAAGGAGTTCTTTGTTTCTTTCCTCTTCAATCTGACTTCATCTTCCACAGACACTGCTGCCCCAGTGCAGGCCTTTGTCGTCTCTCCAGAGACAGCAGAATCAACTAATTGGTCTCTCTGCTCCTACTAGGCACTGTCACCCTGCACACACACCTCATTTCCCACACAGCAGTCAGACTCACTTAAAAACAACTTCAGTCAGACTACAGCAGCCTCCTGCCTAAACCATCCGGTGACTCCATGCTGTCAACCCTAACTACCTAAGAGTCCTGGGTCCTGGTCTGCTTGCCTCCGCACACTGCTCCTTGATGCCACAGCTCGACTCCTTGCCTTCAGAGACTCCTCAACACCAGGCTTTAAAGAACACCCCACCCTTTCCTCTCTATATCCTGATGCTCTTGAGTTCCTCAGTCTCTGAAATGGTCTCTCTCATCAGCACTACTGGAGGGTTAGGGGCAGGGTTTTTTTTTTTGTTTTGTTTTTGTTTTTTGTTTGTTTGAAGACAAGGAATGTAGCCTTGGCTGTCTTGGAACTCACTATGTTGATCAGCAAGCCTCAAACTTAAGAGAGATCTGTCTGCCTGAGGATAAAGAACGTAGTAGGATCTCAGCCATCATGAGGGAACTGACACGTGACTAGCCTGGACATTCTCCTAAGACCGAAGAGGAAAAAAGATGGCAGCCTGTGGCTACCCCTCCATCCCCCACGCCAGGCCACTCCTGATATGCTTTGGCTTCTGATCTGTGTTTGGCATGTATGGGCTCTGAGGCCCCAGGGCTATCTTATCCACCCACCCTTAACCCCCATGCCTTAGCCTCCCTGCAAGCTAAATCTGCATGCTCTAACTACATTCCTAGATCACCACAGACAGGTTTGCAGAACAATTCAGAAGGAGAGCCATCAAACCCGAATCCCTCCGCAGGAACTCGGCTTCAATCATCCAATTGTGGGATGGCAGGCTACTATTTGCTAGCTGTCAGGAACGTCGATGTTCAAAGCACGCTTTTACATGTTTATATGGATGTGTGCTCTGTTTAGTGTAGGCACAGAGCAAGTGTGTGCTGTGAATTAATCAGGAAGCAGCTCATGGAGGGGGATGGCACGGGCAGCTTTCAATGAGCAGTTCTGAAAATTACCACCATGGAAACATCTGTGGAGACAGAAACACTCATTTAAAGAGGTGGCAGGGTATAGCTGGGCTTCCTATCCAGACAGTGGTGGATGGGCAACCTAGCTTTCCTAACAAGATGTCTGGCCCCCAAAACATGTCTGCTTCCCTTATGTGAGCAGTTGAGAGCCCCATCTGACCATAGATGTCTACTGCTCAGCATTACCTCAAGAATTATGACTGTGGTAGAGAAGAAGGCAGGTAAGGGAGGTAAGGGAAGAGTGAACTCTGTGCAGCAGGGGGGATTCATGAGCTGATTGTAGCTGTCGAGAGGGAGAGGCCCCTGCCTGGCCTGCAGCTTGCATCTCAAATATTTCCAGTACACAGTACTGTATCTGTGGGCAGATTTGATGAGGAATATCTGAGTACCGAACAGAAACAAAAGTCTGTACTGTCCCACAGTCCTGGACACCCTGCAAGAAAGCATTAAAACTTTCCCACCTCCCTCTTGTCCAGCTAGAGCTTAATCCTGGCTGTGGCTGGCCCAGATGGAATTATTCATGTGGGTGGAACTCTGAGCCCCCAGTCTCCTAATTAAGTCCCCACATACCATCTCCTGCTCTTTAGAGGTAATGGTCTTGGGCCCCTTGCAGTGGGTGTGCATGCACTCCCTTCCAGATTTTGTTCTACCTATAGCCGCCTCTTAGGATCTGTGGGGAATTTATTGCAGGGCCCCTGTGTGTACCAGCACTGTCTCATGCTGTAGTCCTGTGTATAAAACATCGCAGATTTGCACATAACCTACGTATAGCCTCCTACTTCCTCCAAACCATCTCCAAGTGACTTACAGAGCCTAATACAATGTAAATGTTATGGAAATTGTTACGCTACATTGTTTAGGGAAGAATAAGATAAAAAGATATACTGTAGAGATTTTTTTTTTTTTCTTGACTGTTTTCTATGCTGCTGGTTGAATTCTGGAATGGGAACCTGTGGGTAGACAAGTCTATTGTTATGTAGCTGGGCCACACAAATATTGTCAAACCTCACTGGGAAGATGTATGGGATTCATACCCGCACCACAGAGCCTTGGGGCTGGGGGCTTACAGGTAAGCATCCCTTAGCATCTCCTCCGCAAAGTTCTAGAAGAAGGATGCCTTTATGGATCTAGGAGAAATCTCTTGCTATAAAACCCAGCCTCTGCACCATGTCCAGTTACCAATGCTTCAGCTGAGGCTCTTCCTTCTTCACCCCAGATTCCAGTAAGTTTGGAAATTCCATGTGAGTGTGCCTTGTGTGTTAATGAGAGATGTGGTGGTACTTATATTGTGTTGCCTCAAGTGACACACTGAAGCCTCAGGGCTGCAGCACGGCCCTTTCCCAGCTCTCACTTCCTCTCTTTCTTCTTTTCAGTTCTTAAGAACCAGACTCGCTGAGATGATAAATCGTGTTTAAGGCATTATGAGTATCATTCCAGCCCAGATAACTCAATTAACTTGCCAAGGCCACTTTCCTCCTAACCTGGAGTGGATAACTGCCTTGCCTCTTCCAATGAACACACCTACTACTCAGCAAAGGTGAGTGGTCATGTGGTTCCCCTCATTTCTTCATGTGGACAGTGCAGATCCAACTCCATGGCTAGGCAAGAGGTCACCTCTGATCTTTCCTAAGAAGAGTGTCTTTCTGCAGGGACTGCCCAAATCAAGAGCAGGTCTGATGTCACCAGAGGAAGTCATTTGGGGCCTGAAGATAAAGCCATTAGGAGGGCAGTAAAGATAACTGTCAGAGGGAGGTGGATTCCTGGTGACACCACGGGAATTCCTGGCTTCTGCCACATCTGAAACAAGCACCTAGGCTAGTGGTTCTCAACCTTCCTAAGTTGCAGCCCTTTATTACAGGCCCTCATGTTGTGGTGGCCCCAATCAAAATTATTTTGTTGCTACTTTATAACTGTAATTTAGCTACTGTTATCAATAGTAATGTAAATATAGGATACCCAACCTCTGGGGGAGGGGTCGTGACCCACAGGTTGAAAACCACTGGCCTAGACTCTTCTGTCATAAAAACCAAGGAGTTCTCTTTTGTGATTAGCCAAGTTTGGTGGTGTTGGTATTTGTGAGACAGGGTCTCTACGTAACCCAGGCAAGCCTTGACCTCTTAAGTCTCCTGCTTCAGAATCTCAAGAGCTAGGATTATAGGCATATGCCACTCTACTCAGCTCTAAGTCACTTAATGTGGCTACTGAGACAATCCTAGCTGACATCATAGCCCTGCTCCTGAGACTCACTATCCACAGACTCAGCTACTGTTTCACCCTGCCACACTGCCCTGCGTAGCACACCCTGCTCTTGACTAAGATCATAGGGCCTCAGTCATCCTAAGTTTGTACCTGTCCTGCTAGCAAAGTTTGGCCTAGGCCCAGCCTCGGAGGTCAACAACTCAGTCTTATGTTAATGATTAATTCCCTGCTCACCAAGTACCTTGCTTAATGCCATCAGGTTACCTACCTCAGCTAACTAAATGTTTGCTATGATCAGAATCAAAATTTTAAACTTTTTTTTTTTTTTTTTTTAAGAAAAAACATTTTGAGACAAATTGGGCTGTTTAAATTTGGAATGGTAAGGACTGAGGAACCCAGAGGGGATAGGTACTCCACAAGAAGACCAACAGTGCCAACTAACCTGAACCCTTAGGGGCTCCCAGAGACTGAACCACCAACCAAATACATGGGGTGGAACTAGGCTCCACCCCTACATTTATAGCAGATGTGCAGCTTGGTCTTCATGCAGGTCCCCCAACAACTGGAGCAGGGGCTTACCCTGAGTCTGTTGCCTGCCTATGGATCCTGCTCCCCTAGGTGGGCTACTTTGTCTGGCCTCAGTGGGAGATGATGTGCCTAGTCCTGCAGTAACTAGAGATGCCAGGGTAGGATAGTACCCAGAGGGGAACCTCCCCTTTCTCAGAGGTGATGGGGAAGGGTGGAGGAAGGAGGGGCCATTGGATGGGAGGACTGGGAGGAGAGGAGGCTGTGATGGAGAAGTAAAGTAAATGGATACATTAATTAATGAAAAAATGTGGAATGGTGATTAGAGCAAAATGATAATTACTGTTAGGCCTCATGATGTTAGACATTTGGGTTATTAGAAAGAAACATAAACTTGAGTGTCCAGGGGCCCTAAAGTGTTCATGAATTGAAAAGGGCCATAGCTAGGGCTCATGTTCAGATGCTCTGGGATAGACCAGGAGTGGCAGGGTGGGGATGTTCTTGTGTTGATACTCAACAGTCTCCAGATTGGCATCACTTGAATCCCTTCCAGAAAAACACCTGTTATCACTGGAAGAGCCAGGAACACTCGAGAATGGCTGCTTGTGTCCAAGCCATGCTGCTCTAGCTAGGCCAGATCTGAAGGCTACTGCCTGGGTCCTCTTGCCCTCAGCATCCCTTAGACAGCAGCCATGGTGGCCTTTTAGGTCCTTTGGTCAGACTGTCTCCTATTAAGAACATTTCAGTGATTGTAAGGCTGGTGTCTGCATGGAAGTAGGAAGCCAGGACTTATTTGAGCATTCTGCATGTGTTCAGAACAACATTTATGACATTGAGTGTACAGCTCTGAAGATTGGCGTCATCAAGACTAAGGCTTTGTATGCAGACAAAGCCTCTGGTGGGACGATTCTAACAGTGGCTTTGCTCTGACTACACCTCTGTTCTCTTACCAATAAGGTCCAACCATTCAGGGCCACAAGACCTGGCTCTGCCTTCCTTTAGGGCCTCCTCCTGATTGTCTGTCTTTCAGGTTCTGGCCACTCATGTGACTTCTGTCCTGGTAGTTGTTAAGTACGTTCCTGCTCTTGGATTTCCTCTTGCTATGCTCCCTCCAGGAATATTCTTCCCATGGCTCCTCCTCCTCTCCCTAACTCTTTATGGCAGTTTGAATGAGAATGGCCTTCATAGACTGGAATGTTTGAATACTTGGGTCTCAACTGGTGGAACTGTTTGGGAAAGACTAGGAGGTGTGTCCTTGTTGGAGGAGGTGTGTCACTGGGGATAGGCTTTAAGGTTTCAAAAGACTGGAGCCATTCCCAATGTGCCTTTCTGCTTCCTGGTTGTGGCTCAAGATGTGAGCTCTCAGGCATACATGCCTTTACTCTGCCATCATGACTCTAACCATCTGAAACCATAAGCTCTTCCTTTTGAATCAAACACCTCCTTTTATAAAGTTGCCTTGGCCATAGTGTTTTGTCACAGCATTAGAAATTAGTCATTTCTCTAGCCCAATGTCTTCATAACACTTAGCACTAAACTCTCACACTCATTAATATCCTTGCTTTGCCTTCGCATTCCTTCCAGAAGGTGCAGGGCTATGCACAAAAGGGCCATATCTATTTGCTCCTTATAGTCTGAACCCATTGTACAGTCACCACCTTGCATATAGCTATTTAAAATGGAGTTTAAATTAACTTTGAAGTGCAGTTTCTCAGGCCTACTGGCTACATTTCACTCTCTGCAATGTCTAGGCTGAAGGTGACTCTTGCATTTGGTACTAAGGGTGAGGGTGGCTGCATGCTTAACAAGGACAGCACAGATAACTCAAGACTGTTATCAAGGAAAATGGAGCATGGGGAGTCAGTGGAAGTCCATTTTGGATGGCGCATTTGCCTGTTTTCTGTTATAATACTGAGTTACCTAAGGCTGTGTAACTTTATCAAGAAAAGAGGTTTATTTAATTCACAGTTCTAGAGGTTCAAAAGCAAGGTACTAGCATCAGCTCAGTTTTTGTGGAGTTCTCAAAAACCAAGAGCATCACAGCAGGGGTGTGTTGGAGTGGGAGATCACATAGAGAACAGAAAGCCAAAGAGCTCAGAGAGCTTGTTCTCTTTAAACCAGCCATCACCTGAGAGCCAGCACCACCCCTTCAAAGGGTAGTGAGTCACTTTTCTCATAACCATGGCAAAACACTTGACAGAAACTGCTTATGGAAAAAAAAGGTTATTTTGCTTATATACTCAGATGGCTTAGTTCACTACAGTAAGAAAAGTTGGCAGAGTTCATTACAGCAGATTTGAAGCAGAGTCTGGAATTACAACTGGGCTAATCTTCAAGGTTCTTCTCCTAGTAACCTACTTCCATCAGCCAGGTCTCTCTTCTTAAAGGCTCTAGAACTCCCCAAAGCCTATCCCCCACACTGAGAATCAGACATTCAACATGAACCTATAGATGACTTTCCAGATTCAAACTATTCTAGGAAGTGTTCTAAACTTCTCATCAGATGGAGCCTATTTCCCAGCCACAGCAGACACACAGTCATCTACTATAGAGACTGCTGGCTCCCTCCTGCCACTGTCAACTGTCACTTTGCTAAGGAAACCCACCTGACCCTTATACTCCCTAATCAGCCTCGTCCCTTGTGCCGTCCAGCTCGGTCAGTCTTCTATGTGTGTGGAACATAAAAAGATGCAGCAGACATGTTATCCTATCCTCCTCTTGCCCTAAGCAGACATTGCCAAACAATCACAGTGGAACCTGATGAACCAGAGGGAAGGTTCTCAGGGCAGCGCCCCAGGGTTCCACTTCCAATCAGCTGACGAAAGAGACCCAGGCCATCTGCGGTGTGAGTCTTACTTCCAAATTCAGCTTCTTCATCATCAAGACAGGGAGTACTGTCACCAGCCATAGGATGGTTGGTGGTCAGATAAGCTACTTCCCACATTCAGTTACTCATTCTCACGTGTATGTGCCTCGAATAGGCCTGACTTTAGTAGTGAACAAATGACAGCTGTCACAGCAGACATGGCTATGAAGTGTGGCTTCCTGCTCTTCCCTACCAAGTCCCTCTTCTCAGAGCAGCTCCCGCTCATAGTGCAACCTAACGAGAGAAAAGGGGCTTGAAAATGTTAACCCAGGGGTGTAACAGGCAGCACATTCCAATGAAAAGGAAGCCCTTTCTCTAGAACTCTCCTCATTCCAAGTCAGCCTTGTCCCTCCAGTTAACTTTCCTTCCTCAGACTCCCGTACGAAAAACCCTGCATTAACAAGCTGTGTCTGCAGGCTAAGCTATAGTCCCTATAAACTCTCATTTTATCTCCTCCAGAACACACAGCAGTAGCATTCGCTGGAGAATATTAAATTGACCAAGCCACAGCTGCATTTGTTTGGGGTTTTCTGTCCCCGGTAAGTTCTGGCAACAGATGGTTGTGTGTCATGTAAGCAGTGTTCTGCAGTGGGTGTCAGAACCCCACTTTCCCACCCACAGTAAGCCTCCAACCCCCTCCACCCCCCCAATCCCCCGGACTCAGAGGGCCCTGAGCACTTTTAGTCTACTCCATGTCCCAGGAAGGCCAAGTACAGGTAAATAAGGGCCTGTCTTGGCTGAGGCACACAGCTTCTCAGCATGGTGGTTCAGAGTGTAAAATATGCCCCAAACCATGGGGAACCACGGAGCATGGGCTTGGGCAAGTTTCAGCAGTGCATTTCCCATTCTAGAATAAGATGTGGGGAACACTTGCAGGAAAGTGCCAGCAAACATGGGACCCTCAACAGGGGCTCTGAGCACTTGGGCATGGGGCTCTGAGCACTTAAGAGATGGCCAGGGAGGAAGGGAGCTCACAGGTCACGGGTCCTTGGGGCCCCCCTTATATAACCTAGATACTTACTTTTCTCGAATTTATACTTTAGGAATTTATTGAGAAAGAAAGACCTCAAAAGACAGAAAGCAAAGAGAGTTTCCTTTTGCTGGTCTGAGCAGAGCCATAGGGACTGTATCCACCTGGGGTGTCTAGGCTTGTGGTGTCCAGTACTTGGTGGGTGCTGAGGACATGTGCTAGCCATAGGTGAAGGCTGGTTGTGTGAAGAACTAGAGGAGAGAAGAGCAGGGGTGGAGGGTGGGAAGAAAGGGGGAGGACAGAGGACAGAGAGACGGTGTCACGGCCTCTTCTGAAGGACTGTCAGCTTTGCTTCAACTCTCAAATCCTTGTGCTCTCTCAACCTGGGTATAAGAAAGGGCAACAGAGCTGCTCATAGGCTACACAAAAGCAAACTCACCCATTCATTCATTCATTCGTTTGTTTGCTCATTCATTCATTCATTCGTCTGTCAACTGCTCATCTTCTTGGCATAGATGAGTGGTAGGGACCTCTGACCCTACTGTCTTGGAGTGTACAATCTATTGAGGGGAACAGGGGAGGCTCACAAGGTCCAGAAATGACTCAAGGGCAGGGGCAGATCCTTGGAGAAAGCATCGCCTAGGTTTTTGAGAAATTTGGAGCTGAGTGAGATGGGGAGGTGGGCGGGGACAATGGTGTGACCAGAGCAGCCAGCACTCAGTATGCCTGGCATGAGAAAGAGAGGCAGAGACTGGAACACCAACTATTAGGAGGCTCAGATGTCGCACTGGCAGCTTGACCTTGATCCTCTGGGTCAAAGGGAGACTCTAGGGTTTGAAGCAGAAGAGAGTATGATAGGGCTTCCCTAGGGGCTTCTGGAGACAGACTGGAGAGCTAAGGCAGAAGGATTAAGAGTTCAAGGACAGATTTGGCTACAGGGTAAATTCCAGGTCATCCTTTCTCAATAAATAAACAAACAAATGAAGTAACAAATAAAATCGAACTGTCCCACACCAGTTTCCAAGCTCAGGGAGTGGTTAGAAGTACCAACAATATGGCCTGGGTCTCCTCCATGGAGGCCATTCACTGAAGCTATGTCTTCCCTCTCTGGCTATAGATTTACAAATGGCCAGAGATCCCACAGTTCCATAGTGTCTTTTTAGCAAGACCAAGGTTGGGGTCAGCTTCTGCTCACTGATCTTTCCTGTGCTTTGGTCCCTTATGTCTTTCATGAGGCATGACCATACTTGACCCTGTGTCTACTGAAGAAGGAAACAAGGCAGACTGACAGCGGCTTGTCCCTTCTTGCTTACTCTGTGCCTGTGGGAGTCCTCCGGCACCTCCATGTGAGACACCTTGTGCCTGCTTCACCTTGCTCAGGGCTTCAGCATACTGCATGATTTGTCTATACCATGCCTGTCAGCAGCTCAGCATGGTTGCCTCCAGGGCAGCCTGTGTCTTGATATGTCTCCTCAGAACATATCAAGAGGCTGACAGTCCCTGGCGTGCCTGTAAAGGTGAAGAACTAAAGCAGATAAACTCATGAAGAACAGGCTGGAGAAGGAAGGATGAAGGCAGGACAGTGGAGGATACTGAGCAAGGATGGACTCTGGAACCAAATGGGCCTGCAGCCAAGGTGAGAGCTAGCCATGAAGAGCTAGCTCCAAACCTCTGGGGCCTGGTATACCTGAGCCTGGTCTCTCACATGGAATCCCTGTCCCACCTACCAAATTACCAGTAAGAATCTTCTTTCTGCCATGCATGGTGTGAGCATCTTTAGTTCAGTACTCAGGAGGCAGAGGCAGGAGGATCTCTGTGAGTTTGAGGCCAGCCTGGTCTATATAGAGTTCTAGGATAGCCAGGGCTACATAGAGAGACCCTGTCTTGGAAAAAAAAAAAAAAAAAAACAGTCTGATTTCTAGCAAGTTTTCCAAGCTCTGTCACTGCATATTAACTAGATACAGTGGCTAAATGAATGGGCCAGGAGTCTGAGTACACAGGCTCATCTCAGAATGACATGATGTCATCGTGGTCACTTCTTAAACCTTAGGAACTGTACATTCTTCTGCTCCTGGTGACTCTCAGAGAGACTTCTGCTGGACTCATTTAGAACTCAGGCCACCGGCAATTTGCTAAGTGTGTGCACTACCAGGTGAGCGGTGAGGAGGCAGACCTGCTACTTACCCCATCTGCTGTCCAGTAATTCCGAATCTTGATGGTGGCCAGACCAAAGTCATGAAGCTGTCGCATGTTGTGAATAATAAAATAGAGCTGAAGTGGTGGGTGGAAGGGGCAGGTCCACACAGGGGGGTCCTTCTTGCTCTGAAATGTCAAGGGATGGGAACTGTTAGGGATAGTTCTGCCTGTCTTCAGGGCAAAAGGCCAGTGACTTTGGCTAATTAAAACTCGCAGACGTCCAAGGCCTGGGCGGGGCCACCTTATCTCCATAGTAAGTCCTGCCCTCTGCTCTCACCCCTTTCCAGTATCGCTTCATAGCGCCAGCAACCCTGTCTCCACAAAAAGCTGCCAGCCAGATGGAATTCAAAATGCAGTAGGCTTTATTTTAATCAGCTTAATGGGCTTTGAGGAGGGCACTGGGTGTGGGGAGGGATGCCAGGAGTGCCTAGAGAGGGCCTCTGCTGGCGCTGTTTGATTAACCTGGCAAGCAGAGCCTCTGATTTTCTTTTGTCAAACCCTACGGAATTTTTCAAATTTGAGCATAGAGGAGAAAAAGAAATGTCTGAGCCATGTGCTGGAACAGGGCCGTGGCATGGAGATGGCTGCTCCTTTCAGGGTTTCCAAGTGCAGGGGGCTTCTGTTTATATTTCCTGTGTGAGGCAGGGGGCAGCCCTTGAGGATACAGGGCACCAGAGCCAGGTGTTTGCTGGCATCTTTGTCCTCACCAACACCATTTCCCATGGGAGAGCTTTAGTGGCATATGAGTAAAGCCAAATCAGGAGACTTTCTGCTCCAGTTACCTACTAGGATATGCCTACATTCTATGGGAACAAAAGCTGCAGCTGGGCTAGCGGGATGGCTCAGTGGGTAAAGGCACTTGTTGCCAAGGCTATCAACCTAGGTCTGATCCCTGGGACCCACAAGGTAGAAAGAGAACCAGCTCTTGAGAATTATTCCTTTGACCTCCCCCTCACAAACACATACAATGAATGTAATTAAAACAAAAGAAAAATTTAAACCATAGCTGATCCTGAACCCCCCTCACACCCCCCCTATCCCCTGGCTGGGCACTGCCCAGCTGAGGCCTCTGCTCCCAGCATGTTCTCTACACTTTTCACCCTGAGAAGTTCAACAAGATGTCAATGGCTCCTTATTCCCTATCCCCTGTGACCCTGGCCTCTCCCCTGGGCAGCCTCAGTTTCCTGTAGACCCGAGGTCAGTGTGGACTGTCTGGGTGTCTGTCACAGCAGTTCAGCTGTGCTCTGGAAAGGGACCCCTAGTCTCACTCATTTCTGAATCCCAGCACTAGGCACAGCTCCTTGGGAGGGACTAACCTAGTGGCTAAGTGGCGTGGCTTTCCCTGCATCTGTCCTAATTTCAGCTTTACAGAAGGAACCACTTTGCTTCTGGTTATCTGTTTGCTTCGGGAGACATTGGAAAAGAAAGAAAAGAAGGACAAATTCATTGCCAGAACTGAGAAATGGGGTGGCTTACTCTTGAGAGCCAGGTTTCTGGATTCTCTACTGAGTCAGAATGCTTGGTACTTAGGTAGGTAGGTCCCACACAGCTGGGTCTGGGGTCAGTATTGCCTAAGCTAGGCTACCCCTCTTAGTACCTCAGTCCCCACTAATTAATCTCTACTCTTGGCCTCACCCTCACGTCCCTCCTAGGTTCTGCCATCTTGGCTTTGGAATAGTGGGGTTGGGGGTGGGGTAGACATTTTTCTATAAACACCGCCTGGTACTGAGAATATCTTAAAGACTCTTATCACCAAGAATGTGCCTCTTAATGGGCAGCAGGGCAGGAGAGCTGGTGACTCGGGTTCTGAAGCCTGGCTCCAGCTGCAAGAACAGCTAGGGCTTGTCTCCTGATGAGGATGCTTTGGGTAGGGAAGAAACAGCTTGGAAGGTTCAGTGGACTTACTCTGGAAGCATTTGGGCTGTGTTAGAACTAGCTAGGAACTACTCTGTTCCTAGCAGCTGTGTGGGGTTCAGAGACCTCATCTCAAAATCCAGCAGGTAAGCTCACCCTTCCCTCTGTGGCAGCCTGGTACTGGCAGAAAGGAGCAGGAGTCGATTTCCCTTCTCATTTCAGTCAGCGGAAGGAAAGGCAGAACTAAGGTGGCACTGTATCATTCGAAACCCAGTGCATTAACTCAAGGCTCACTCATGGGTTCATTAGTGGCCAGGCCTAATGGTATTTCCTGTTTAGACAGAATCTATGTGAGGGCCTGGTGGGAAGCCAGGAGTTGACCTACGAGTCCTGACATACCCCAGTGCCAGGCCAGTAGGCAGAACATGTGTAGCACCCATCCTGCATCATGGCAGCCTCTAGCCATGTTCCAGTGAGAGGCCCTGTGGAACCCTGGGGCAAATGGACTGCTGTGCCTCTCTGTGGATAGAAGACCATGGTGCATCTTGGCCTCTGGTCAGCCGTAGGATGCCCAAAGCCCTACTGCCCAAAGCAGTAGGATGTGCTGAAGGGAGGGTTTGCTCTCAGTGATTATAAGCATTTATGGAACCAGATAGGGCATGAATACTCTCTGTTTCAACTTGTATTCTAGTGGAAGACTCTGAGGCAAGAAGCTCTGGGAAAGTAGCTTGAAATGCTAGAAGCCTAGGCCAAGAGGGAAGGCAGGCTGCTCATGAAGGATATGTGAGCAAGCTAGCCATTTCTGCATGGACCCGGAATATAAGACCACCATGGAAACAGGGAGCCAGTGTGGACATATCTTGGAATGATTCTAACCACAGGGCAAGGAAATGGAATATTCACAACCTGACCTATACACCAGCATGGGCTGAAGGTTGCTTCTAGAAGTTTCTTTAGTATCCCTCTCCAGCTTGGGCCAGCTGCATTGAGGCCCAGAAGAAGAATCCTCTCTGTGTGGTGACTAACTATAAAACCAAAGGTGTTTTTCTGTCCCATCATTGAGTAAACACAGATCTAAGTACCAGCAGAGAAATGCTAGCTGCCTTGTAACTAATACCATGTCAATAAACTAACAGTTTCCAAAGGAATAAACAAACTACCAATAAGAAAATACCCAACAATTTGGACGAATGACAAGGACACTATGCTTGGGAACCAGCTAACCTCCAAATGCATCAGATTGTAGTAAATAGATTTTCTTTCTGGTTTTCTCTTTCTTTTCTTTTTTCTTTTTTCCTTTCCTTTCCTTTCCTTTCCTTTCCTTTCCTTTCCTTTCCTTTCCTGTTTTCTTCCCCAGTCCCTCTCTCTGGGTGCTGGGAATCAAATACAGGGTTTCACACATGCTAGACAAGCTATCTACCACTGAGCTGGACCATGACCCCTTTACAACATTCTTGAAATGCCAGAGTCTAGAGATAGAACAGGCAAGCGGCTCCAGCTGCTAGGGATAGGCCTGGGGGGAGTGAGTGGAGTTGTGCTGTATCTTTATATGCTGGTAATCACATAAAGTCACACATGACAACACCCCCCCCCATACACACACACGAGTTATCAGTACAGTGACAGCCTTTGTTATCTTTGGGAGGAACTAGGCAACAGCACATGACACCCCTTTGTATTCTTTTCCCTATAATTGAGATATAACTCATACTCCACAAAATTCATAATTTTCAAGTGTGTAATCCATAATTTCCCAGCACATTCACAGGCTAGACAATTAGTATCACCATTTTTGCTTAGCACACTTCACTTCCCACTATGGAGCATGGCACTCATTAGCCATGCATTCCCATGCCCTGTTGTTGTTTCTGTGGATCTATTTAGACTGTTTCCTGTAAATGGATCATTCACTCTGTGGCCTTCTCACACTTAGCTTTCAAGGTTCACCATGCATGTTGTAGCCTGTACTAACACTCCGTTCCTTCTCACAGCTGGGTATTAGTCTATTATATGATGGCACCACATTTCAATTTTCTGTCCATCAGTCTGTGTTGTTGGGTTATTTCCATCTTCTGTTAAGAGATTATATCACTTTTTTTTTTTTTTTTTTGATGCACACATCTCTTGGTTATATACCCAGGAGTGGAACTTCTAGGCCACAGAATAGTTCTGTTCCTTACTCTCTAAAGAATTGATGCACTATTCCCCACAGTGGCTGGTCTATTCACTTTCAATAGTATTTGTCATTTCTTCTGGCCATCCCAGTGGATATGACTGGGTCCCACAGTGGCCTTCATTTGAGGTTTCAAAAAGTATGTATGTTGAGTGTCTTACTGTGTACTCACTGGAATGTAGTTTTCTGCTCTGATATTTCTGTTAATTTCAGGAATATGGCTTTAGAGAATCCACTGGGATATGCTCCCTCCTCTTCTATATTTTATAAGATCGAAGGGACTGTCAAATTATCATTCTTTAAATATCTTCCAGGATTCACTAGGGGTACCATTTTACTCAAGGCTTCCCATATGGTTTTAGATAATCAGTTCAACTTCTTTCTTTTCTTCGGATTGGTCTTTTTAGAGTCTCCATTTCATCTTGAGTCAGTTTTGGTAATTTGCCCTCTGTGGCATTTACACAGTTCATGTAGGTTATCTAGCTTGTTGGCATAGTCTTATAACCCTTATTTCTGTAAGATAAGTAGTGACCGTCCCTGTATATTAATTGAAACCTGTGCTTCCTCTTTTATTGTCTAACGAAAGGTTTTTGATTTTGTTGATCCTTTCAAAGAACCAACTTTGGTTCCATTGATTTTTCTCTAGTGATAGTTTTGTTTTGTTTTTTTTTTCTGCATCACTTTTACAATTTTCTGGGCCTATAATCATTTTCAAATAAAAATCTGCGCAGCGTGTGATTTTATATATTGAGGATATGGTATGGCCAAGGACAGACAAGTGCTCATCAGTTAAATGGGGGAGCCAGATAAGCCAGGTAGAGGAATGTTTGTCCGGTGAGACAGGCTCAGAGGAGAAAAAAGGACGTCACAGTGACTGGGCAGGAGGGACAGGGTCCCCTACACAGTAGGCATGGAAGCCTTGCTGAGAAAGTGATACTTGGGCTGAAGTCCAAACATAGATGATCTGAATCAGTATGCCCAGAGATATGGGGATGATGGATGTGGGCTACTGGAGAAGGAAGCAGGGGGCAGACAGGGTACCTTGGCTCCATCTACCCAGGTACAAAAGGCAACTATTATTTGTTGTTATTTTTCTGTGAGATTACTTCTAGGAATGATTAGCTGAAGAGAAAGACTCTCCCCAAAGTGGGGCCCCAAGATACAATGAAATCTGAAGATCAGGCCATCCTGCCTGCTTCCCTCATTAGCCCACGATTGCTTTCACTGACAAGGGCATCTCCTGAAGCTGCCTCCATCCTTCACTGAGCACAGCTTCTGCAGTCTTCCAGCATGACTGGAGGAAGACCCTGGGCTCTCTAGGAGTCCTTCAGGCATTCTACACCCAACTGGGACTACTGTGGCATACAGTTGCATGGACCAAGCAGCTACTGGGGTCTTAGCCTCTTTAGTACCGATGGCCACTCCTGAACTCCCCCTCCCCACACCCCTGCCCATTGTATAAATCAATCTAATAAATCCCTTCATAATATACCTTCTATGGTATGGGTTCTGTTCCTCTAGAGATCTCTGACTCAAAGAGAATGAAGTGGAGAGCAAGAAAAGAAGATATGAAAGGAAGCTCACTCATGGGACCTGGAGGACTGGGTTGATGGAGAAGGCCCAGGTCCACTAGGAAGTGGAGACATAGGATTTATGGGAGACCCTGAAAGCAACTAGCTGAGAGAGTGGCCTCGTTGCAGTACAGTCTCAGGACAAGAGTACACACTACCCAGTTCTCAATGTTGGTGAAATATAACGGAAACTAAATGTCTTTGAAGTAAGTATTGACTTGGGAAATCCTAAGTTCAAGGCTGTAAGAGGTGGGCACAGGTAGCTCGCAGGAGGGAACACCATTTGCTAAGTAAGCAAAGGAGTCCCTGAGGGGACAAGATATGGGGTGTGGGAAGCTGGTAGGAAAGAGTAGGCATCCATGGCACTGGGCATATAAATGTGAACACATCATAACACCATGGGCCAGGGATGGAAAGGGTGGACACAGAAGGGACAGAGATGGAGAGAGTGGGCACAGAAGGGACAGAGATGGAGAGGGTGGGCACAGAAGGGACAGAGATGGGGAGGGTGGGCACAGAAGAGACAGAGATGGGAAGGGTGGGCACAGAACAAAGGGGCCAGAGACAGAGCGTGAGTACTGAAGGGCAGGACAGGGATGGGGAGGGTGGACACAGAAGGGATAGGGGTGGGGATGACAAACATAGAAGGGAGGATTTTTCTTTTCCTTTTTTTCTGTTTTTATTTGTGTGTGTGTGTGTGTGTGTGTGTGTGTGTGTGTGTGTGTATGTACGCACGCACATGTAGGACAAAATTCAACATCAGGTGTCTTTCTTACTTGCTGTTCACCTTGTATTTTGTGGCAGGATCTTGCTGAACCTGGAGCTCACTAATTTGGCTAGGCTGGTAAGCCAGTGAGCCCCAGGGACTAACCTGTCTGTCTCCCCAGGGCTTGCATTAGGCACATGCTGCTATGTTCAGGCTTTGCCCCCTACCCCTGCCATAGATACTAGGAATCTGAATTCAGGTTCCTCATGTTTGTATAGCAAGCACTTTGCCACCCAAGTCAGTGGATGTTACAGGGTCTCACGATGTAGCCCAGGCTGGCCTACAATCCATACCTTCCTGCTTGTGAGTATGGAGACACAGACATGTGCCCTCCCCACTCCTGACCTACGAAGGGAAGGGGTCTTGTCTGGAGTCTGGATATTACAAATCTACTAGCACATTCCCACACTCCCAATTACCTATAATAAAGCAACTTCTTCAAATCCACTTTTTTAAAAAGGTACCTCTCTGCTAGGCTATCAGTGGTAGCCCGCCAGCCACTACTGTTTGGTCAGGGCAAGTCCCTTAAACCTGAGGTTTTCTCATTGATGAAATGAGGAATCTGGGCAAGGTTCAGATGAAGGTCAAGTGAGATGAAATATTAGGCTGTAGCCGGTACAAGCTAGTGCAATTGGATGTGTATGTGACAGGACATTCTAGACACTCAGTCATGGCACATAGACTATGGGGGAAAGGAGGGGTCCAGCCAGCCCACAGGAGGATCTTAAGATTTATTCAGCAGTCCAGGGTGACACAGCTGCATTGTGTCCCAGCTTCAGTTCCTGCTCTCAAAGAAAACCAAATCTATGAAACCACCCACTAACAAAGCTCAGCAGTCCAAGGGAGTAGGGAGAAGTACAGCTAATATCAGATCTACCCTGCAGAACCCAGTAATGCTTTCTATTGCTCATGTGGAGGTCTGTTCTCAAGAGCAGGCTTCCAAAGTGCACCCATAATTTGCATAAAGGCTCTGGGAGAGATGTCCAGAGCTGGTCTGAACCCCAGCAGTGAGCCACAGCCCTGCAAACTTAAATCTGGAGGCCAAGCAGGAAAGTAGCAGACCAGAACACACAGCTGCTCTAAGCACAGGCTGCATCTCTCAGGAGCCAGGCCACTGGGCTGCTGTCTCAGAGCGTCACACTCCCCTGGTACACAGCTCTCTCAAACTAATTCTGCCTTCTTTCTTTGTAAGTTCTGGGTTTGTGAGAGGGATCCCTGCCTGCCCTACTGGTCATCTGGTGAACTTGGCATCCAAATGCCATTTCAGACTGATCCATCACTTTCCTCTCTGGAGACTGAATAGCCAGCAGAATGACAGGAGAACAAATGGACCAGCCAGCTACTCACCTGACCAAAGCAACTCAATAAAGATTGTACAGGCTAAGTGGGTGGTCCCTCTCTCTCCATCTCCTTCCCTTGTGAGAGTATCCCATGACCACAAACCAAAATACAGATTCATCTTGAGCTCTGCTGCTGTGTTGACTTGTTTTACCTAAATGAGAGTGAAATCCTGAAATAGGGCAGTGCACCTTCCCTAGAGGCCTCAAGTTCAAAACTCCTTCTAACTGAATCCTCCTGTGCATCCTACCCCTAAAGACCAGAGCCCTGATGCCCAGGATGCTCCACAGGACCCCATGATGTTCATAAAGACTGTCCACTTCAGCCAGGGGACAGTATACCAGATAGTCAAAAACTTCAAGGCAACACTTCCCACTTCCCTGGTAGTTTGGGGGATAAAACCCACTATCTAGTTAAAAGATTTTTAAAACTTTCTTTTTTCTTTTTTGAGACAGGCTATCTCTGTATAGCCCTAGCTATTCTGGAATCCACTCTTTAGACCAGGTTGGCCTCCAACTCTGAAAGATTAGCCTGCATCTGGTCCTGAGTGCTGGGATTAAAAGAATGTGCCATCACGTGCCTGGCTGCTTTTCAAAACTTTTGTCCGTCCCTCCCTCCCTCCCTCCCTCAGGTCTTTCCTCTTGCCCTTCCTTTCTGGTAGCTGCAGATAGAACACAGGGTCCAGGCCATGCTAGATAAGAAATATACTACCACTAATCTGTATGCAAACTTTTTTTTTTTTTTTTTTAATGTTGGTGGTGGTGATGGTGGTGGTTTTGTTGGTTTGTTTGTTTGTTTGAGGCAAGAATAGCCTCAAATACCTGATCCTCCTGCCTCAGCCTCCTCTGGCGTACCAGATCTACAAGTGTCTGCTACCATGCTGCCTGACTATAACAAATGTCCTTTAAAAATACATGCTCAAGTGGGACTGGAGAGGTAATTGAGCAGTTAAGAACACTTGTTGTTCTTGCAGAAGACCTGGAGTTGGTTCCTAGTACCCACATGGTGGCTCAGAAACAACTGTAGCTCTAGCTCCAGGGGATCTGGTGCAGGCACTGTACACATTTGGTATGCATACAGAAAAAAGACAAATACTCGTACACATAAAATCTTAAAAAAAAAGCTAACGTGAGCCAAACTCAGTTTCTACTGTTGAAAATCTAAAGGTTTTAAACAGATTAATTTACCTCCCATCTCCTATTTTGAAGGGAGCAGAAAGGCAGACTCTCAGAGATAGCAAGTAAGTTATCTAAGATCACACAGAAAGAGTAGCAGCTGGGAATTTCGAAGCTCCCCCTTCCTGTTTCTTCTTCTTTAAATGAGAGCCCAATATGATCACCACTTCTACGTTTACATGGCCCTTCCAGCACTGACTAGGTATGCAGTATCATGCTCCCCTGATAGACAAGAAACCAAGGTCAAAGCTAAGGGAGTCATCTGTGGGCAGAGGCTGTGAGCTGGCGTTGGACTTCAGTCTGTAGTTAGGGACATCAGGAGCTTCTAAGAAGCACTTGGAACTGTACGTGGCCCAGGGTAAGGCCTGAGCATGTAGCAGCTATTTTCATTTTCAGTACTTTAAAGAAACAATGTTAATTTGGGGGGTGGTCTAGTTAGGTTTCTGTGGCTTTGATACAACACTGACCAAACCCAACTTGGGGGAGGAAAGGGTATATTTGGTGTACAAGTCCTGATCATAGTTCATCTTTGTGAAAGGCCAGGAAAGCAACTCAATGCAGGAACTTTGAAGCAAGAATTGGAGCAGAGACTATGGAGGAATGGGCCTTCAGGTGTGTTTTCCATGGCCTCCTCAGCCTGTTTTCATATACTGGCTTAGGACTACTTGCCCAAGTGAGGGTCCAGCCCTCCCACATCAATCACTAATCAAGATACCACACAGATTTGCCTAGAGGCTAATCTGATGGAGGCATTTTTCTTGATTGAGGTTCCTCTTTCCAGATAACCCAAACTTGTGTCAAGTTGAAAAACAGCCAACCAGCACAGTGGAGTACAACATCCAGGTATGTGACATGGCTTCAAGAGATATAGAAGAACACCTGTGACCTGTCCCATCCCCTGCTCTGCTCTCTGGTCCACGGGCTCTTCCAAGGCAATCTGGAATGGAGCCCGACGCAGCACAGGAAGGCCATGTGGCTGGCTGTGCTGCTAACTTGACAGTGATGGGAAGAAGTAAGCATGGTGGTTTGTACCTATGACACCAGAACTAGGGAAGAAGAGGGAGGAGGACTGTTAGTTTACAGTTATTCTATGCTTTGTAGTGAGTTCATGGACAGCTCAGACAATATAGCAAGGGCTTGTCTTAAAAACATGCAAACAAACAAAAACATAAAAATCAGCAAAAAGATGGAAACAAGGGGAAAATACCTTTGCTTATAAAAATAACTTCTATTAACTATCTAAAAGAAAACATATTCAATGTCTGCTGGGTACGGACCCGTGGTTCAAGAAGCAGCCCCCGAGGAAGTGTGAACATAGTGTGTAGACCAGGCTGCAGTCTGTGAACTTGGTCCCACTAGCTTCCTCTGTGCTACCCTGGCCACTTGCAAGCCCATTTCCAACTTAGTTTCTTTATCTACAAAACAATGGCACTGGCCTTAGTGACACCTAGTGGCCTACCTTTAGTAGTCACAACAGGATACAGAGCAGCCATTTAGGTAAGACTTCAGGAAGAAACACCATTCCCAAGGGCTCCTCCTCACTTGGCTTCAGAGAGACACTAGGTTAGATGACAGCATTCTTCCCCAACCCGAAACTACACCCTCATTGGTGCAGAGAACACACACCAGAATACACAGCAGAACCAAGCCCAGGAACTCATCACTTACCACTAAGTCCCTGTTGACAAGGCAGCCCAGCTCGCCTGGCAACACTGTGTTCCGGATATCCACATCATGAGGTGAGACATAAAGCTTTATGTTGTTCAGGTCAAAGAACTGGACTTCCGTGAGACCCACCCATGATGCATTGCCCCAGTTAGACAGGATTTCCATAGTCACATAGATGGCATCTTCGATCTCATCTACTCTTGCTTTCCACTTTTCCTGAAGAGAAAATACCAAAGGGCAGCAAGCCTGAATTTAGTGCTTCTACCCACCAGGGCCTTCATCCAGTGTTCAGCCTCATGGTGCCTCAGTCCCCACCCAGGGCCCTGCAGATAATCACAGTACTTGCCCACTGTGGCTATTATGAGACTAGCAAAGGTTCTTATTTGTACATCTAAAACATAGGGCTGGAGAGACGGCTCACTGGGTAAAGATACTTGCTGCCAAGTTTGACAACCTAAGTTTGATACCCAAACCTATGGTAGAAAGGGAGAACTGACTCTGCAAGCTGTTCTCTAACACACACACACATAGTAATAAATAAAACATAGCGATTGGGTTGGGTGTGGCTCATGGTAAAGCACTTGCCTAGAATACATAATGTCCTGAGTTCTAGCTCTAATACAGAAAAATAAACAAGGATATATACAGCAACTGTGCCACCAGCACTTACTAAGTATCACACTTGGAGGCCTTCAAATGAAAAAAAAAAATATTATAAAAGACCGTATTCTGCCTGAACACGCACTTCTTGTCCCACTGCAGTATTCATGGCCCAGGGGCATGCTGTAACATCTGAAGATGGCAGGTAGCCTGGGTTCCTCCAAACCCCACTGCTAAAACTCTAAATGCCCAGGTCCCAAGATGTGACTGTTTGCAGTCAAGGCCTTTAAGAGGTGATTAAATCAAATGAGGCTGCTGGGGAGGGCCCCCTTCTCGTCTTTCTGGAGGCCTTATAAAATCAGGAAATCTAAAGTCCCAGGATTAACACTAGGGACACACACACAGAGGAAAGACTGAATGTGTGAGCCCACTGAGGGAGCCACCACTTGCAAGGCAAGAAGTGGCACCCGAGAAGAAATCAGCCAGGCGATACCTTGACCTTGGACTTGCCATCTTTGCAGCTATGAGAAAGATCAGTCTGTTGCTTAAGCTGCCAGCATATGCACCGAGTGTAGTATGACAGCATGTACCAAAGTCTCCCTGCCTTGGCCAGTCACTTGACATTCCCAGCCTGGCAGGGAAAGCAGGATGCAACCATCTATGTGAAGGTCCCAGGCTGGGGGTTAAGCAAGACCATATGTGCTCAGGCCCAATGGGCTCAATTCCTGGCTCTCCTTCACTGATTTTTAAAGCCTCCCTCCTTCCTGGTGAGGCTGTCTGGTCTGGGAGCGTGCGTGAATGCCATCAATAAACAGCAACTCTGTGCCATGGCTTCCTAGAGGCCCTCAGGGCCCAACTGGAGCACTGGTCACCACGGATCAGCCACTCATGAAATGGTGCATTTCCCTGCGTGCATGGGCCCTCTGTTAATTAGCATCGGTATCTGCAACGGTTCTGTGAGCAGGGAGCTGAGTAAATGAACAGCAACTGTTCCCCACTTATTTTTTTAATTAATAGCCAGTGAGATGTGTGAGCACTCCCAGCGTGGGTTTGGACAAGCTGATTGCCGCACAAGGAGAATGGGAATGGAGATGGGATGGTGGTGCGAGGACAGGTCAGCCTGGATCTCCTGGCAGGAGCACGGCGTCAGGTTGGATTACCTGAACTGTAAAAACCCAGAGCTCCCTTGTCCTTCTTAGCACGAAGGTCCTGGCCAGGTCCTTGGCTGCCCTGGGCCTGAGTCCCAGGCTTGCAGAACTGGCCTGCTTGACTCTAGTGCTGGCAGGTTCCTGAGCCTGGGCTTGGTGGAGCACTCTGGGGCCAAGTGCGTTTGTTTGTTGGTTCCAGGGGAGGAAGGAAACTAGATGGGAAGAAAACTGCCTGCAAAGGACTGAGGACCCCTGCCCATTGGAGTCTGAAACACACAATTCCTGCATGAGGCCAGAGTATGAACAGAGAAGTGTTACCACAGTGAGTATCCCAGGTAGACAGAGGCTGAGGCTAGAACGGCAATGGTCCCTGGCACTCACTGGCCCCCTCACTGAGACCACTTGGTTTTTCCCCTCGCTTAGCCATTAACCACATAGCCTCCCTTGGTCATGAGGTTATGGTATAGTGAGCTAGCCCATTCCTAAGAAGTAAGTGTGTGCTTTCTCATGGACCACTGGTAAGGAGGGGGTTGCTGATGAAGCTCAGGCTAGTAGAGGCATGCTTTTCTTACAGATGGTGCCGGAAGCTTCTGCAGCTATTATGAAGAGCAGAGGTGGGGCCAATACTGGATGGAGCTCAGGGGTGCAAATGACTCCATGGAGACCCAAGTGGAAAGGCTTAGCTGGCTGTAGGATGCAGTATCCACCAGCCCACCCTCAGTGTTTTCAGTGTCCGGAATTTGTTCCTGTTTGTTATATATATACCTTTCCCTGGATTTTCTGTCTCCTAAAAAGAAACTTAGTATATATAGGCTCTTACTAATGTGGCCCAAGTCGTAACACATGGTGAATCTTCTCAGTTCAAGAGGCAGCTGTCCCATGCTGGAGTGGGGGTGGGAGTAGGGCAGGAGCTTTGATTTTTCTCAAGGACGGACTTTGACACTGGTTATTTATGGGTTCCCCCTATCCTGTCAGGCTCCAAGTGGCACATTTTCATCATCCTGTGTTGCTCATGGAGCTCAGATGGCTGTCTCCATGTAACATCCCACTACCCTGCTCACAGCCAGGAAAATCACACTGCACTAGGAAGTTACTACCAGTATCTACAGCTAACTTTATACAATTAAAGTTTTACATTTACTTATTTACTCTGTGTGTGTGTGTATGTGTGTGTGTGTGTGTGTGTGTGTGTGTGTGTGTGTGTGTGTGTGACTCATGTGCTCATGTGGAGGTCAGAGGCCAGCTCAACTTTTGGGAGTCAGGTCTCTCCTACCGTGAGCTCTGGCAGCAACCTTGGGTTACCACACTTGCCAACAGGCACCTTCCCCTGCAGAGCCCTCTCACTAGCCCTAAGTTTTTGTGTCTTGTACTTTCTCTCCTCCTGTATTGTTATATAGTCCAGGTCGGCCTCTAACTCAAAACACTCCTGCCCCAGCCTGTCAATTACAAACATTTGTCACCACACCCACCAAGCTTAGTTTTTGTTCTTAACTATGGGTAACACTGGATATTGTCCTATGGGCTTATGGTTATTTATATTTTCTTTTGCCAGGAACTTCTTCTGGCCTACATTTTTCTTCTTTTGCCTCTACTGCTCAATCATGTATATGACTTGGCAGAAAGATGTTGAGATGAGCATTATCATAGTCATCACCACCAACCCAAGGGGCCCTTCAGTCAGCTTTCAGGGCAGCATTAGTAAACTGGACTGTTCCCGTGAGTATAGACTCTCACCTCTGGATCTGGTACTGGCTTCTCTGTTGGTATAGCCACCTGGCTGAGATGGGTAGTGTCACTTTCCACAGTCTGTAAGACTCCCAGAAGTTTATGCTGTTGTCTGAAAAGGGATTTTGTTTCAGCAAAGCGGCAATAATGAGGAATATACACAAGAGAATAGTCCCATGAAAGGGGCCACAGGGGCTTTAGTACCCACTTGAAAGCTTATTTGTACCCTGCAGAGAGCCAAGTCCCCTTTATAAACAGCTGGACAATTAGTAATGAATTCAGTGCCCAAGTAGAGAAGCTAGCTGACCTCTCCAGCTAACTAAGAACTTGATCACAGACAGAGCAAGGAGTCAGTTTTACTAATGGCCTCCAAGCCCATGGCCTGTTTTATTGACCTGGAAGCTAAGAATGGCTTTTATGTGTTTTAAGCACTGTTAAAAGTAACAACAAATAACAAAACCCCCAACTGCCAAGGCTGTGCGATTTCTCAGCAGGCCTTTCACAGAAACTGCCAACCTCAGGTTTAGAGATCCACCCACTCCCTTTGCTACAGATACTATGCATGCCACAGATGTTGAGCACTGAAGCACCAAGGATGAAGAGGGCAGCCTTTGGCTAGTGCTGCTGCTGCAGAGCTGTCAGATGCAAACCAGCCCTGCGGCTGGAAACCGAGAGAGCTCTGATTTATGGCTGTGGTGAAGTGGAGAGGTTTCCATCTGGGGTCTGCAAACATGCAGGAATGGATAGCTGTGCCTTGAGCCATCTAGTCTTTCAACACACTGAACAGGAGCTCCTTGGAGGATGGGCTGAGAACTGGAGGCCATATGGCTTGGCTCTCACACCCCACTCTGTGCAACAGAGTTAAGAGAGCCTTGCTCCCTTCCTGGCCTGATGCCTCAGGTCATGTCACTTAGTGACCAACATTTACATGTCACTGCAGTCCCCTCCTACTCCTCAGCCAGGCACTTGTACAGTCTACAACATGCATATGCCTGCATAATAGCCCTGGGAGTATTCCTATGTGCCAAGACATATGTGACACTGCAGGCTACATCTGGTGTGTTTTCTGGAGATCCATTTTCCCTGAAGATCAGGAGTCTCTTTTGCTATTAGCACTTGATAATTCTAGGGTCATTGTAACACGTTAAAGGACAGAATGTTGTACTGAGCATACTTTGACAAAGAAAAGGAGTCTCAGAGGAGACTGATGCTTTGAGTCACTCTTATGACAAGTCAGTTTGGGCTCTCTCCCAAGCTATGTGGAGTACTCCAGTAAAACCCTGAGGCAGATCAAGCCACTTGCTTGAAAGAAAGCATATCAGTGTTATTATGTGCTGGGGCTGGGGGCTGAGGGAGGGTGGGACTCTAAAGTTGCTAGTCAAATGCTCTGGAATAACATGGTGGGACAGTTGGACATGATCACTGGACAGGATCGGGAACAGCTAAGAAACTGAGTAAGGCATACCTCAAGGCTTCTGTTTGGGGCATTTCCAGACAGGATTAGCCCACAAGAGCTATGCCCCAGTCAATTGCCCACTGAGGAATCTCTGATAAGAAGACAGGAGTGGAGGGTGGTTAAAAAGAAGGAGGCAGGGTCCCTGGGGAAGTGTTCTCGGGGTGGTTAGCTTGCCTGACTCCTTCATGCAACTGTTTCTGCTTCTTGGCTATTATGACAGAAACTTCTGTCCTGTCACAACCACACCACCACAATGAAAAGATACTTCTGAAACTGCGCACCAATTCAACTCTTTGTAGTCAAAGCTAAGCAAAATGACTAATGCAACCAGAAAGGCCATGGTTAATGAGACCCTCATGCATCTGGATTAGGTTCTACATCTGCCTTAGAGAGTACCTGCTTCCCAAAGGGCTCATTCTGTCCATGGCTTGGCTGACAGCTTTGGCTTCCCCTGCTGCCCTGCACAGCTCAGGATTGGTGGTGACTGGAGTGACAGCAAGCAGCTGAGGGCAGAAAAGCTGATTAGATAGATATCCAAGGGAACCCTGCAGCCTGACACCTAACAGGGCAGTGGTCAAAGCATGGGCTTCTCAGGTACCTGGTCCTATCAGGTAGATATGGGGCACAAAGGTGACAGTGCCAGCTTGGGAAGGATTAGCTTAGAATCCCTCATTTCCTCTCAGACCACTGACCAGGGGGGTTCTGGGAAATAATGCTTCTATGAGCTACTGAACCCTTCTGTCACCTGACCACTCACCACTTCAACCCACCTGGGTTCAGTTTCCTCCTAAGAAACCAAACTGCACACAGACTCACCAGCAATTCTCTATGTTTCCTTCTTTCTCCTCTGTCATCTAAACTGGAATGGAATCTGACACCTGTCTGCAAGTGATTGTCATAGTTGGAAGCTTGTGGGAGTCAGGGGTCAGGCTACTCAGGAACCCTGCATCCTAGGGTAGTCAGAAATACTGACTGGCTACTGCCCAAGATGAATGCTATCTAGTAGGACAAAGGCAATTAGGAAAGAAACTCATTTGGGGACTCTGAAGTGTTCCCCTTTTGCCAGTCGCCCACCATCACACTGGGCTTCTTTCTGGTCCTTAATGCAGCAGCTCATTGCCACCTCTAGTTGTTCCCAGTTCACTTTCCAGGTAGCAACCTGAGACCACCTGCCAGAGCAAGCATGGCTCATTCCCAGGTACTCTGTCCCAATGTGTTATTGGCTACAATGACTGTACCAGTAAGCTCCTTACAGCCATGGGTATTCTCTGTATTTAGAACATTGGGAACACCTGAGTGCCATAAAGACATTTCCTGGGTGCTTCATTGATTCACTTCCTTTATGCCCGATTGGCCTGGACAGATAGGTAGAACTTATTTATTCTCAAAAACTAAGATCTTAGTTTCTCTCGTTACTTATAAGTTTCTCACACTTATCTTAGTGTTCTCTCATTGGAAAATAGAAATGGAAAAGGAAGCAAGTCAGCAGGCCTGGCTGGACTCCAGCTTCAATTTGCAAATTTGGCTAAGCCACTTAAGCCCAACTTCCACATCTGTGAAATGGGTAGAAGGCCAGTGCTCAAGCAGCAGAGAAGCTCCCAGGACTGTGGAAGAGAAATGGCTGGAGGCCATCAGGGCAATGTGTTTATGGGGTATGAGCGGGGCTGTTAAATCTATGTCCAGCTGAGTTGGGCGCAGCCTCACACTGACCTCAGGGATGTCCTCCTTGGCCTTCAGCATACTGGGCCATGATTTTGCTGGTGGTTCCTTGGCATCCTGCAAAGACAGTATCATATGATATAGGAAGGAACGAAGCCATTGCTGTGCATTCCTGCCACAGAAGGAGGGCAGAGAAGCAGGGCCTCTTTCTACATGTCCCAGACAGACTGGACAAAAGACAACATCGGGGAAGGTTCTGCTCAACAACCAGAAGAACTGCCTCCAGACAGTTCTCCAGAGAGCATAGAGCATCATGGATAAGAATGTGGGCTGACAGCCAGGCTGACCTTGCAAAGATGTGACTCCAACTGGCCACATCTGTAATCCAGGCAGAGGACCCAGCCTATTGTAGGGTTACCATGAGCTTCTAGTGGGACAGGCCAGGAGTCTCAGCAGAAGAGCCAGAGGCTGTGCAACATGCTGAGGAGTATGTAAGGTCTTAACTTCTCAAGGCCCCTGCTCTACCCCACCACTGACCTTCCAGTTTGTTACTGGATGTCTGAGCGATTGCATGATGAGGGAGGTAGGCCAAGGGAGCAGTAGGGACCCTGTGGGTCACATTCTGGGCCCAGCTTCAGGAGAGCCGCACACTGTCCATCCAACCATATACTGGCCTGCCTGGCTTTTTTGTAGGATAGGCCTAAGCCATCCTAAGCTGGCAGGGAAATGGCCAGTGAGTCACGGGTTAGTGCTTAGCTGTCAGAAATAACCTGGAAGCTCTAAGATGGAGGCTGGAAAGCTGGAGAGCAGCCGTCTGCAGTCAGAGAGGGCTGGTGCTCAAACATTGCCTGTTCTTCAGTGTCCCCAGTCCCTCCTTAGATCCCCCTCCTCCACAGGTGCTCCCACCTGCTGTGGACCAGTATGTAGCTCAGGATCTTGGCTGAGGGACACCTGTTGCAGAGCTGCGTTCTCCACCTGGATGGCTTTCAGTACAGCCGAGGCATCTTCCTCTCGGTCCTCAGATACATATGCTTTTCGGGTTGCTGACAAGGGTCTATCTCTCCGGCTTCCAGATCCTGCAGAAAGAAAACAGAGATGTTCTTTAGCTTTGTGTTCTCAGAAAACAGCTTGAAATTCATTAGATACTATTGAGGGACACTCTGTAAAAGAACTGACCAGCTCCTTTAAAAATGTCAAGGTCTTCAGGGATGAAGGAAGCCTGAAGAACTGTTCCAGGTTAACATTACCCAGGCAGATGCAGTAAGGAACTACAGTGAACACCTCAGGACTAGGGCCAGTCATACACACACACACACACACACACACACCCCTAAACACCTAAGTTCAGATCCCAGCCATGTAAAAAGGAGGACATGGTCATACCCCTATTTATTTATTTATTTATTTATTTATTTATATCATTCCATTCATTTATATCTCAAAAATGCTTGGAGCCACCCATCAGACTGAGCTCAGGGACACTGATGGGGTGGAAGGACTGGAGGAGCTGAGGGGGATTGCAACCCCATAGGAAGAACAACATCAGTTGGCCAGAGCACCCAGTGCTCCCAGGGACTAGAGCTCCAACCAAGGAGTATACAGGGCGGGATCCATGGCTCCACATACCCCAATTCTACAGGTGAATTGTAGGCTTGCTGGCCTGCCTGTCTAGCAGAAATGTTTCGAGTGACAGAAGACACCCAATGTCAACCCTGGGTTGCCAAATGCACCTGCACGCACACGCACACTTACACACACACACAGAACCGGTGGGGGGAGGGGAGCTATTGTAACAAGGAAAGAAATGTAAATGTAGCCTGAGGCTTAGGTAACAGTTTAATGCTAATGCTAAATACTCCAAAATTCATGAGTGGACTGTGATATTACTCAACCGAAATGCTTGTTCTTGGAAAATCCGTGCTGCAGTACTGAGTGCTGCAGGTGGCTGCTTTGCTACTGTGTGAGTTCTTTCTTTTACCCTTTTTCCACCTTTTCAAGCCCTAAGGCTAGATAGGAAAGAAAAAAAGAATAGAAAGGAAAAGAGGTGATGTTATCATTAGACTCCTTCCTGCTGATTAAGGCCAATGAGTTCCTTGGGGCACGTTTGATTTTTGCTATCAAGATATCTAATTTCTTCTTTTTTCTTCTTTGCACACATGACTACTTAATAAACCATGACCAACAACAACCAACCACTAACCCACAACCCATCTCTCTGAACCCTAACATTTATGTACCCTCTGAAAACTCCCCAGAATTCCAAACATCACACAATTGCAGCTGGCAAAAGTTACACCCCTGTTAGAGCACGAGGCAAGTAACAGTCAGCTGCTGTGGACAATCTGGAGCAGCCCCATATTCTATACCTGGGATTAAAATGAAACCATAATATTTCTGTGTTTTTCAAAGAAACCAAAATTCTCACTACAGAGTGCCAAGAGGAGTGTTATCTATAACTTATTACCAATAGTTTAAGGAATAAACAGAGACAGAGTCTTCCCTCAGTCTTCCTGATCCATGGGGATTAATTCCAGAACAGCAAATACTGAGGTTCCATGGTGCTTTTGGACACACAAAAGGTATAGTGTTTGTACATAACCCCCATCCTGCACACACTGTAAGTTACCTCGAGATAACAAAGGCTGTGCCATTGTTCTGATGACTGGCAAAGGGGACTGTAAACAGCCCTCATGGACACCAGGGCAACTGTATACATGTGACCTGGTGCAGGCTGAGGAAAAGTGCCCTTCTACTTGCTTGCCCTTTGCAAATACTGGCAGATGCTGACTAGCTTCCTACCCTGGCCCTCAACTTTGTCCTGCCATGCTCTCGTCAGAATGCTGCATCTGAATGAGACTGATAGTGGCCCTGGATGCTCGTGGCTGGAAGAACTCACATTGGTAAAATGTCCATACTGACCAAGCCATCTTCAGATTCAATATCATTCCCATCACCAAATCATCCAAACAACAATAGCAAAAAACCAACCAAACAACAAAAAAATTCATGGTTCAGTCAGTTAAGCGCTTGTCATGTAAGCGCAAAGACCCAAGTTCCATTTCTGGAATCCATGTTAAAAAAAATAAGCAGGGACCACCTATCTCCTATGCAGTGGAAGGTGGGAGACCTAGCCCTGGGGTCATGAGAGCAGAGCTGTCCCTGACTCTCACCAGCTGCAGTGCTAAAGAGAACAGGTCCTGATCAGCATAGTAGAACTGGCCCTGGAGGTGGGGGTTGTAGGTAAGCTGGTCCTGGGGTCGTGAACATGAGAGAGCTGACTCTGCCTCTTGTCTGCTGTGCACTAGTGTGGTGTGGTGAAAGGAGAGACACCCTTCTCTCCTCACTTGTCCCTGGCCACCTATGGCAGATGGGAGAGCTGGCCCCAGGGCCATGAGAGTGGAAGAAATGGTCATGTCCCTCACCAGCTACAACACTCAGGAGATGGGGAAGGAAGGTAGAACTGGCCCTGGTTGTAGGGGGTGCCAGTGAGACAGTCCCAAGGGTGTGAGAGGAGGAGAGCCGGAGGACTGACCAGATACCTTTCAGGCCCAGATCCAGGGCTTTGAATTGGCTCATTCCAACATCCACCCCATTGATGAACTGCTGGAGTGCAGTTCCTATAGATCCAAAGCTACAGGATCTCCATGACACAGGACAGCAATAGGATATCTGAGAGAAGTCCCAGTGAGGTTCCAGTATTGATAGAGTGGCAGAAGCCAGAGGCCTTGTACCAGACTAACAAGTCACTGCAATGAACATTTGCAAGTAAAGAAGTGTGGACAAAAGGGTCCACTGTGCACACTGTGACACACTACAGCTTTCATAATAAGGTTTGTTTTTCTGTGTTGGAGGGGAGGCTGCAAGGGTGGAAGATGGGGGAAGACAGGTAGGGCTGGGGTGCATGGCATGACAGTCACAAAGAACCAACAAAACGTTAAAAATAATGAGCAGGCCAGTACCGCACCGTAAACCCAGTCCTGGGGAGGCAGAAGCTTGTGGATGGCTGGGGCTTGCTGGCCAGCTGGCCTACTCTGCTTGGTAAGTTGCAGACCAATGAGAGACCCTGACTCAAAACAAGGCAGGAGGACTAATAGGACAACCGAGGCCAGACCATTAATGCATTAACATATTCTAACAAATTTTATTCTATATTTTTATTTTTCTTATTTACATATTGATTGAATGATTGCTGTGTGTGTAGACATGCATGTGTGCACATGTATGTGGGTGCACTGTAGAGATCAGAGGACAATTTGTTCTCTCCTTCCACCATATGTGTCCTGGGGGTTGAATTCGGGTTGTCAGCTTGGCAGCAGGCTCCTTTACCTCCTGAGGCATTGTGCTAGCCCTAGATAAACATTTTTAATGGACTCCTGAGAAATGCCACTGTGGAAGGTGGAAAAGTAGGTTACTGGGGAGAGCCTTTGAAAGGTATATGTCATCTCTGACCCCCTACCTCGATTTGTTTGTTTGTTGAGACAAAGGTCTCACCTTGTAACCCAAATGGGCCCAGAACCTGTCACATTCCTCAGCCTCCTAGAGGAGTACATGTATATGCCACTGTGCCTGCTTCCTAGTCACCATGAGATCAACAGATCTCCACCTTTCTACCATGATGCCCCTCCTTAAATGGGGGAGGGGAGCGGGATGCAATGAAGCCAAGTGACCAGGAACTGAAACCTTTGAAGCTGTGGACAAAAATGCCTCTCTGTCTCTCAACCCTTTCTTTCAGGTATTTGTCCTGGAATGGAAAATTTGGATAACACAACTGGATAATAGTTTGGCAGAGCTGATGGTTCTTCTGGAATGTAAGCCAAGGTGGAGAGTGCCCATCTCAGATACCCAGAGTCACAGTGACTGCAAATGCTTGAGAACTGAGGCAGGCACTGTGCTCTCAATGCCAGCCTCAGGTACTCTTCAGGGCCATCCCCATCTTGTTTACTGCTGCATCTCTGCATCTGGCATTATAGCTTCTGTCAAACGAATGGGTGGAGAAAATCAGTCCCAAACCTGTTTGATGTGGGGCCTGGGATAAGGGACTGAGGTGTATACTTTACATATCAAAGCAGATGTGGCCTCTAGATTCTCCCAGCATCCCTCAGTTCCTACCTGGTATAACCTACCTCCACCCTGAATTTTCCAGCCTAGGGGCTGAGCTACTCTTCCCCCAGAGGCTCTTCTCTACATAATTCAGACATTTTGGCTTCCTCCTCTTCTTCTTGTCCTTTCTCTGCTCTCTCTCTCTGCACATACCCTTTCTCTCTTTCTCTTCTCCTTCACCCTCTCTTCCCTTGGTGACTTTCCCGGCCTTGGTCCTTAGGGCCAGGGAACTCGTCCGAGAGCAGCTTCCCAATAAACTTATATTTAATCCAATCTAATCTGGCTTCAACTGGCTCATTTCACTGACAGAAAATAACTTATCAAAGCCCTGTAAATCTCAGTGTTTGTGAATAGCATACCATCTCTAACTAGTAGAGTGCAGCTGAAAAGCCCATATCTGCTGCAGCCCTTCCAGGTGGTCTTGTATATAATCATCTAGGACCATGTGCAGAGCTCAGTGAGCATCAGTTAACGTTCTGTTCGCAAGAGGCTGGCCTGGACAAGCAGACTCTGAAACTCTCATAGTCCTTGAACACATTCCACTATCCTCTGACCAAAACCCTCAAAAATCAGTGCCAAAAGAGCTGCATGGTGACTCTTGGCTCACGACAGCCAGCCTGTAGAGATGAGGCTCTTCCTCTGAGGTTCAAAGGTCTGGGGCTGCACTGGACCAGTGGCCTAGAGAGAGCTAGAAAGTCCATAGCATGGCCTCCAGGACAAGAGGCACAAGCCAACCACCTGGAAAGGGACCAGTTTTGTCTGTATGACAGCTTTGGCACATTCTTCCATAGCATAATCATGGGTGCTGTTTGTGCCTTTCTAGACAGATTATGCTAAGAAGGTGGGTTTAAAATTGTCACCATTCTCGAAGAGAAGGTTGGCTCTGCAGCTGTACCACCAGTGCTGAAGTGCTGCTGCCTTTCAGCACAAAGCCCCCAAGTGCCCCTGCTGATGTCCACAGTCTTTCTGTGTGCTTCCTCCCACTGCAGCCACCCACCCTTTAAGTCTTTTGGACGCCCCCACCTCTCACTTGCACCAACACTGGCCTGAATGTCATACAACGATGAATTTACTCTCATCTTAGATCCAGGGAATAGTGGATTTATTCACTCTGTAAATCTGAGCTACTGGCAAAAGCCAAATTGCACATTTTAATTTATCCCAAACTGCTCTTTTTGGATGGAGAACCATCCCTCTTCCAGTAAGTCTACTCCCTTCACTTCCCTGGTGCTTGGCTTTCTTCTCTTACCTAAAAACAGAAGGTGTGTCATTCAGGAGATTGGCTGTGAATTCAATATATCACAAAGCACCTACAGCAAAGTGACCTGCCTCTCTACCAGCTGTGCCTCAACAAGCTTTAACTCAGAACCACGGCAAAACTGCCTCTGACTACAGGCCAGGGGCATTGAGGGTCACCCAGAAACCCCTGCAGTGGTAAGGATAAAATGTGAGACCAGCATCCACTGTGATGATCACAAGCCAGTAGCCCACAGTGAAGCTTTGCTCTTTACCTGTTTGTTCTTGCTCTTGCTGGCAAGTTCATCTACTGTTGGACTAGCTGGACCACCCTAATAACCACTCTAATAAATCTTCTTTATCTCTACCTACCTACCTACCCACCCACCCACCCACCCACCCATCCACCCATCTACCCATCCATCCATCCATCCATCCATCCACCCATCCATCTTATCAGCTCTGTTAACTAGAGAACCCTAATACACTGCTCTAAGAAAAAAAATATCAGGAGCAGCTGGTGATCTGAGTTTTATCAGACAGACCCAGTGACATGCATTTTCTTATGTAAGCATGTGATGATTAATCTTAGTTGTCAAATTGATCAGCCTGGGAGATTAGTGGAACACACCTCTATATGATTGTGAGGTGTTTCCTGACAAGTCTAGATCTTCAGAGTTCTGACCCAATGAACAGATTATCTCTTTACGGAGCTATGATGGCAGTACTGGGAGCTGGTGAAAGGTAAGGGGTAGGGCCTAGTCGAATGAGGTCGATTCCTAGAGACATGGCCCTGGGGCCTAGGTCTTGCACTGGGCTCTTCCTATATTCCTCCTTTCCTCTGCTTCTTGTCCACCATGAAGAAGTTGTTCCAAGGCACATTCTGGCCACCATGATGTCCTGCCTTACAATAGCCCAGGAAACACAATCCAAATGACCAGGGAAGAAACCTTCTGAAACTGTCAACCAAATTAAATCCTGCTTCCCAAATTCTGTCAGTCATTTGGTCAAGTGATGAGTTACCCTGTGTGACTAACTCCAACACAGAAGGAACATGCAGCTGCTTCTGTCGTCCTGACACAGGGACCCTCACAGTACCTGTGGTCTTACTCAGAGAGGACCCCTTCTGCACTCTTTGCCATGCCCACCGCCTAGCAAACAGGATTTTAGAACTCACACTGTGAGTCACACTGTGAGGGGAGCATTCTTTTCCCCTTTAGGTTCGCACAGCAGAAGGAGGGAAAGGGTTCCTGGAGCCCCTGGGCCATTTCTGGCCACCAGGGAAATGCCTGCCTGCTTGTGTGTGAGAAATGGTTCCTACAGTGAGTTTTCTCACCAGCATCCACAGAGGCATCTGAGAACTCTTGGAAACAAATGCTTAGGCATTTAATCCACTGAATCTGACAGTATGGGACAGCTCCACCATTCTGAGCCAAGTTCAAGTTTGAGAACCACTTAATCTGAGGAAAACACAACTAAGTTCACAACAAATAGCCTCTGACAACAGTCTGAGCACCTGGACCTTACAGGCCTTAGACCTCACCCACAGACATGGGCTTTTATGCCTATGGTGAGCCACTGATTCACTTCCTTTGTTACTTAAGGCTATTTGATTTTTCTTTTCTTTTTGAGACAGAGTCTCATGTAGCCCAGGCTAGTCGTACACTCACTGTGCAGTTGGGTCTGACCTTGAATGCCTGATCCTACCGCTTTCACTTCTCGGGTACTGGGATTGCAGATGTGCACCAGTGTACCCAGCCAGTTTGATGTTTTACCGCTGATGTTAATGAGGACTGACTGGAATGTTATGAGACTCTGGACTTTGACATATGGTGCTTGTGCTGCAGGTGTTTAGGCAGGAATGCAAACTTCAGGGCTGTCAGCTTCCTCTAACTCAACTCATGCTGAGGGTGTTACTGTATTTCTGCAGCTGGTGGCTTATCTGGGAGAAGTGTCTCTGATATATCACTTTCCTAGATCACCCTGACAACAGGGACAGCAAACTTCCTGTATCAAAGACAAATGTTCACTCACCTTCCAGAAGACAAGAGGTCTCTGGGAGGAGACTCCAGTATTTTTAGAAAGCGTATGGCTAGACAATGGAGCAATACAGGCTAGGAGTGAGAACCAGGGAACTTGACAGCAAGGAAGAGGAATGGTACTACGTGTTATTTGCATGTTTAATTGACATAGGGTCAGTGGTATGGGCTTAGCCAGAGAGAAGGGAATAAGAGAAACAGCATTTTAGAGAGTATAGGAAATAGGTTACTCTTTTAGAATGGCAGACTAGTTCATTAAACAATCTTTCACTGAAGCACAACTCTGGTCTGAATATTACAAAAATTGGTTTGTAAAAAGGAATCTGTTTGAAGACATGAAGAGGAAGGGAACTCTGAGATTGTACAGGGCCAGGAGAGGGCAGGCAGAAGGTAAACATAGCACCCGGTAGGCCTCCTCAAGGTACCCATGATGCCAAGAAGAGCTGTCACAAGCTGGAAGCTGAGCATGGCTTGTAATGGACTCAAGGGGTGACAGTGAGAGAGTGTGAGTGACCTGGAAACAGCCAGGAGTGAGGGGCGTAGAAAGGTTAACGGCATAGATGCCTCAAAATGACTACTGACAGCAACAACAATAATAATGATGTCTAATGGGATTAAAAACCTGCAGGGAGTTAAAATAAATAGTGATAGAATTTAAAAATAGGAGGGGAATCAACATTTAGAGCTGAAGGACTATCCACTAAATTAGACTCAGCAAATGTGCTAATTTAAAGTAGATGCTAATAAGTCAAGAATGTACACTACAATCTCTAGTAATGAGTAAAAGAATAAAAGAATGTATAACTAACAAGCTAATATGGAGGGGAAAGAGGAATGATACAAGGCAATTGGTTCAAAAGATGGCAAGGAGGGAAAAAAGACGAAACAGGCAAAACAAATAAAAAACAGATAATAAGATTGGAGGTTTAAACTCAAATATATCAGCAATTACATGCTGATATAATTATCAGCATTAAATGCGAATGGACTAAATGCTCCCATTAAAACACACAGATTGTTGGAGGATAGAAATAAAAGCCAATTGCATCCTGCTTACAAAAAACTACAAACAAAAACAAACCAAAAACCCTTTATATAAAGATGTAGAAAGTTGGAAAGGAAAAGAATGAAAGCAAGATACAGGCCATAAACTCTGGCCAAAAGAAACAGAAGGCAAAGCAACATGACACAAGTGACAAGAGATAACCATAACAATGACTGGCTCATTTTTGTATACCTAGACTACAACCAACCACACAAACACAAGTTAGCATGCACCAGCAGTCCACCCTCAGTGGTATAGACATTCCAGCTCCTTCTGTCTGATGTTGTGGTTTGAAATACACTTCTCCTGCAACCTATATCCATAACAAAGCCAAGTACTTCATCTGGGGTCAGTTGAGACATCATGGTTCCCCATCCTGGGAAGAAAGAGAGACTCAAACTCCTCTGGATCTACTGAGAGATGCTATACCCTTGTGGCGCTGTCTGCAAAGCCATATATGGTCATCAATCTGCTGGCTTCTGGAGATACCTTTGGCCACTGTGATCTAATTGTAGCTAGAACACTGTGGTAACAAGGCCATTTTTCCACGTTCACCTCAGCTATCAAACTTAAGATATTTGGCTGGTAGACAAGCCAGGTATACTGGATAGCCTGTGGCAAAACAATAACCTTTCATGGTAACTACCTTTAATACTGATAAACTCTTCAAAGTGAGGTCTTCATCTCAAACAGCGTCTAGGGAACAACTCCCAGGAATAGTGGATACTAGGATTTCCTATAGATGACTTGGTAATATGGATTCCTAGGCACTTATGTATTTCTTTGCCATGGAACCAGGAATGTGTCCACCGCAGACACCCAGACACCCCCAGACTCCTCCTCATTTCCTGCTCTTGTTTCCCCTTTCCCATGTCTCCTCAATCTGTTAGACCATGGCTAAACTTGGGAGAGAAGATTATGAATTAGTTTATTAGGCTCTGTCAAAGTGACAGAGCTGAGTTAAAGCTTGAATCATATCTTCTAAGAAGATGATGGGCTGGGCATGTGGCTCAGTGGTACTATATGTGCAAGGCTCTGGTTTAGTCACTAGCAATACACACACACTCGCATGAACCCATACACACATGTATGCACACACATGCATATACACATACACAGCACACATGGACCTATGGAAATCTAGTCCCAGTGTTGTGTCTTCATTTGTAAAAAAAAAAAAAAAAAAGGTCTCTGCAAATGATGAAGTTAAGATGTGGCCATGGCCACAGGGTGGATGCAACGTGTCTGGTGATTACAGAACTGCTAAGTTTGAACACAGATACATATCCAGGAGAGTGCCATGATCTGGGTCATTCTGCCACAAACCACAGAGCTACAGATGATGGGAGAGAGCCTGGAGCAACCTTTCCTGTGCCTGTGGAGGATGTTCCTGTCAACACCTTGACTTATCTAAGCAACTGTGCATGGCACAGTTCAAGGAGCCCTAGAAACAAATCCAGGGTACATGATGATTAGTTCAAATATGGTTTATTTTTAAAAAGTGTTAATATTAAATATGAATAGTAATATATGTCCACCAGGGCTGGGGTATAGACTGTGGTAAAGCATGAGGTCTTGGGTTCTGTGATGCTTAGTTTTGTCAATGTGACAGTCCTCCTCAAAGAGGGACTACCTAGGTCAGGCTGGGTATGTCTGTGAGTTTCTCAATGATGTTAGTTGATATGGGAAGGCCTAGCCAAGAAGTGGGTGCCACCCTGCCCTGTGTTTGAGTCTGGACGGTTACAAAAGGAGAAATGGACCCAAGTATAAGCGTGCATGCATTTGTTCTCTGCTCTTGACTGTTGATGTGACTAGCTGCTTCAAGTTCCTGCCTTGACTTCCCTGCCATGATGGGACCATAACCTAGAAGTGTGGGCTAAAATAAGCCCCCTCTCCCTTAAGTTGCTTTTGTCTAGGTACCTTATCACAGGAATGGGAAATAGAACTATAGGTTCCTCACCTGGTATTGGAAAAAGTAATTAATAATAATAATAATAATAATAATAATAATAATAATAATAATAATAA
>JADRCH010000042.1:862659-966733 GCA_019843965.1 Rhynchomys soricoides
ACCAAACCAAACCAAAAAAAAAACCCACAAAACTTGGTTATATTCAATTTCAGTGTTCAGTGTTTCAAAGGCTAAGTTCAGAAACATTCCACCAAAGACTTCCATGTGGTGGCCAAGGTACAGACATCACAGGAACTGAGCTGATGACTGGGCATACAAAATGCCCTCCCCATGAGTAGTTGGAATGCTTAAGGGATCAGATACTACAGATAGAAGGTGTGGCTACAGAAACCATTACTAAATGTAGCCAGGTCTTGATGTTCAGGAGTACAGTATCCATGCACAAGCCTCCTCTCTCTGCTGGGCTAAGAGAGAAACTAGGTGACTATCAGATGCCAAGGTCTCACAGTGACAGTAACAACGTCCATGCCATCAGTAACAACTACAGCAGTTTTAACTGCTAAGGGACTGCTCTCTATCATATGCCAGCTAAATTCTCTATGTACCTCATTTTAGCCCTCTGACACCCTGGTGCCGTGGATGGCATCATTTTGGCTCAGTGGGATGAAAGACAAGCCCAAGGTCACATAGCTGGTAACAGCAGAGCCAGTGTTCAGATGATAACTGGCTAGGTCCAAGGCTAGGCTACTGACCACAGCACACTGATTCCCTACCAGGTACCAATGCAGAGCAGCCACTCTCCAGAAGAACTGAAGTCATGTGCTAGATAAGCACTGTCACTGATCAGCAGGGCACTGGGAACCTTTAACACAAAGCTGCCAAGAGCCAGTACATGTCCTAAAGGCTGTGGTATGGTCTGGATGTGGAATGTCTCGCACAAAGCTGTGATTTGAACCCCTAGTCCTCAGCAGATGGCACTCTGAGAATGGGTAGAAACTTTGAGGGAAGCAATGCAGGTTATAGCCTGGCCCTGGCTTCAGAGCTCTCTGCTTCTTAGTCTGCTTCCATGTACACAGCCTGCCCTGCTGCATGAACCAAGCCATCCACTTTCCTTTGATGGAATGGCACTTCTGGATCCATGAGTCCTTTTCTGAGGGAAGTCCCTAAGACAGCACATGGTGAGCATAGTGAGCATGAGTGGATGGAGTGGTACACTCTGGACTCCCCTTAAGGAGGGAATGAAGCTAAGTTCACTCACACCACCCTCCTGGGCCCAGAAGATTTTTTATCCTGCACTGGTTGATATATTTGTTCATTCTTTTATTTAAGAAATATTTTGAGGGTCAGTAAGGTGGCACAGTGGGCAAAAGCAATTGCCACCACGCTTGATGACCTGAGTTTGATTCCCAGAGCTGACATGGTAAAAGGAGAAATCCAATGTGCACAAATTATTCTCTGACCTCCACAAGTATGCATGCATGAGTATACATATACATACAAGCATAAATAAATGTAATTTTTAAAATTTAGAAAAGGGGACAGACAGATGGCTCAGGGAGCAAAGATTTTGCACCAACCTGATGACCTAATAAGGTCAGTTTCCAGAACCAGATAGAAGGAAGAAGCCCACTACTACAAGTTTCCCTTTGATCTCCACACACGGACATATCCGTACACTTAAATAAACAAATGTAAAAAAATTTACTAAAAAATAAATATTTTGGTGAGAATATCTGTCTCTCATAAGCAGATAAAGACAAGGAACAAAGTGATAAACAGGAGAGAGGAAGCTCCTGTTCGTGGGACTCCTGATAGGGCAACAAGGGCAGCCATTTGATAAGAGACCTCACAGCCCAACAGAGGCTCTCAAGTCACAAACTGAATAGGACATGACTTGTATCCTAACTTTAGGGCTCACTCTGTGTGTGTGTGTGTGTGTGTGTGTGTGTGTGTGTGGTGTGCATGTGTGTATAGTTGTGGTATGTGTGTATAATATATATGTGTGTGGTTATAGAGTGTGTTAATGGGGTGTGTATGTGGTGTGTGTATATGTGGTGTGTGTGTGTATAATATATGTATGTGTGTGTGTGTGTGTGTTTAAATGTTGAGGATGGAACACAGAACCTGGCACATGGTAGGTAAGTGCTCTACCACTAAGCTACAGATTCAGCTCTTGGTTTTATGAATCAGGGTCTCACTAAGTTTCCCAAACTATCTTTGGACTTATCATGTAGCACACAGCCTGGCCTAGAACTTGTAATCCTCCTGCCTCTACCTCCTGCTTTCTGAGTTTATAGGAATGTCTCACCACGCCAAGGTATACTCCGCACATTTTAAATCATATTCTTCTACATCACTTTCCATAGAACTATTACTAAGAAAAGTTTGAATTATCCTTGTATGATTCAAATATTGTACAAGGGATGAAAAGAAGGCTCAACAGATAAAGTGCTTATCATGCAAATATGTGAACTAGAGTTTGGATCCCAGAATTTACACAAAAGCTGGGCAGGCAAGATAGCCAACTATAATCCCAGCATTTGGGAGGCAGAGACAGTATTAAGATAGATAGCTAGACTAGGCAGAATCAATAAGCTCTGGGTTCAGAGAGACTCTCAATGAACAAAGTGGAGAATGACCAAGGAAAACATCTGCTGACAACTTTGGGCCTATATACAAACACATACACCTACACATATGCATGCACATAGACACATAGATATTTACATACATATGTGAGCATGCATATATACAAACACACACACCTACACATATGCATGCACGTAGACACATAGATATTTACATACATATGTGAACATGCATACATACATGTATGTCCATAACACACATATATACTCATGTGCATGTACATATATGCACATGGACCTACACACATGAGCACCTACATGTGTGAACATGAATACATACATACATATATGTAACATACACATACACAAGCAAAAAAAAAACCAAATAAATATCGTACAACATTTTTAGTTTTCTGGTGTATTTTGCCACCCCAAATTCATTGATGAATTATCCTCCATGCTAGATGTACTGATGAAATATCCTGATGTTCTGCCTGCTAGTCTACCACTAAAGGTAAGCCAATGTGTCTTAGAAAGCAGGGTAGCAGAGGTGAAAGACCAGCAGCTCAGGGAGCATGTGGTATGAGAGTCTATTAGAACTGACCTAACCAGTAGCCTCTCAACATCACCCTTCCCAGCATCTATGCCAGAGTCTGTGCAGCAGAGGGGCTAGTTGAAAGTCCCAGAGATGGGAACCTGGATAGGGCTGGATAGAAACCAAATGAGACTGCTGCCAAGGAATGGCTGGGGACTTCTGAGAGACAGAGAACACATTACTGGAGAACTGGAGGCACAGAGAGCCACAAGCCAAACTCAGCAGAAGGCTGCTGTGCACACCTGTGTATGCATACAGCTGAGTCAACCAGGATCCAGCAAAAGGTAGCTCTCCAGCATGCTGCCATAGCTGCTTTAGGAGTGCATGGGAAGCTAACTTGTGGGCTCAAGGGCAGGATAACAGAGCACACGCCAAAAACAGATCTTCCCAAGGTCGACAGGGAGTTTACTATTTGGAGGAGAATCTAGGGCTCCCCACCTTACAGAACATGTAGTAGTCACATCAGGCCCTGCTATCAGAAGGCCCTGGTATCAGGAGGCAACAAACAGCACAAGAAGAAGCAAGGACAACCAAGAAGAAACAGATGCTCTGGTGACTCAGCCCTTTGAAAGATAGGCAACAAACTTTGATTAATTTAATTAAAGAAAAAACCAATACCCAGGAAAAGAGAGTTTGACAGGAGAGGTGGAAGCTGACTGTAGAAGCTGGGAGACTGTCATCCCCAGAGACACGCACAGGGAGCTCATCCATGAAAAAGAAACAGCTAGCAATCTTACCATTTTTAATTTCATCATTAACATTTCTAGAAAGATAAATTAGTTGGGAAGAGCATCAAAGGGTGACTAATTAAGTATGCTAGAAATCATGCCAAGTGACTTTATAAGAATACAGTGCCCAAAAGACCAAAGGAGAAGCAGCAGCACACAAACTCTACTGGGTGGAGAGGTCTAGACAACATTTCCCAAATCAAGCTCCAGAGGATAGATATTCAGAGAAAGCAGCCTCAACTATTCTGTTTTTCTTAATTTTAAAATGTTTATGTATATGGGTCTTTCCCTGCATGTATGTCTGCACACCACATGTGTGCAGTGTCCGTGGAAGCCAGAAGCCTATGGGAGACATTCTCATTCAAATCACCACATAATTTGATTGAATGTAATAGATATGTGAGAACTTTGCACCAAAGACAGAATGGTTAGCCTTTTGAAGTATCATAGAGGATTCATAAAAATGAACTAAATGGTGGCTACAAATCAGACCTCAGGAACTTCTAAACCAGGAAATCAAACAAGTTACCCCATTGCAGCCGATTAGAAATTAACATGAAAGGCAAAATTAGAAAAATAAAATCTACTTAGAATGTTTGGAAAATCTTCAAAATAAGGAAGGAAAAAACCCTTCTGAAGTCCCAAGATTATTAGAAACAAATGACAACAGTCCTACAGTAAGGCATGCAGGGCAGAGACAAACTTCTGTCTAAAGGATGTTTCATGGCAGAGTAGAGATCAGGGCTGTGGTAATTTGAATAAGAATAGCCCCCATAGCTCATAAGTTTGAATGCTTAAGGAGTGGTACTATTTAAGAAGGATCAGGAGGTGTGGCCTTGTGGGAAGAAGTGTGTCTCTGGCCCAGTGTCAGTCTCTCGCAGGTAGCCTGTGAACTGGGATGTAGCTCTTAGCTACTGCTCCAGTGCCATGCCTGCCGCCATGCTCCCTACCATGATAAAACAGTAAGCAAGCCCCAATTCAATGCTTTCTTTCCTAAGAGTTGTCTTGGTCATGGTGCCTCTTCACAGCAATAGAACAGTGACTAAGACAAGGGCTGAGGGTAGGTGAACAAGGAACTTGTGGATCTAGTTAACAGGAGAAGGGCAGGGAGCTTGAATAACTGAGTAAACCAAAATGTTTAGGAACAAAGAAGTAAAGACTAAAATGACATGAAATAGAAATCAATGAATAAGCTGAATGAGGTACACATGGCTCAATCCACTTAATCCAGCTAAAAGCAGAGAGTTCTTCAAAATTATCAGGTTCACTTCTAGATTGTTTGAGCCTTCCTAATGAGAAAGCATTATGCATTAGCTGTTATATAAAATGACAGAAAGAATGCAAAATTAGCTAAGAAATTCTAAGTATATGTATATGTGAGGCATAAGCCAGACCATTTACATTATTACTGACCAAGAGGTCATTCTTTATTGTTGGTAAATTGGAAAAACTGCTTTAGAGAATCATGTTCCATTTGGCAGCTTCATTTGCATAAGCATCCATAGGGTGCTGGGAGGCCATGTGGCCCTTTCTGGATGCCCCATTAGAGATGGTTCAGCATCACTGTGCATGTGCATGCATCACTCATGGCTAGCACTGTACCAGCCCTCCCCTAATGGCCTCCTGTTGCTGCCCCACTGGCCCAGGGCCCACTAAGACTATTGGCCAGTTTGTGCTTCATTCTGCTTTCTCAGGCTAGGCATCTCTGGCTATCCTAATTGGTCTGGGTATCACAGAGGCTAATTCTAGTGGTACTTGGAAAGAGAAAGTTCTCCTCTTTCACCAAACTATCAAAGCTTTGAGTCTGAAATGGAAGTCATAAGTTGATGTTAGAAAAGCCAAATCTGGCCAGCAGGTATTTTTTTGTTTATTTTGTTTGGAGCATAGAAAATTATGACTTAATTAACAACATAAAAACTGGAAGCTATCTGGGTGTGGAGCAGTGGCTTAGTGGCTAAGAGCACTGGCTGCTCTTTCAGAGGAACCTGGGTTCAATTTCTAGTACTTGCATGGCAGCTCACAACTGTCTGGAGCTATGGTTCTAAAGGATCCAATGCCCTCTTCTGGCCTCTGAGGGCACTGCACAAAGGTGTGACAGACATAACATGTACCCAAACACCCATATACATAAAATAAAAATTTTTTAAATGTCACAAATCAAACAAACCTCTCATCAGCTGTGTGGCTTGACTCCATAGGGCCTTGCATTTGTATGGTGGCGGCTGCCTATGGCTGCCCTTGGCAGTTTCCATCACTCCTTTCTTGCCTTGATTGAGTCATGTAATTTAATGTGTACTTTAAGTTTAAAACACCTATCCCAAATCCAATATTTTAGGAGATAAGCTACATTTTCCCACTGTCTCCACTACTCTAAATAGGACAATTTTTTTCAATTTTTAAAACAAAATTAATTACATTTATTCGCCTATTTGTATATATGTGGGGACTAAGGGATATACACATACCATGACATGCATATGGAGGTCAAAGGACAGCTTTTTCCCTCTACCATTTAGGTCTCATAGATCACACTGCTGGGCCATTTTACTGGCCTCCCTTTACAATCTTATGTGTCCTTACTCAGAGCTTGGAAAATGATGTCCCCATAATTACATCAAGGTGATGCAGTGTGGCAGTGTGCCTCAGGAACACCTGGGCTATTATTCCTTCCTTCCTCTCATAGGCCCAACTACTCAGGTATTCAGTTCCCTTGTTAATAAAGATTTGTTTGAAAGCTAATGTGGAGAGAATATCTTATACTGAATGAAAGCATCACTTATCAATAAAACACTGTTGGCCAAAGAGCTGAGGCAGGAGAGAGAGAGAGAGAGAGACAGAAAGAGAGGATTCTGGGATTGACTCAGGGTGGAGATTTGCCCCAGACACAGGAGACAGTTGTTTGAAACTGAGGACCAGGTAACCAGCCATGTGATATAATTTAGCATAAAAAAAATGGGTGATTAAGATATGAACGACTTGGGGAACAGAGCCAAAGCCATTGGTCTAAGCATTTATTCATATATAAGAAGTCTCAGAGTCATTATTTCTGGAAACAAAGTGGACTGGTAGAAAAACATGAAGTTACAGATGACTTCTATTACATAATAACTATGCAAGGCAGTTTTCTACCATCCAAAAATACAGCTGGGCATGTACACACTAATCCTAGCACTCAGGAGAGGAGGCAAAAGGATATCTGTGAGTTTGAGGCCAGCCTGATCTACACTCTGAGTTCCAGGACAGTCAGGGTTATGTGGGTGGTTAAGACCCTGCTTGAAAAAAACCAAAAAGCAAAACCCAATGAAGTACAACCCATACCAGGCAACAAGACAGAACTGGGGTCTGGGAGTGGGAGTTGTGTCTACCTGCCAGTGACCTTGAGGATGAGCCACACCCTGTGCATAGCTTGTCTTCTCTGCTACTATAGAGTCTGGAATATGAGAAGATGCTCTTCTACAGCCTAGGAGCCTTAAGTTCAGAGATGGCAGGAAAAGGAGATACTTAATCCACCCTTCCTGTTAGAAGAGGAAATGGGACTCCAAAGAAAGCTTAGCCAAGGCCTTTCAAAAGGTTAATGGAAGGTCAGCTACTCTCTTAGGCTTGGTGAGACTCCATCATGTGCTGTCAGGCTTCAGGGAAACAGCAGACACAGCTGAGTTGTCATGACACCCAACATGGAGTAGAGACCACGGAAAGCAGAAAGACTGTTTTCTAAGAGTGGAATAGCAGCAATCACGCCCACAGTGAGCCAGGTGGGTTAGCTGAAGGCTGGGGAGCGGAGGCTGCTCTGCCTACCTTTGCTGCGACCCTTCTTATCTCGAATTCTACACTTACTTTTCAGGTTTTAACTAATAATGTATTTCCTACCCAACTCTACCTTGTGGGCATTGTTTGTTTGTTTATTTGTTTGTTTGTCTTTCTGGTCTGAACTGTGTTTTTGAATGTGACATAAAACCAAAATGCATTTATCAACCTAGTGCGTGGAGGCTGAGGTAGACAGACGTTAAGTTCAGTGCCAATCTGTCCCAAAAGGCCAAATGAAAGTGAATATTTTTTATGTAAAAATAATTATTTGGGGCTACCATTGATGGTAGGCCACATGAGTGCTAAGCATGTGCCTTACCATGATCACCACTGCCCACTCTGTTTAACTAAGCTTTGACCATGTACAAGCCATGCTTTCTTTTCTGTGCACACTGAAATCCACCAGCCAAGAACTGCTACATCTTGTAAGACTTTTCATCAAGTACAACATTCCTGCCTTACAGAGAGCCACCACAGTCAGGCCCCCACTCCCCTCTGAAAGCTCACTTCTACATTTTCTTTAAGTTCCCAGATCCCAGGAGCTGGAGAGATGGCTGAGCAGAGGGCCCAGGTTCGGTTCCCAGCACCCAAGAAACAGCTCGTAACTACATATATAACTCTGGTTCCAGGGGATCCAACATCTTCTGCTCATTTGGGCTCTTTGTGCACGTGGTCACATGATGTCCCCACCCCTACACATATATAATAAATCTTTGGGGGAAAAGCCTTCCTCTTACAAAACAGCTTACCAATCTGCCTGTACAAAACAGAATTAAGTCACAATCTTCCTCCCAACTGGAGGTTCTATCATTAAACCTTATTGAAGCTAGGTGGTGGGAGGACACTACCTTAAAGTTTTTATTGTTGTGATGAAATACCATGACCAAGGCAACATGGGGAGAAAAGGGCTTATTTCAATTTATACTTCCAGGTGACAGTCTATCACTGAGTCAAGAACCTGGAGGCAAAGCTGATACAGAAGCCATGAGGGATGCTGCTTATGGCTTGCTCCCCTTGGCTTGCTCAGCCTACTTTTTTTATAAAGCCCAGAGCCACCAGCCCAGGAATAACATAAAACTATCCAGCATAGACACACAGGTCATTCTAGTGCTTAAAGACTGAAGTGAGAGAAGTGAGAATTAGAAGCCAGTCTGGCAACAAATAAGCAAGTGAAACTGCTTTGAAATCTCTAAGACCTTGGCATTAATGTTCAACCTATGTGCTGGATAGTTTTATGTCAACTTGACACAGCTGAAGTCATCTGAGAGGAAGAAACCTCTTAGGAAAATTCCTCCTTAAGATCTGGCTATAGGGCTGACCTATAAGGGCAGTTTTTAAGTGACTGATATGGGCCTGCCCCCCCCCATTGTGAATGGTGTCACCCCTGGACTGGTGGTCTTGGGTTCTATAGGAAAGCAGTCTGAGCAAGCCATGATGAGCAAGCCAGTGAGTAGCACCCCACCATGGCCTCTGAATCAGCTCCTGCCTCCAAGTCCCTATCTGGTTTGAATTCCTGCTTTGGTTTCCTGCAATGGACTGTGACTCCACATGTAAGACAAACCCCTTTCTCTCCAAGCTGCTTTTGGTCATGGTGTTTTACCATGGCAATAGTAACCCTGGCTAATATAACCTATTCAAACTGTGTCTTTCCTTGTACCCTGGTTTCTCTTAAGAGACCGGAGAAATAGCTCAATAGTTAAGTGCATGTATTATAATTCATCCAGAGGATCTGAGTTCGGTTTTCTGTGCTCCGTTTGGGCAGCTCACGGCCTTCTGTTAATTTCAGTTCTAGGGTAACCACATGCCTCTAGCCTTCATGGGAAGCTGAACACACAGGCACATACCTACAAACAGGCACATGTACATATATATAATTTAAAATAAATTTTTAGAGAAGAAAAGTTGATTAATTTGAGGCCAACAAGATGGCTCAGTGGGTAAAAGTGTGTGTGCACCATCACTAACACACACCCACCAAGTAAGTAATAACAAAGTTAAAAAGTTTTAAGTGTTGACAATTTTGAGCTTTTAACTATGGTTTAAATATTTTTGCCTTTTAAACTTCTGATATATATGTCAAAACATACTCTTTCCTTTTGAGGCAGATTCTAATCTTCAAGCTCAGTTCCCAAGTATCTAGACTACATCGTGTGTGTGTGTGTGTGTGTGTGTGTGTGTGTGTGTCTGTGTGTCTGTGTGTGTTAGTGATGGTGGTAGTCGTTCTTGCCACAAGATGGATATGGAGGGCAGGGAAAATGAGAACCTTGGGTCACTGCCTCACACCTTGTTTAAGACAGTCTATATTATTTACTATTGTGTATACCAGGCTAGCTGAGAAGCTTCTGGGGAGTCTCCCGCAACTGCCTCCAGCCCAGTAGGAGCACTGGATGCCTCCACTGGCTTTCTGCCTCAACTGTTTGTTCTGGGAATTCGAACTCAGACCCTCATGCTTGTGTGGCAGGTGCTTTATCCACTGAGTCATCTTCTCAGCCCAAACTTTTTGATTTTTAAAACTTGTTTTGAAAAATGCAGAACCCACAATTTATCAAACTAGTATAATAGACACCCAGATATCTATCACCAACAATCACCAACTGTTATCATTCTGCTGTCACATTGTGTGCAGTCTTCATTTGTTGCATTTGTGACACTATGACCTTTTGTCTTCTAGATTCTGTATGTCTCCTAAGAATTGTTTTCTGAGAGGCTGGAGAGACAGCTCAGAAGAGCATTGGCTGCTCTTTCAGAGGACTAGGGTTCCATTCCAGTCACCCATCTAGTGGCTCATAAGCTCACAACACTCTATCATATCAGTTTCAGGGGATCCAACACCCTCATCTTCTAGCTTTCTAGGCATGCATGTGGTACATTGATATACATGCAGGCAAAATACCCATACACATCAAATGAAAATAAATATCTACTACAAATAAACTGAAAGAAAGAAAGAAAAGAGAAAGGAAAAACGGATGTTTTCTAAAGAAGGCAGAGTAAAAAATATCAAGCTCGGGAAATTTAACATCAATCCAATAATATATGTGTGTGTGTGTGTGTGTGTGTGTGTGTGTGTGTGTGTGTGTGTGTGTGTATACACATATATACATATATAAACTTTTTAAAAACTGTGCCCTTCTTCCCCCCGCCTCCACTGACATTTTTCAAGACCACTACAGCTGTGTGTGGAGCAGGCCTCCGTTCGGGTTTCCCTGGCTGCTCCTCATTTGATTTTGGCATTTCTCACCATCGTTCTCAGCTGTGTGCTCACCAGGGAGATTCAGCTGAGAGGAGTTTCTCTCTTTCAACGTGGAAAGCTCCATGAAGCAGCACTGATGGGGGGCCCTGCTGTATGCCTGGCTCTCAGACTCAGCATCAAATAACAGTGACAACAGCCTATGGCACCTTCTGGAGCAGAGCCAGCCCAGCTCCATTTCCTACCTGTAAGTACACCTCCACAGACCAAAAATTGTCTTGGAGCCCCGTCATCCAGTACAGGTCTCTCTGTTCCTTAGTTTCTTCAAATGCCTAGTGTTCAACTCACAGACTGTGGTAATGGATGTTATGACCTCAACTGATATACAACTCAGTGCTTATTCAGTGTGAACTCCATCACTTCAAAATGCACTCTTTGCCCAAACATCTCAGGTGTTATTTGAGTGCAGGTGTGTGTGTATGTGCTTCTACATGTGTGTATATGCATGCACAAGTGTGTAGAAGTAAGAAATTGACACTAGGTGTCTTCCTCAGGCATTCTCCCTAGTTCTTTAGACCATGACTCTCACTGAACCTGACACTCGCTGATTTGGCTAGCTTGCTTGGTGAGAAAACCTCATGGGTTGTCCTTGTCTCCAGCACTGGGGTTACAAATGAGCATACCATGCTCAGCTTTTTACGTGGGTGCTGGGGATCTAACTCAAATCTTCATCCTTGTGCAGCAAGCAGTCTACCAAGTGAAGCACCTCCACAGCCTGTGGAGGCTTTTGTGCTAACACAATCCTGCTGTTCATCTGGGTCATGTCTAGACTCACTCAGAAGCTCTGCCCAAAAGTCCATCTTAGCAGTGCATCCTGAATTATTAAGAGAATCTTGTCTTTGTCCATGCTGCGGGAGCATTGGGGTGTCCCTGTGTGTTCAGAGAAAGTCATGAGACTTGAAGCTGGTGGGAGAACTGGCATCCTAGGTACAGGCACGGACACCCTTCATGATATGAGCACCTCTGTCTGAAAGTGTGTGGGGGGGGGGTCTTGCTCTTCTGCGGCTCTCCCTGCTGCCTGCCTTTCCTGACCACTACCTTCTGTTGCCATCCCGCAACCGGTCTGATCACACTCTTTCAATCTGTCCAAACCACTGTAGACACAGCCACTATACGGCCAAGCCGTTATATCCCAAGCAGTGCTCTAAGCTACTGGTTGAGTGAGTTACTAGTGTTGGGAAGACAGCTATAGTGTGCTGTGGAGTAAAAAAAATAATGTAGGCTTATCAACCCAACTTATGTTAAACTAGCAATAAAAAATATGAAAGACAAGCCTAGCTACTCAGAAGGCTAAGGCAGGATGATTACAAGGTAAAAGCCTGCTTGGGCTACAGAATGAGTCCAAAGCCGACATAGGTAACCTATCAAGGCCCTGCCTTGAAATTTAAATGTGAAAAAAGGACTGAGAACACAGCCCAGGCGGTGCTTGTGTAGCATATGAAGGGCCTATGTTCAACCTGCATACTATGAAAACCCGATAAATCAAAATGTATGAAAAGAAGCACTTGCTTAAGGGTTCTGTTATCTGGAGTCCAACACAAGTACCCATGTAACATACTTTCCCTGTCAGCCAGCACTTGCTTTGTAAGTCTCACTGTAGAAGCAGACTGCCATAGATAGGGCCTGCTGTGGTGGGACAGGCTTTTCTGGGGATGCCTGTACAATGACAGCCTTCAGATGTCAGCACGCACCTGTTATAATAACACTAGGCAGTAACTGTGGGTATAAAATCTTTACTTTATTGTTGGACCCACACTGTGATGGTGGTTTTTGTCAACTGGACATAACCTAGAGTCATCTGGGAAGTGTCTCAATGAGGAACTGTCTAGATCAAGTTGGCCTATGGTCATGTCTTGACTGCACTAATTGAAATAGGAAGAAGCACTCACTGTGGGTGGCACCATTCCCTAGGCAGGGAATCCTGCACTGTGTAAGGTGGAGCAGAGTTGAGCACTAACATGCAGGAATTCATTCATTGCTCTGTGTTGTTGATGGAAGTTCTTGCCACCTTAATGTCCCTGCTATGACAAACTCTAACCCAAAATTCTAACCTAAAAATAACCCTTTCTCCCTTAAATTGCTTTTGTCAGGGTACTTTCTCATAGCAACAGAAATGAAACTAATATACAAACAATGGAGGGAAAAAGCTATGAAGGCCTTCTGGAAGGTCTCCCAGTGGTTATGGTTTCATGTGTCATAACAGGGCCTGGTAATCACAAATTTGGAAGTACCTGTTCCTGAGATTGACACAGGCTTTCTGCTCCCCATATCCCCATCCCCTCTGGATACAATGGACAGGCCACCTAAATGCAGTCTGGACAATGATGCACAGGGGGTATGGGGGCTCTAAAAAGACTATTGGGGTGGAGAGATGGCCACTGACCTGGTGCAAGCCTGTCATACCTGTGTTTAGTCTGGATCTCACAGGTGAAGGAGAGAACTGACTCCTGAAAGCTAACCTTTGACCCCCACACACGTGAATAATGACACACCTGTGCTGCCCCTCACACACACAAATAATAATAAAGAAGAAAATTCATTTTAAACCTTTAATTTTTAGATATTTTGGAGTTCATTCACGATTCCTAAAGAAAGCACTTACTCAGCTGGAGACTGAATTCCCCATGGCAGCACTTATAGCATGGGCCCAGGTTCTGGGTTCAAACTCTAGAAAGAGCTACCCTGTGTTAAGAGTTGGAAAACTGGTCAGAATCCTGTGGAGGTCTCTTAGCCAACATAAGGAAAATCCTGTCTCTGCCACAGTCCCCAGGACCTACTGTCCTGCCTCATAGCTGCTCCTTCAACCCTTCCCTACCTCCTCCCTCCCTCCTCACCTCAGAGCCTTTGCGGTCCATTCTCTGTTCCCTTTGCCTGGGGAGCCACAGGCTCATTCTCCAAAGGTCCTACTTCATTGCTGCCACACAAGAGGCCATGTCTCAGTATTAAACAGGAACCTCTGCCTGTCTTTCCCTGTTCCCACATTCCACTCGGCTATTTCCAGAGCCCTGTCACCTCCTGACACACTACATACTTTTTTATTTGGCTCTCTATGCAGCCCTGAATGTCCTGAAACTCATGATGTAAATCAGGCTGGCCCTGAGATCTGCTTGTGCCTGCCTCTGGAGTGCTGAGAATAAACATGGGCACCACCAAGCCCCGCCTATATGCTAATTTATCAACCACGTTATCTTCAGCATCTGTGGCACCTCGGGGACACACCCCTGGTTCCAGTAGCCAGCTCAGTCATCCCTCATAAGAAAGTATACAATGGATGAGTGTGGTGATGAATGCCTTTGATCCCAACACATGAGAGGTAAAGGCAGGTGGATCTCTGTGAGTTCAAGGCCAGGTTTGCCTACATGGTGAATTCCAAGCCAGCCAAGGCTACATAGTGATACTATCTCTCAAAAAGAAAAAGAAAACAAACAAAAAAAGTGGTGATAACATGGTGATAGTACACATCAAGCAGTTGGGAGACAGGAGCATCATGAGTTCATGGCTAGCCTGGGCTATGATGTAGGTCCTTGTGCTGGAAAAGAGGAGGAAGAGGAGGAGGAAGAGGAGGAGGAAGAGGAGGAGGAGGAAGAAGGAGGAGGAGGAGGACCCTAATCATCTGACTGTTTTTAAAGGAAGGAAACCCCCAATTCAGATCATCACGTGTAATCTCCTGATTTCATCAGTGCTGGCTGCTAATTGAATCTTCTCACAGCACCATACAAGGCAGGGGCTGAGAAAGCACGCCTCCAGCATGCCAGTCTGTGAACTCAAAGCCACCAAGAAACTGAAGTTCACAGGATGTGATGGAAAGCAAAAGGCTGGCATGTTCCGGCGGCAAAGGTGAGGTGCAAAGCCTCTATGCAGATGCAGATTCCTTCTGCTCCAGCTCAGGCCTCACTTGCTTCATGCCAAGCTGGTATATTTAGCCATGCCTTGCGTTTCTTTTGTGCCTGTGCAGATGGCAGCTCTCAGTGCTTCTTTATGCTGTGGCAGGCAAGTAGCACCACTGTCTCTCTCGCTCTCTCCCTTTGCAGGGAAATAACTCCAGGGGGAAATTGACTGTGAAGCCTTAAGGAGAGCCCTCTCAAGATATGGAGGAAAAGCAGGAAAGAAATATAATCAGGTGCTCACAGTGGGGAACGTGAAGTGCTGGCAGAGCAGTAGGGGCTGCAACTGAGCATGTGCACCAAAGACTGCTACTAATGCTGAGGGCAGGAGAAGCCTGGCGAGGAGGGGGCCTCTGCTGTCCAGTGTGCAGGCTGCTGGGAGACTGCCAAAGAGGAACAAGGTATCAATTTAACAGAAGCTGCCAGGTGCTTCACCATGGGCAAACAACAATGGTCTCCAGCTCCAAGGGCCACAGCACTCTGGGGCCTGGTGTGGGGGTAGGGTTATAAGAGATTGAACCGGGCTAAGATCCAGCTGAAAGAAAATGAATACGTGTTTTTTACAGCATGATCCCAAGCATGGGACTGTTGTTCAAAAACAAATAGTGAGGCAGGTGTGGAGGTGCTAGCAGGAAAACCCTGACTGTGAGGCTTAGAGAAGAAAGTACCTGGAGAAGCCTCAGTGGGTAAAGGTGCCATCTGTGTAAGCCTGATGACCTGACTTCATCACCCAGAACCCACGTAAGGTGGAAGAAGAACAGAAGAACTGAGTCCTAATGGGACTTCTCAGGTCTCATATGAGCTACAGCGTGCGCGCACACACACACCAAACTGCATGTGTGCAATCTGTGCAAGTGTACATAGAGCCCTTTCACCCAGCATGTGAGGTAGAAGGATCCCAGCTTCTTCCCTGCTTCTCTCTTTTGAGCAAATAAGAAACTGCAAACACAGAGCAGGCTTTTTGGACAGAATTCCTAGCTCCTTTCTCTTTCTGTCATTCACATTTCAACAATGCAGAAGTCACAGAAGGTGAAGGCCCTGGCTGAGGCTATAAACCTGCAGGTAGGGCCCATAGCTGAGTGATACAGTTGGGCAATGGGGCACGGTCTGCTTAGCAGCTTGACTTTCACCTGCAGTCTCTCCAGAATGTTGCTTCTACACAACATGGAGAATGATGTAGTCATTCATTTTAATTATTAAAGTTGTCCCCTCAAAACAGTGGATCTCAACCTTCCTAATGCTTCGACCCTTAATATAGTTGCTCATGTTGTGGTGACCCCCAACCGTAAAATGATTTCCTTGCTCCTTCAGAACTGTAATTTTGCTGCTGTTGTAATTAATTATCTGTGTTTTCCGATGGTCATTCGACCCACAAGTTGGGAACCCCTGCCTTAGACTAAACTCCACTTGTCAAACCCTATCCCACACTCCAGCCCAGGCCCACTATGCACCTCCTGGTCCACTCTACTGTCTTCTCATTCAGTGTCTCAACTCATTCCATGCTCCCCTATCCACACTATGTTGGCACTGTGCTCCTGAAGCCCAGCCTCTTGCCAACTGTAAAGGTGTTCTTGCCTGGGATGCTCTTTGCATCACTCTCTGCCTGTGTGCTCTTGTGCAGTCTGTGTAAGATTCTCTCCCCTAACATCTTGCTGACCATTTCCCCCTCTGATTTTACTTATTTTTGTTGTAGTTGTTTTGAAAGGGTTTCCCTAAGTCTCTCTGGCTGACTTTGCTCAGGACCTTCCTGCTCTGTCTCTGAGCAGTACAATTATAAATGTACACTACCACGCCCAGCTTCCTCTTCTGTTTCCTTCAGAGAATGGACTGATATCTGAAATGATCTTATTTTATTCTGATTTTTTATATCTCACCTGGAACATAAATTGGTTAAGAACAGGCACTTTATGTGCTTATTGATTTCCATGTCTATGGTGCAAAGAACATAGGCCAAGGCTCAAAAATGTACTGCCAGGAAACACTGGTGGAAGGAGAGTCTGGGACACACTATTACTGGAAACAGACTGGTGGTCATTGACCCCCTTCAGCTGCAGTACCAACATGGCTGTGAGCTGCAGATACTCAGCTGTCTGGATGTCTCATGGGTGGTCTGCTGCCTGGAGTCACTGTGATTTACATAATACCTCACAGGCCAAGGTACACATATGCAAGCAGGTGTGTTGTCACTCCCTGCCTGCCCTCAGCCCCTTCAGGCTCTTTTCTAGCATTAATGGCCAGAGACAAACTCTACTCTTTTCTAGAAAGCCTCCCTGGCTAAGCTACTCTTCTTGGTCTCCCCTCTTAGCTCCTTCTTCATTTAGAGTAATTAGATGGTAGCTGACCCACCCATAAACACAGATGTGTGGCCCATACTCTATCAAAACATGTGAGGGCAGGCAAGATGGCTCAGTGGGTAAAAGTGTTTGCTGCATGGGCTTGATGACCTGAGTTCAGTCCCAGAATCCACAGCAGGAGAGCACTGACTTCTCAGAGCTGTCCTTTGATCTCTACATATGCTTCATTTTGAGACTCACATACTTTTTTAATGAGAGAAGAGTAAAGGTCAAAGGAAGTAGGGTTAGAATAAGCACTGAGGGCCCTAGAACACCAGGCCTTGATTTTGTGGGATCCCCCAGTACAAGCTGAGGATAGTCCCTACCTGTGTGTGGTCCCCAGTGGCATCCTCATGAGATTCAAAATCTTCTGAACAGTCCAGAGGAGGTTCAATGTGGAGACGAGAGCCAGCTTCAGTTCTGATCTGCACAGATTTCTGGACAAAGAAATTCAGTGAAATAAGAACAGACAACATTCTGCTCAAGGACAGGAACAAGCCAAGCCTAGCTGCCACAAAAATGGCACTTGGAGTGCTGTGCCTGAGCAGAATAGGATGATGGTGAATTGTTGTTGTTGTTTAAAGATCAGGTATGCAGTCTAGGCTCTCCTCAAGCTGGTGATCCTCCTGCCTCAGCCTCCCAAGTACTAGGATTACTACTATGGCTACTGATCCCATCTCAGCAATTGTGACTTCACAGGGTCTTATCACCTTTGCCTGTTTCTTCCTTATAATTGCAAAGTGTGTAGGAGAAAATTTCAGATTTTTAATGATTATTTTAAAGTAGAATTTTTATAAGTATTAAGCATTTCCCCAAAAGCCATGTGAGCTAACTGCCCTCATGTTTGGGAAAGCCTGGCTGATGCACTGTAGGTATGCTAATGTGTAGGTATGCTATCATGTAGGTACTAACATGTAGATATGCTAATGTGTAGGCATGCTAATGTCAAATAGGCAGAATGCTTGTAAAGCTTTTTGAACAATACGAGCTGTCCTTGCTGCAGCCTCCTTTCTTTCAAGAATTCTTTGCTTCTTCTTTGAGAAACAAATAACTGTGCAAGGTGGTGGGGGCTATAGACCATTCCAGAACCTCCCTCCACACAGCCCACCGCTATGTCATCTAGGAAGATCAAAGGGCCCATATGAACAACAAAGGAGTGAGTCACATGGAATGATGCCAGCACCCCAAGCCCAGCTCACCAGGCCTTCTGAGTTAACAAGGAGTTGCTCCCCTAGTGCCCCCAGATGCTGCAACATCAGACCACATAGAAGGCTTTTACCACTTGTGACTTTTATCCTGAGTAGAGTGGCCTGAATTGGTGACATAAAGAGGGGCAGCAGAGGGCTGGATAGATGGCTCAGTGGTTAAGGGCATTGACTGCTCTTCCAGTGGTCCTGAGTTTAATTCCCAGCAACCACATGGTGACTCACAACCATCTGTAATGGGCATCTGATGCCACCTTCTGGTGTGTCTGAAGACAGGGACAGTGTACTCACATACATTAAATAAATAAATAAATAAATAAATAAATCTTTAAAAGGGGGGGCAGCAGAGTCAGTGGCAGCTGTAGCTAGTAGGGTGTGTGGAGAAACAGCTAGAGCGTTCCAGAGAGTGGGTGGGGCAGGGGGTTGGAGATGACTGAGGACAGTGCAGTATAGAAAAGAAACAGGCTATGAGCCAAGGCTGTGGAAGGCACAAAAGGTGGTAGGCAAGATGCTGCAGGTCTTGGCTTCTAGAAGAGCTCCTGGGAGTTGCCAACCCCAAAGGCTCATGGTCTTGACACAAAGTTTTGAAAGCTACACTATCAGTCATGGTAGCCATTAGAATCCCAGAGCTGGAGCACTTGCTACTGCTGCTTGCTGCCTGATTGTTTAGAGCTCAGGATCTCACTGGTTGTTGAGTGCTGGACCACTGGCAATAGGTACTCAGAAGAGGGAGCCTCTAACCTGAGCACCTACAGCTGCCTCTGGCTTCTCAGGGATCTGAGTCAGTCAGCTCAGCCCTCAAGTCTGCTTGTCTGTCTTGTCCTTTGCCTTCCAGAGAAGCACCTTAGCTCTCTCTTGGGCCTAAGACTGCCAATACTCGAAACTACTTACTTCCTGCTCATTAATGATTTCCACCTGAGCAGAACAAAAGAACTCACTCAGCTGACAGGTGACATGCTGTCACATCGTTCAAGCTACTGTTAGCAAATCCAGACCTTACTTGATACATCCAGCACGAAAGGCCTCCACACAAATCCCTACACATTCTAACATGTGTGACTGTTGAACCAATTGGATCCACTGCCAGGGCCCTGTCAGTCCAGATGAGCCCACAGAAACCCTGTCCTGTATCTCTGGGGGCTTGTTTGCCTTCCTACCCTCAGCCCCTGTGTGGCTCAAGGATGAGAATGGAACAGGCAGCTGTCTATGACAGCAAGGAAGATGTCCCAATAGAGAAACAAGAAGGGCCAGAGGGTCACTGTGGTGTAATGCCTTGGGATGGTTCTAAAGCCATACACCCTCATTGTCTCATCTTTCCTCTTCACTCCAAAGCTTTGGCTAGCTCCAGCTGCGGGATGGTTTCCTTCTAGACTTTGCTACTTTGTTCTCTCCAGGCTGAGGAAAGCATGCTCCGCCCTTCTCCCTGGGACAACATCCTAACACTGAGGCCTATTGGGCAGGAGGAGAGGATGGGAGAAAGGCTGACCACAGACTTGGGTCAGGCCAAGGAGAAGGTAGCTTGGATCACCAGCCACCCAGCCCCTTTTAGGGCCTTCTGGTCCTTTCTCTAAAGAGGGAAGGGCTTAGACCAGGGCTTTGTGCTTCTGAATGCTGCCAGTGGACCTGGAATAATATTAGCTTTTCCCTCATCTCTTTCCTAAAACCCAGACAAGTCTGGGCATAGACTGCCAGTCTGTCCTGTTCTTTGCCTCTGGAGAAAGCACCTTAGTTCTTTCTTGGAATCTCCTACTTGCCTCTTATCCCTGTGGCTCTTTTAGAATTGAGTTCTCCCACCAGGGGAAGATGGAGCATGTAACCTAAGCTAGAGTGGCAGATACCACGCCCCCTTTCCTGCCCACCCATACTGAGTGATAGTTCTTGGGAACAGGAGAGATGTGAAACCAGGGAACAGAATATAAGTGAGGAGCTGTTTGGGGGCCATCTTGGCATTCTGGGGCATAGGAAAAGACTAATTAAGAGGCTAAGATTGAGGCCTGCCCAGGTCTGTGGTCCTGGACAATGTGCGTTGTTGAAAGAACGCTGGCCAGTGACAGTGGGAGGTGCAGCTTGGCTGGCCTCTGGCTTGGCACAGCCAGAAGGAGTTCTACGTCCAGCAAGGAGCCAGGATCACAGCCTTCAGCAACTTCCCAGCCTCCTCCTCAGCAGCTCAGCACAGCAGAGCTTCCCAGAGATGCCCTAATATGCAAAGACAGCTTTGTGGTCAGCCCTAAGGCCCTTAGTCAGCAGGCCCTCACCAAGCTCTAAGAGCATTGAGTTCCAGATACCAGTGCCCTGCCCTTGAGTCCACTCAGCACCATAGTGAACGCTGCAGGTTATGAAGCAACAGTGCTGAAATTAACTCTGTGGTCCAGAAAGCACTCACAGCACTGAGTGGGTGCCCATAGGGTAATAAATAGCTGCCATCTGGCCTGCTCTCCTACCCTAGCCTGAGGAGCCTTCTCTGCCCACAATGTGGGGGACAGCCCCACCTACATCAACGCTGGCAGATTCTAACCCAGCCCTAGCCACATGCATGCTCCTAGCTTCCCACCTTCCACCTTGCATGGAAGGATGATGATGATGCTCTAGGCTGGCTCTCCAAATGGCATTCTGCTTTACCAGGAGTGGGTGTTCATGAGCCGCTGCTTTTACTGCCTACTTGCAAACCCAGACCCTGGCAGACCTTTGCAGTACCTATCCTGGAGGAGGATTTAAAAGACTCCACACAAACCCCCCAAAGCTGCTCACTTCATGCTCAGCCCACACTCCACCCAGTTCATGCCCGGAGTTATTTGTGTGTCTTCTGCACCTCCTCATAGAGTGTTCCACGAGGGTACATTGAAGTGTGCTGTCAAACACAAAAAGCAAGCACAGGGGATGCCCTGTATGCTTGTGCAGGTTGTGTGCTATATTAATGGCTCCCCCTAGAGGTGGAAGGGCTCTACCAAGCCCCTAAAGACAGGCTGGGTGAGGAACTGGTCTTTGATCAGTTCTTTCCAGGTTAGTCAGCTCTTGTCATGATCAGAAGTCAGAAGGTACCAAAAGAAGGAGGCCAGCTTCACCACCTGGAGGTGAGCTGGACTGCAGATGCTCCTATGTCTGCAGCAGCCCAGGATGCAGATGTTGCAGTGAGGGACAGCCAAGGCCACTTTCATCCCACAGCAAACATTCTGTAGAGACCTTTCCTGAAAGTCTGGCCCACAGTAAATTGTCAGAAGGCCAATCCCTTCACCGCGGATTTAATGCCGAGAGCCAGTGACGTTCATCAAAGCTGACAGCATTTTGGTAAACGGCGGCTCTGTTGATTAGGCCACTGTCTACCCAAGTATTACAAGGCTGAGGAAACCATAAATCTTAATCCACTGGTGGCAGCAGAGAGATCTAAGGCCCAGAAGCAGCAAGGGAAAGGCCAGCAGGGGCAGATGCCCAGATATCACCTGCAGGCCACTCCACAGTAAAGGTGGTGGCTTGGGGGCCTGCTGTATTTATCCAGTCAACCTCTAGAACTCCCAACCCCAACTGACTGGACCATGGTCGGCAAACGTGATAGTGTAACCTCACTGGCCCTTTATGGTGGGCCCTGCAGTACAAGAGAAACCCTGAAACTAGGACAGAGCCATGGCCCATTCCTGGTGGGGTAGCTTTTAAGAACTGGCCATTGGCTACTGGGGACATTGCTACTTTAACCTCTGGTAAATCCCTAAGGACAAGTGGTTCTACAGCCTTCTTGCCAAATGAGTTTCAGGCCTGTACTCTTGAGAAAGCCCCTTCTATTGTAGTAGCTAGGTAGGCACTAAAGTGTTCCTATTTGCTGGTCTAGACCCAGGAGAAGGGAATTCCATGCACCATTGCCCAGCTGCAGGAAGAGGTGAAACTGTCAGACTGTGACAGTGGACATAAGAAATAAGGAAACCCACCAGGCAGACAGGGCCAGGGCCATGGGTCCATTACTGGTGAGGTGGCTTTTAAGAATTAGCCACTGGCTACTGGGGACTCTGCCACCTTACTCACCTGTTTCTCTCTGGCTACCCACAAAGAAAGAGGAGCCGAGCCAAAAGGGTGGAAAGAGCTGGGCATGGTAGCTCAAGCCTGTAATCCCATCATGAGAGAGGTGTATACAGGAGGATCAAGACTTCAAGGTTAGATGCAATTACATAGTGAGTTCAAGGCCAGCTTGGGCTATATTAGACCCTGTTTCAATTTTCTGAAAAAGCAAATGAAGAGCTGGGCAGTGTTGCATGCCTTTAATCCCAGCACTCAGGGAGGCAGAGACAGGTGGATCTCTGAGTTGGAAGCCAGCCTGGTCTACAGAGCGAGTTCCAGGGCAGCCAGAGCCACATAGAGAAACCTTGTCTGGAAAAACCAAACAACAGCAACAACAAAGAGTTCATGGAGAATTAAAAACTCCAGAGGCATGAGGGCAAAGACTGCCCTCTCCTTCTGTGCACCCAAAGACCTGCCTTTGGGACTTTCTACCTTGGAGACACTTTCACTTAACTCCATTTCTTAGGATTTAAGTGAATTTCTCATCCTGGTGACAGTAATAACAATGTAGTAGGCACACCAAGGCTATGCTGTCCAACTCCAGCACCCTAGGCAACAGGTAGTAGTATCACACACACACACACACACACACACACACACACTGTGGTGGTTTGAATATGCAGAAGTGGCCCTATTAGGAGGTGTGGCCTTGTTGGAGGAAGTGTGTCACTGTGGAGGTGGGCTTTGAGACCCTTCTCCTAGCTGCCTGGAAGCCAGCCTTCTCCTGGCTACCTTCCAATCAAGATGTAGAAGTTCCTTCAGTGCCCTGCCTGCCTGGATGCTGCAATGCTTCCTGCCATGATGATAATGGACTGAACCTCAGAACCTGTAAGCCAGCCCAATTAAATCTCATTCTTTATAAGAGTTGGCCTGGTCATGGTGTCTGTTCACAGCAATGGAAACCTAACTAAGACAAACACACACACACACACACACACACACACCCTTACCAGGCTGTTCAAGGCCAGGCAGGATAAGCATCAGGTAACCTTGAGTCACACTCCACTCAGGTAACAGTCAGCACCACATCAAATTCAACTACTACAGTCCAGGCCACCCTGAGTAACACAGAGGAGCTGAGACATCCAAATAGTTTCTCTTAGAAGTTTCAACCAATCCAGGAGTGGGAAACCGACCTGGAGGGGTGCAGTGGGTCAGCGAAGGCAGCAGACAGGGCACAGAGTGGGGCTGTGAGAAGCAGTAGAGAAGAGCTATGTGGATTGAGGAACACAGTCTCAGAGCTCCTGCAAGTCCTAGCTAGGGTAAGGGAGTTAGTTAGGGTGGTCCTATCTACACACAGCAGCCAAGATCTTTCCAAAGGCAGCTTCCCACATCTTGGTGCTTCTGGGGAGCCCTTCCACTCAGACTACTGTGCAGACTCCTCAGCTTGTATGATCAGCCATGCAACTGTGAGCCAGGCCCCCAGCGTTTCCTCTACATCACTATGCAATGATTCGTGCATGGCTAACACCTTTACATTACACTCCACTATGCCTTTCCAAGGAGACCACAGATCTTCACACTCTGCTCTGCTGCAGTATCCCTGGGCCCCTCTGCTGCCTGCCACCATCCCTCCGGCATGGCTTTCCTTTATAGTAACTACTATTAACTTGCTGGCTACTGTTGCCCTGGCCTGGCCCCCACTCCCATCCCATAAGTTCCAGGGCAGCAGGGCTGGCCTGCTTCACTTGCAGCTCACAGACCAGCAGTAAGGATCCAAAACTTTGAGGTGCTCCATAAATGTCCTGGACTGAACAGAGGGAGTGAGGTCAGACATGAGAATGAAGTGCCAGAAGAGACAACTCAGTCATCAGGAGAGATTGATATGCAGCCCTGAGGACTGAGGTTTGAAATCTAACACCATGGAACAGGAAGGGCCTTCTGAGCAAAGGCACAGGAGAGTGTGGTGGAAAGGTGTCAACATCTTCCAGCTCTGAAGGGGCAGAGACAGGAGGATGACTAGTGCTTGATATGTTTTAGCCTAGCTGAGGAAATGCAAGCCCAGGTTCATTTAAAGAGAGACTGATTCCATGGAATAGGCAGAGAGTGATAGAGAAGTACACCTGGGCACCTTCTTCTCGCCTTTGCACATGCATGTTCCCCACCAATAAAATAAATATATAAATAGAAATGAGAGAACGAAGAGCCTGTAAACCTCCAGACTGAGAAACCCTCAACACCTGCCCTCCATCTACCCAACAATGACCAACACAACCAACTCACCACCTCTGTGCCAGGTGTGGCAGGAACCTCCACAGATACTGGCTGGGTGATCCTCAGCAGCTACCTTCTGAGGTAACCTACTAACCATCTTCTAGGTTAAGATGCAGGCTGCACGAGGATGGGTGATAACCAGAGAGCTGCAAGCACTACCTCATTCTAGCCTCATCACCTGCCATTAGGGACACCTAGCTGAAGAAACACTACTCATAGACCACCTGTGACACACCACACACAAGCCTTCCCAACAGCCGCAGGAAGTTGTGACGACTATAAAGGCAAAGCTCAGGGAGGTCCACTACCAGCTCCAAAACACACACCAAAGCAGCAGCCCAAAGCCCATGCTCTTCTATTCCCAGGAGCCACATTCAAATGCCCTGAAGAGGCAGCTGGGGAGAGAAAGTAAGGTAGAAGAAACAGTACGTAAGCCAAATGACATGACTTCTGCTCTGCCAAGCTGCTGAGACACTGAAGGTGCTACTTCCATGGCCTCTTACTCCAGTTCCTCATGGCTCAGGGTCTTTGTGTAAAGGAGGTCCAGCATCACATTGCCACAGACAGGGAGAACAGATGTGAGGAGGGGAGGAAAGGGGTGGGTCATTGCTATTTCTGAGCACTGTTCTGAAGGCCACAGGTTTTTCAACTGCATCTCACTCACTGACCCCCGGACCACAGAACAGGATCTGTCTTGGCATCCCAGAGGCTGTGTCCCCACTCTCCCAGCTGTCCTAAGCAGCAGCTCTCCTGCAGGCCAGGTCAGACAAGTGTGCAATGTGGGCTGAAGGCCTCCTCCAGACTGCCTAGCTCACCAGCCCCAGGACCATGCATGCCCTACCCACCACACTCAGCCTGGCCAGCTTTCTACTCAAACAGCAGTCCCTATTGTTAGGCACTGAGTGACCCCTGACTGCTGCAGTGCAGAAGGGCAATTATAGCAGAGCGGCTTTGGGAGGCAAGGGGAAATTAGCCCTGATTAAGTCTTGTGAAGTGGGGAGCCACAGGAGAGATGGGAGGGATGCTAATTAATCTTAGGCCAAGCCTTTTAAATTGCACAGACTCTAGGGCCAGCCATTAAGTCACAGTCTAAGACACAAATATGGCTCGTGATAATAGGAAGCACTCCAACAAGCAGAAGGGCTGTGTAGAGTGAGGCAGGCAAGAAAGGCCTCATTAACAAGAAATTAACATTCATTGCTGGGGACAGACACAAGTGCCCAGGCTGGTGCCCTGTGGACCTGCTCTTCACACCCCAGCTATAGCAGGCACAACTGTTTCCAGTGAGCACAGTGGGAAGATGCTCTCAGTGCAGGTGTGAAGACCAAGGAGTCGGCAGCAACAGGCCCAATCCATACCCCAACCCGGCCTCTTCCCTTAGGAGTCATGTGACACTGAACAAGTGCCTTTGGCTCTCTGGGCCTCAATTTCTACAGCAGCACCATGAGGATACATATCAACCAACTGGGTATTGTGAAGACATGCTAGGTGGCAAGCACATGAAAGCATTTACTGCAGTCTACTGTAAAATGCAGTGCCTGATTTCCCCTATACACAGATTAGTAACAACAATGACCCTGCCTAAGCCTCCCAATCTGTGTTGTATAAGGCCATCCTAATGTGTAAAACATATGACAGGAACTGAGACCACATGACCCAACCTCAGTACATACATGGCACAGTGATACTTGAGTACATTAGACAGCTCCACACATAGCCACAACCTCTCTCAAGGGAGGCTAGCAAGGGACCATAGCAAGGGCAAGAATATGGAACTCAGAGCCAAAGATCTGATTCTTCCACTTCTTAGCTATGAGCTTGGGCAGGTCTCTGAGATTTTCTAAGCATCTCTCTCTTCTGCTCTTAAATAAGAGAGGATAACATGAGAAGCCAGGCTTCAGGTGTGCTGTGAGTATAAAGCAGAGGGGCTATGTGTAGCTGAGACAGTGCTGGGACTTAGAAAAGCTGACTGTGCCTCAGCAACATTGGCAGCCATCTAAATGGGCACCTCAGTTCACCAGGGCAGGGTTCTGTCCTGAGCACTTGCTTTATCTATGCCATGCCTCAAACATAGTAGGTATTCGATAAAAAGCAAGTTAATAAATGAGCCCTCAAGAATGAGCATGGGTCTGCTCTTAGTATACTCCCCTGTGGGCTCTAGAGGTCCCAGGCAGAGGGAGGACCCTGTAGCAGGGTAGGTACCCCAGAAGCCAGTCCATGCAGAGAGGGTGCTCTATAGTGCCCAGAACAGTCTCCAAGCCCACAGAGGCTTAAACACTCAACAGACTCACTCTCCATCCTAATACAAGTTTGAGAGCATAAGGCAAGTTTCCAGACCTGGTGCCATCCTCGGCGCTGAACTTTTCCTGGTGCTGTCCTGGAGCTGCATCTTAAGACTTCTTCAGCCTCTCGGAATAGGGTTCTTCGTCCATAATCTGCAACAGAGACAGAGAAGTGGCTAGTGAGATATGGAAGGCAAGTTCACTCTGATGGTTATTCTGAAGCCTACATCCTCAGTCTAGTCCAACTGCTCAAGGTCATTCATATGAGGGATGCATCTGCCTGAAATAAGCTGCAAGCAAGCCAATGCCCAGCAGAAAGTCTAAGAGTTGCAGAATGTCCACAAAATGACATTCTAATGTCATATCAGGCAGTTCTCCAGGCACAAAGAGCCATCACCAAACACAAACATATGGTGCAGTTCCTACAGCAGGCAGCCATGTGTAAAAGACAAGTGGATGGAGACATATTTGAGGAATGAATAAATATACTGCTGGGGTCCCAAGTTAAAATAATCCTGTCTTCAGTTCCTCCTAATTCTACCAACCAGCAGCATGCCCACGGTGAAAGCTAGGAGCCGTGCCCTTCCTTCCCTCTTAGCCATAGGGGCTACAGAACTCCTGGTAAACTGCATTTAGAATACTGCAGTGGCTCTCTGGGCCCTTTATTGCTGTGCTTATTTTTCTAGTATGTAATGGCTTGGAAGCTTCCCACACCTAGAAGGCAATGAACTATAATAATATAGAGAGACCAAGTAGATTCCTCAGTGTAACATGGTCAACCTGAAGCCTGGTCACACCTGTTCAACAGATCTGTCCATTCAATACCAAATCATTTCCAGTTCGCCTACTGGATAGACTAGGTAGAGAACTTCTCTACCACACTCACACATGAAATCCCTTTAAAGCATGAAGGAGCTGGATTAGCTAAATGTAAAAATGAATGGTGGAATCAAATATTTCATAGGTGTTAGCTATTAAAGTTAATATGTGCATATCAGCTATTATTTAAAATTGCCCTTAAAATCGTGGACATTAGCGCCTCAGGCAATGTAAATACTAGAAAGTTATTGCTCTAGCTGCCCTTGGTTTTGGTCATGGAGGCCAAATCTAATTTGAAAAGGAATAAAACAGGATTTAAGCTTGGAGTGGTTTCTTAGCACACATGAGACCCTGGGCTCCATCCCTAGCACCTTAAAGAGTATTTAGCTTCCTTGCTCTTAGGCTCTCTTTCTGGCCAGATGGGTACAGTTAACTCATTTGCTGGTGAGTTCATACAAACAGGATGTTTTCAAAGTCTCTAACTTATCTCTTTATTTAATTTTCTTTTGCAGTACTGGGGACTCAAACCAGGACTCTGTTTATGTTAGGCAGATGTTCTACCACTAAGCTACATCCCATCCCTTAATTTTCAACTAAAAATGCTGCTGCCTGGCCTGGGAGGGTCTGTATTCACCTTGTGATCCCTCAGCCTGTGAGGCACTTCTGGAGAAGTCTGTGTGCACAGCTTTCCGTGGAGATGTCTTCAGCTCTGAATTGGCCCCATTGACATAGACAGAGAAACCTTGCTCCAAGTGTTCCAGCCTCAGCTGCACAGGGTCCTTGGCTTTCAAATGCTTTAGTATCCTGGAAGAGAAAAAAATCACCTGCCTGGATCCCAGCAATGTCCGAGCTTCCATGTCCCCAAGGCCAGCAATAAAGTGCTTTGGCAAAGTGATAGCAATGTCTTTGTGATAGGCTCATATGTTTGGATATTTAGTCCCCAGTTGGGTAGAACTGTTTGGGAAGGGTTAGGAAGCATGGCCTTGTTGGAGGAGGTGTGTCACTGGGGGCAGGCTTTGAGGTTTCAAAAGATTCCTATTCTGACCACTGTATTTCTTCTCTGCTTCATGTATGTGGGTCAGGGTGAGCTCTCAGCCACTGCTCAAGTGCCTGCCTGCTGCCATGATGGCAAAAGGGTTCTTATCACTCTCAAACGTTGAGCCCAATTTAACACTTTCTTTTATAAGTTGTCTCAGCCATGTGTTTTACCACAGCAATTTAAAAGTAACCATGACAGGCCCTAACTCACTGCTGACGTGACATTGTCTTCTGTCTCAAGACAGTATCCATTGTCTTCATTACCCCCTCCCAGAACCATGGCTACAGGACACCTGATTCTTAGGAGTCTTTACAAACACCTTTATACATCACAGTAATTAGATTCTCAAGTCAACAAGTGGGCTTCACTTTAGTGATTAATTGCCCAGCAAGTTGGTAAACATTTTAAATTATTATTTTATATGTATGGGTGTTTTGCCTACATGTATGTTTGTGTACCATGTATGTATCTAGTGCCTATGGAGGTCAGAAGAGAGTGTTGGATCCCTGGAACTGCATTTACAGAGGGTTGTGAGTCTCCATAGAGGTGTTAGAATTGAACCCTGGTCCTCTGGAAGAACAGCAATGCTCAGAACTGCTGAGCTGTCTCTCCAGGCTCCAAGCTAACACAATCTTAATATAATACCTATCATTTCAGGGTGAGCACTATATGCCAAACTCAACTCTCACCACAGACAGTGGCTTTAGGTCACGGTCCTGGAAGCCATCATGAATACAGAGCTATCTTGTGCTGACACATGGCTCTAGGGAGAAACTGGATAAGGTTCTTGTCAGCTCTGGCCACAGCATTTTCTCAAAGAACCAGCTCCAGGTTTTGTTGATTCTTTGTATAGTTCTTTTAGTTTCTACTTGGTTGATTTCAGTCCTTAATTTGATAGAGTGAGTGAACAGCAGCCTGGGCTAAAAAGTGTGGTTCTGCCTCAAAACAAAAGTATCCAGTATATACAAAGAAATCAAGAAGCTAGACTCCAGAGATCCAAATAACCCTATCAAAAAAATGGGGGAACAGAGCTAAACAGAGAATTCTCAACTGAGGAAACTCGAATGGCTGAGAAGCACCTAAAGAAATGTTCAACATCCTTAGTCATCAGGGAAATGCAAATCAAAACAATAGATGCCATGATGAAATTAATTACATTATACACTAACTTTAAAAATTAATCAAAACAAGCCAGGCAGTGGTGGTACACTCTTTTATTCCCAGCACTTGGGAAGCAGAGGCAGAGGCAGAGGCAGAGGCAGAGGCAGAGGCAAAGGCAGAGGCAGAGGCAGAGGCAGAGGCAGAGGCAGAGGCAGAGGCAGAGGCAGAGGCAGAGGCAGGCAGACCTGTAAGTTTGAAGCAGTCAAAGTTACAGAGAGAAACCCTGTCTTGACAACCCCCCCCCAAAAAAAAAAAACCAAAAAAACCAAAACCAAGACAAAACAAAACAAAAACAGAATATGTGTGTGCTAAGTATAAAATTGGAAGAAAAAACCCTGGGTTTTGTGGTCCTTGGTTGGAAAGTGATACATATAAAAATGACATCAGTCATGGAAGAAGGTGGTGGCATTACGAGCGCCTTCTCTGTTTACTTTTCAGCCATTTCTTCGGCAGCTGACACATCCATCTTTTCAACAAAGATGGCAGCAACACTGATTACAGACTGCTTATCTCTTGCCAGCTTTGGAAGCCTGCAATGTGCCTGATTGTTGGGTAACAACGTAGAACAGAACAGAAGGAAAACACAAGTTACCAAGTGCTGATCTACAAACAGTGGATCAGCACACCCCTGGGAGCACAGAACGCAAGAGCTCTATAGATAGAGGTCTCAGGAGTCAGCAGGCTCAGGGCTGGCCAGGAAACTGACCTGCCAGGTGAAGAACACGCCTTGACTTCCCTCTCAGAGACTGCCCCCAGACCCAACATCACTGTTAAAACCCTATCCAGTGGCCCAGGATCTGGGTCTGGCACTGCATGTGGGCCTCTACTTAAGCAGGATGATTTATGAGAATGTAGATGTTTGAAACTGATAAATTAGGAAATAATTACTCAGACTGTGAAAAGAATGGGTAAAGAAACTCCCCTGCTAGCCGGGCCATGGTGGTGCACACCTTTAATCCCAGCACTTGGGAGGCAGAGACAGGTGGATTTCTGAGTTTGAGGCCAGCCTGGTCTACAGAGTGAGTTCCAGGACAGCCAAGGCTAGACAGAGAAACCCTGTCTCGAAAAACCAAAACAAACAAACAAACAAACAAACAAAAAAACCCAAACAAACAAACAAAAAAGAAAATCCCCTGCTGCAGCTGAGTGCAGTGACAGTCAGGAGGCACCACAGAAAGACTTTCTTAAAATGCATGGCTATGTTGTCCAGGGTGTAGGGTGCCTGCTTGTCTGGAGCTGAGCCTGCTCACTGCTGCCCCGCCATCCACATGCTACTTTGGGGAAGAAAGCATTCCTTTTCTAAGGCTTCCAGTACCGCCCTCCTGAGGAGGACTCCTTTGGGCCTCCCACCCACATGGAGTGAAAGGACAGAGGTATTGTTCCTGAAGGAACTCCCAGAAGCTGTGTTTGGGAGGTGAGGAGAGCTGCTGGGCAGAGGAAGGGGACAGCTGAGGTGTCCCTAGCCCAAGCTGCTTCCTAGATAAGCTCCCTGGTGGGGTAAGGTGAGCATGAAGCTCACCTTGATTGTAGCAAAAGCAGTCAGTCATCATGTGCTGTTGGGAGAGCTAGGGAGGGCCAAGGAGGCGGCTCAAGAGATATGGCAGCCTTGTTTTGTCCTAGCACCCTCTTAGTGATTCTGGCCACTCACCTCCCTGGAGATGTAATCACACCTGGGCAGATTTGAGCAAGATTGAACAGCATGATCAAAGAGCTCAGTGACGAGGACTGACTGGGAAGATTAGGCTCGTGTCTAATCTGCTGGCAGCAGAGGGGGCTGCAGTATGAAGAGTGGAGGGGAAATTTTCACCAAATCCAAGAGTCTGGTAATTGTGTTATTTGGTCTTTGAGAAAGGTCAGTGAGTGAAACTCAAGGCCATGTTTGTATGTAGATCATGACCTGTTGCCTCAGGTGGAGAGTCAAGCTAAAAAGGACAAGAGAACCAGCTACTGGGTCAATGAGGGCCACGACTGAGAACGATTCTTACATGGGAAAACAGAGGGAAAATGTTGGCACCAGGTATGCCTGAAGTCAGAGTGCCATGGTGGTAATGGAACCTAGGGCCTTGCGCATGCTAGGTGAGCATATACCCCCAGTCTGCACGATTGCGTTCTTCACTCCATAAGCCAATTGTTTCCCAGTTAGTAAGCCCATTTAATCCTGGGTTTTTAAAGCTTTACAACCAAACTAGTTAGTTAGCTGCTAACTACTAACTGTGGGGCTGGTGAGATGACTTAACTAGTAAAGGTACTTGTTGCCAAATTGAAGATCTAAGTTCAATTTCTCAAAGTCACAGGGTGAAAGGAGAAACTGGATCCCGCCAGTTCTGATTTCTACATACACACGATGATGTACATGCCTCCCATAAATAATTTTTAAGTGCCAAAACAAAATGAAAAGCACAGCCTGTGTCTTTTTCATACACTAATTCCTTTCCTAGGTGATGCCAGGCATATGGAAAGCACTCACAGAAATAACACATGAATACAAGGCATTCTAGGGGCAGATACTTCCTGGGCAGATCTCTGCTGGCAATGCCCCCTTCTCAGCTGCTCAATGCCTAGCTAAGCAGCCTGGGTTCACTTTCTTCCCAAGGCCAATGCAGTCCTCAGCCTCTATCATCATGCCAGGCATGAAATTAGGCCTCTGAGTAATCTACAGCTTTGTCCCACCAAGTCCCTTCTTAGTATATTTGGGGCCACGGGCAGCCCTGGCAGCTTTCTCTCCTTTTGATCATTATGAAAATGTAAAAAAACAAAACAAAAAAAATGTAAATAAAGTATAATCCACTTCTTCCTTGTCCCACTTGCTACAATGGGGCCTGCTTCTTTTTCTGTCAAATGGGTACCAACACTCCACCCACCTGTTTGGGTGGCCTGATGATGAGCTGGTGAGCTATGGCACCTTGTGTGTGGCTGGCACTTTGTAAAAGGCATCTCGAGGCCGACCTGACCACTACTCGGGGCATCATCCCCTTCTTCACAAGTCCCTGGTAGGGTTTCTTTCCAGCTTATTTCCTGCATCCAGTGATACCCACTCCCACCCCATTTTACAGCAACTCAATTGTGATGTATTTTTAATTGTCACAATGCTGCAATCTTGTCTGTGAAATTCCCATCTATGCTGTCAGCCAGCAGCTCAGGGATAGCACTTATTGATCCCCGATTAATGAGAAACAATCTGCTCCTGAGGAGCTATGACACTCTTTCCCCAGATGAGCGCCCAGGATGATTAAACCATCACCCAGGTGTTCAGTGGCAGCATCTAGCCTGCCGGAGACTGAATAAAAACATCCAACCCCCTGCCATAAATGCCAGGATAAACACCCATGGGGGTCTAATCAGCATGAGCTATCTACTGCTCTCACTTGAGCTACCTGCCCCTGGGGGAGGATGGGAAAGTTCTGCTAAGTGGTTGGGCACAGGAGGTACCACTCAGCACTTCTGGCACTGCCAACTGACTGGGTGTATCTGGAAATGAGAGTGTGAGCCTACTGTCTCACACACACACACACACACATCTCAAGGTCTCATGTAGCCCAGGCTGGCCTTGAACTCACTATTTATCCAAGGATGACTTTGAGCTTCAGATCATTCTACCTATACCTCTATACCTCCCAAGTACTAAGATTACAGTGGTAGAGACTGAACCCAAGGTTCCTTACATGTTAGACAAGATTCTATCAACTAAGCCACATCCTCAGCCTAGAGACAGGGCTCTTGACGAAATCCTATAATGGGTGGAGCTGTTACATAATAGGGCATGAGGTTATCCTATACACTCCCATCACTAGGGCTCCCCAAACCAACAGGTGTCCAGACAGCCAGATAAGAACTAAATGGGATTTGAGGTGAGACCTTTCAGGCCACTTACCTGCAAGATAGGTCTATTCCTATAACACGAAGATTCTAATTCCTGCCTTTGCTGGGTCTTCCCATCCCAGGCAGATCTGTTTGGTGGCTCTGAAGAATTCTGTTTGGCTTGTGATTTGTCTTGAATTCGTTACCAATATTATAAAATATAAATCTAGATCCCACTTTCTCTACTAGCATGGAGGCTCTCTGCTCCTCCTCTACCTGTGTTTTTATAAATACCCATGGCAGTACTGAGCAGTGTGGACAGGAAAGTTCCAGGTAACCCCCTGTCCCAGCTCCTTAACACAGAGCGACTCCTAGGCTCTGAGTAGGCACATCTAGCTCATGGAAAGGTTCAGGTCCGAATACAAACTACAATGAACTAGAAATAAACTTGCTTGGCCTTGAAAAAGAAGAGAGGCCTTCAGATCCCTCCAGGTTGCTATGACCTTGACCACTACACACTATAGTACTTTAAGCTTTTGCAAGAACCTGCACCAGAGCTGAACAGGCCCCATCCTAACTTTAAATGACACCTGAGCAACTTCAGTCACAATGTAAACTGGCTTCACATTTCCACAAACTTAGCTTTCCAGGGCAGGTTGATGCCCAAGAGATGCAGCCCACCGTATACAGGTGATGTACAAAGGGTCTGCAGTACCCGACCCCACTTCTCTATCATAAGACAGGATGTGTGTCTGCACAACCAACAGTTTGCCATGGGCCAATCAAGAGATGCAACTAAAACACTGGATAGGGTGGGGGTTGGGGAGGTGTGGAGCTACAAGTGCTGGTAATAACCTCAGCCTCTGCATGGAGCCCTCTGCCTCGTTCCTGTGTGCTATTAATAAATCAAAATCAATTCGTATTTGGCTAATAACAAGGGTTGCCATCAGACAGCTTGCTCTTACCGGTTTCTCTGCTGAAGCAATATTAAATACTCATCATGCTTCTCATCAAAGTCTGTCACCATGTCCTTACTGTAACCCTGAAAGGAAGAAACAGAGTAGGGTGAGAACAAGATGCAGGAACACCTTCACTGAAGCAGGGCGCTGCACACAGCCTGCAGGAGCCGGGAGCCAGGAGGCCAACCTTGCCAAAGGCCCAGCTCCCCTTGGTACATCACTCTGGCGACACAAAGCTCCAGGGATTATGTGAAGCCTAGTGGGTCCCAAGCTCACAGAGCTTTACAAATCTATGAAAGAAGGTTGGTCCCCAGCCTCCTTACTGTCCCCCATGTCCTATGAAGTCCAGGGCTCTGATAAGAGTTGGCATCTTCCAGAGTAGCCACACCTGCATAGTGAGATGCTGTCTCAAAAAACAAATAGCCAAAAACCAACCAACCAACCAAAAACATAAAATAAAATAAAATAAAATAAAATAAAATAAAATAAAACAAACCTTGGTGTCTGAGATTTTTTTATGAACACACACTACTCAGCCATCTCAGTCATCACCACCAGATCCCCCTAACCTGGCTGCTGAAAAGGGATCTTAAGTTTTCACTGCAAAAGGAATCCCCAGTGATCACACAAACACACACACACACACACACCCCACAGAGCCTTGGTTTGGAAGTGCAATCACTATACACCTTGCCTAGCCACAGGGAGTCATAGTTTAGGGGAGAACAAGGCAGGTCAGCCTTGGGACTTTGTTGGTACTCTGGGGAAGGAGCTGCTCTTCCCTTTGGGGGTCCAGGTCTGGAAAAGCCTTAGAATAAAGTGGCAAAGATAGGAGAGTCAAGTGATGGGGGCAGACAGATTCCCAACATTCTCTTCAGTCCCTGGACCCATCCTGACCTTGAACTTGCAGCAATCTTCCTGCCTCAGACTATATAGTGCTGGGACTAAAGGCATGCACCATCATGCTTGGATCCTCTGTACATTTTTCAACTGAAGGCATTTCCAGTTTATAGCAGGCTTGTTGGGATGTAACCCTGGGTGAGCAAAGGAGCTCCTGTGCATTTGCTCCTTTCTCTATGCTTCCTGCAGGCCTGGCCAGGGGCACTCACTGCTTCCTCTGTCCTCCCAGCCTCTTCCTTGGCATCCATAGCCCTAGGACCCCTTCCTGCACAGCTCTCTGCCTGGGCCTTCTCTAACCAACCTTCCTTCTCCAGCTTCAGCTACAGATGTTAAACATCTGTTTGCTTCCCTCTCTATCTTCACTTCTCCCTCCCGTTACCAGGCAATGGGGCCCTTGGGATGGGAAATACTGACAGCCACTCTCAGACCAGTGCTAATGGCCTAACCCCCCTTTCTCCACCCATGTCCTACAAACCCCAGGTTGTGGCATCTGCTGACCTCTTCCCCCGTCAGCCACACTTTCCCTTTTACCCAGAAAGCCTTACTTCTTGCAATTTTCTGCTGGTGTGTACACACGTCACTCTGGGACTGTGAGATTCTGTCTCAGGAGGAAGGGGAGCCCCATGGGCATCCCTAAGCAGTTCCCAGCTGATGGTTGTGGACTACATTTAAACAAGCAAGACCCTACACTATGTATGCCCTCTACCATGAAGCCACATCTCTAGCCCCTCAAACCTCTGAGTGTCACTGGGCTTCATGCTAGCTAACCCAGCTGTCGGCCAGTGAGCAATAATAACAAAGAATGACATGAAATTAGAAGAGACTTTAAAAACTGGTAGAACTCTCTGGCTTCCTGAGCTGCCTCAAGAGGTTCCTTGTGTCTCTGAGACTGAGTCTGGCACCTCCCTGCATACAGGAAAGTACAGGAGAGACCTCAGCACTGGGAGAGATCCTTGTAGCATCCTAACTCTGGGGAGGAGTTATTACACCCAGCCTTCTTTTTGATGTTTGTAGCAATTCTTGAGATGGTTATTATTGTCCTACTTAAGAGACAAGGAAATTCATGCTGTGCCTATTCCCAAACACCACCAACTCCATAGCAATTTACATAACCATTTTGAAATATTAAAGTGACCAATGATCCATTACTGTATTGAATGAAACATTTGTGGTATTCTTAGAAGAAATACAGACTTCAGAGAGATATAAGTGTGTGCCAGGGTGCCCTCAAACCCTTTCTGGAATGTATTTGTTCTCACCCACGAAGAGGCAGATGCCACCAAAGAGACATAGACTAAGCTCACTTCTTCCAGCTTCTCAAATTCTAGTCACCTGGGGATTGTGATGACAGGAAGGCTCTGACTCAGGAGGGTTAGGAGGTCCTGTGTTCATTTCTAACCAGTCTGTGAGCCATACTTGGATAAGCAAGACTCACCACTAGCTCAGCTTTCCCCCAGTCTTGGCCTGTGTGTCTGTCTCTGAGCCTGGGCCTTAGAGTCCAGGCCGGGCTCCAAATCATAATGCTTCCTCCAGACATGAGGTTGTTATGGTTCTGATGTGATCTGTCCCTTCCAAAACTCTGACTGGGATTTGCTTCCCACAGCAGTGGTATTGAGGTGGGGGAAGGGGCTAGGGTCAAGTGTGTAGTCCACAAGAATTCCACCATATGAAGGGATTAGTAGCACTCAAACAATGTAACAATGTAACCGCAGGAATGAGAGAGTTCTTTGAGACTGGGTCACTTTTGTGAGACGAGCCTGTTATAGAGCCAGCTGGCCCCTCTATTCATTTCTGCTTCTACATGCTTGCTTGTTCATCCTTCCACCTTCCATAATGGTATGGTGTTTCTCGCCTGAAGTTGCTGTCATGCCCTGGACTTCCTAGCCTCTAGAACCCAGAGCCACATAAGCTTCTTTTCTTTCTAAATCATCCAGTCTCCGGTACTCAGTTATAGAACAAAAGGTAGACAACTTAATGCATATTTCACACTGCTGGAGTTCTACTTCCTTATTTCAGAAGTGAAGGGATAGATACCTAAGCCAGCAACAATGAGATGAAAAGCCTAAAAAGGGTCAAGTTCATCCTGTTTCCCACCAACATTTGTTGGGTGCTTGCTATGGGGGTGGCACCCTTACATACACACTAGGGGTTTAAATTTATTATTGTGTCTGTGTGCATGATGTATGTGGATCACACACATGCCACAGCACATGAATGGAGGCTAGAAGACAACTATATAGAGCTGATTCTCTCCATCCACCTTTATGTGGGTTTGGGGGGTTGAACTCAGGTCTCCAGGCTTGTGAGGCAAGAGCTTTTTACCTACTGAGCAATTCTGCCCCATAACCAAGATTTAATGGAAGCCAGCCTGTAGATATATAGATGACCTGGCACATGGGGGCTGCACTGCACAGGTTCTATTCACAGTATGTACCATGTGAACCACGTGAATGGTACCCTTTGCCATTGTGCCACAGGAGTACTTCACTGTAACCATTCAATAGCCACACACCAATCAGATGCCTGCAGGGGCTTCTAGAAACATCCCCATAAGTGATATACAAAGGATTCTTCTGGGAAGAGGGTACTACCTGCACTGGCGCAAAGGTACCTGGGGCCCAAAAGGGAAACACATAACCATTATAAAGATTGCAGCAGCATAGGGGACCAGAAACGCCTCGGAGGGTGTGGCCAGGCCTTGGTTCTTAGAGGGTTTTCAAAGCCCCACTCCTCTCACACAACCTCTAATCCACCAGCTCCAGGCTCAAACAGTGACACACAGTAGGTGCCCTCTATCCAGGGGGCTCAGTTCCTACCTACCAGTAGACACCTGAAGCCAGAGTGGTACCAGACCTAATTTTCAGAACTTCGAGTATCCTGTCTCCTAGCCTCATTGGCAGAGTTGCCACTCTACCACGTTGGGTAGCTTTTATTTTTATTAATAAAAGACAGCACATGGCACCCTTCTCTTCTTCCTTCCCTCCTCCCTCTTTCCCTCCCTCCCTTTCTTTTTGTGGGGTGGGATCTTATTTTATAGCCCAGAATGACCTGGAACTTGCTCTGGGACCCAGACTGACCTTGAACTTGCAATCCTTTTACCTCTGCCTCTGACAGCTGGCATTCCAGGCATGTGCCACCATGCCCAGCTACATGCCTTTCTTTATTCAAGCCAGTTTGGACTGTGTAAATATTAACTTGCACAGTTCTAGAGTTCTTCTAGACAGTATCACAGGAAGAGCTAATGGTTTTCAAAAGTCTGTGCCATGTTGAAGGGTTCCAATAAACACTCAGTAGAGGATTAAGCAACATTTTAATGAAAGTTTTTGGTTTGGATTGCTGCTTTGCTTTCCCCCCAGCCCCCCTCCCGAGACAGGGTTTCTCTGTATAGCCCTGGCTGTCCTGGAACTCACTCTGTAGACCAGGCTGGCCTCGAACTCAGAAATCTGCCTGTCTCTGCCTCCCAAGTGCTGAGATTAAAGGTGTGCGCCACCACTGCCTGGCTTGCTTTTGGTTTTTGATGATGCTAGTAACCAAGCCTAGGGCCTCACACATGCTAGGCAAGTACACTAGAATTAAGATATTCCCTGAAGCTTACGATCAAATTTTCTTAATGTTCATATGCCCACAATAGGGATGACTACATGTCCCTTAGAGTAAAACTCTTCTTCACAGCCCACCCAGGTCCAACATCTCCATGTCCCTGAAGATTCTGTCATGTCCTAATGTTGACCGCTGACTCCTCTGTGCATATTAGCTGAATGTCAAAACTCTTAAGCCTGTTTCAATCACATTTGCTAACCCATCTGATAAACTCTTTCCCTCGAAAATCCTCTATACCCAATTTGCCTGTACTACAAGCTGAAGCAGAACAATGAAGACCTAAAGGAGCAGCTGAGACTGCCCCCTAGAGGTAGTATGACACAAAACAACAAAAGACAAATGATATTTCCTGCCCTGGGGCTGATGGATACACAGAATCCCCAAAGGCAACTAAATAAAGGGAGACCCTGGGTTAGTGTTTGACTATTATAGGCTACCATTCCCTCCTGGCTATGCACAACTACCTGATAACCAGATCTAGAGATTTCATATGTGGCTTCAGGGTTTATAGTCCCTATGCAGATCTGGGATCCAGGCTTTTCCCCTGGACTCTGTGCCTCAGGATACTGTATTTTTATGGGGAAAAAAAAAAATCTTCCCTGTAGCCATCTGAGGAATCCTTTTCAACCCACATCTGATAGAAAAAAAATCACATTTATTTCTTTTTATTCTCAGAAAAATTCTCTTGTAAAATTGTCCCATGGATTATAAATTACCTTCTAGTCTGGTAAAGACAGAGGATTTAAAAACCTTCAGGGAGTTTACTTGAAAAGGAAGCTTTTATCAGAGCTGTAAGTGGAAAATATAAGCACCTCATAAAGAGCAAGCAACCACAGGCGTAAATACAGACCTGCTTAATAACAGGGACTGCCTGAGGACCCTCCAGGCAGGACTCCCTCATTCACACCTCACACCCCACCCCCACTCAGGGAGGGGTGGCTCCCATTAACAAATCCATGCATCCTTCACTATTCTTCAAGAACCTACTTTGTCTGGTGTGCATCTAAGGGATTGGGATGAAACAGAGTTGGAGTTCACAGTTCAGTGGGAGGGGGCGATGAGCAGGAGTGCTGGCAGGCAAGGAGGGCTCCAGTGGCTCAAGGAGGCCTTTGAGGAAGCTGGAGAGATGGCTCAGTGGTTAAGATGGTATAGTCTCTTCCAGAGTACTCAAGTTCAGCTCTCAGCACCCATATTAGGCAGTTCACAACCACTGGGGAATCCAATGCCCTCTTCTGGTCTCGAAGGGCATTGTACTTGAGTGGATAACCCTTGACACAGACATATACTATAAAATAATATATATAGAAGACTTGCTTAGTGTGATGATCTAGAAGCCATAGAATTGACCTTGAAGGTATGTGGACCAGGTGATGGGAGGCAGCAGGTAGCCAGATCAGTAAGTCTCAGTCCCCCAGGCAGCTCACAAGGAAGCCCATGGCTTTATGCTGAGGTGACTGAGAAGTGGTTAGAGGGTTGGACAGATGTGACTTACTGGCACCCAGTCCTGAGTGGATAAAGACCTGCAGTTGAGGTCAACGCTCCCAGCAGTGCTTGGAGGGAGGGAGGGGACTCAGGCATGCACTGCACACAGCCTGACTGCCTAGGAAGGAATACTACATCTGCATCCCTGCCCTATGTTATTGTGAGAATGACTAAGCGGAGCTTTTACAGTTCACCTGCTGGAGCTTTGTAGTCCTCCTGCTAGAATGGTCCCCGGACCTGATGGGGAAAAAAGAAGCAAGGTTCCTTTCTAGCCTCCAATCTTAGTCTCTACCTGCCTGATTTACACCCCAACCCTTTCCCAGGTAAGACACTCTATCACAAGGCAATTCTGATCACTCCTAGCCTAGCAGACATAGCTGCTTGAGCTGGTGTCACCCTGGAGCTACCACCAGACCTCAAAAGCAGGGAGAAATGGGGGGTGGTGGTGGTATTCCTATTAACCCTACCACTGTTCCCTGTGCTTTCCCTATAGCCAGGCATCGGGCTACAGGATGGAGACAGAGATAAATGTCAGCAGTGTGCTGTCAGCACTCATCATGGGCCTTCCACATCTTCCCACTACCATATATCATACTATCATATACCATGAACCATATATCCTTCTGCCTAGTCTTCAGGGAAGCCTATTCTCCAGACTGCTACCCTTGCTGCCTCCTCTACCTTGAATGCCTTCAACAGGGAGTGTGACCTTGCTTGACTGAGCAGTTCTTCTAGGCTGTTCCCTATGACCCCAGTCTTATGCCCTACCCCACTCCCTTCTTCCAGTCTGGTGATTCTCACTGTAAATACTGTCATTTGCCTGTGGTCTCACCTAATGGATGCTCAACCCCAAAGGCAGAGACAGGCTTCCAGGCTCTGCACTCTATCTCTCAGGGCTGCTTGTTCCTAGACATACAAGGAGCTAACAGAGTGTTTATGGAAAGGAAGGAAGAATGAGGAAGAGGAGGAAAGGAAGAAAGATTAAAATCCCCATCTTCAGAGAACTAAGAGGTGGAAAAAGAACGACTGGTCTCATGCCATGTGGTAGACAACAGAAAAGAGGTATCTGTGCCATGCAGTAATAAGCAGGGTACAGAGCGAGGCATTGCCTATGGCGGTGGGTGGGCTGAACACTAAGTCCAAAAGGAGCTCACTAGGTGAGGACAGCGGGGTGGGAGGCCATGGGGAAGGAACAGTGCATGGGAAAGCATAACGTGAAGAGACCCTGGAGTCCATCTTGGAGCATGGCATATGGTCAGAACATGCTGTTTGACCACAGACACAGTGGGAGGCCTGGCCCTCTGACATGGAGGCATGTTTGATGCCTGTGGATACCCAATGTCAGGTGCCAAGATCTCTCTCACATCTAGGGGAAAGCACCCAGGATCCAGGGACCCAAACCCAAACTGAATTTATGCTCAAATGTTCACTAGTATATTGATACCTAAATCCCAGATACTCTGGAGCCCAAATTTTAGTCCAGCTTGGGCAATGTAGCAAGATATTATCTCAAAATACCAAGAATGGCAAGTAATTCAGCTTGTCATTTGGGAGGTCCTGGGTTTGAGCCCCAGAACACAAAAAATTACTACAAAACAAAACAAAACAAACAAACAAAAAACCCAAAAACCTGACAGCACCAGCTTTCATAATACCTAAGAATATAGATGTGGTAGGTCATTCCTTCCCCTTTGCAACCTTCCTGCAGAGTTACTAGGTACTTCCTGTCCTTTGCCAGGATATGTCCCTTCCTTTATGGAGCTGGTTGTCTGTCAGGGAAGACAGATTTTTTAAACAAGCTACTCCCCACATACACAGACCAATGCATGCAACAATTCATGCTGATACCATAAGTGACTTGGAAAGGAGATGTGACTATTCTGGGGATCCAAGGAGCTTCCTGCTGGTGTGAGCTGTATCTGAGCAGGCTAGTCGGTATGTGCAGAGGGGAGAGTCTTAAAAAGGCAGATGCCCAGACCCAGGCCATAGGTCAGCAAGAACAGCAAGAATAGAAGAAACAGGGCATCCAAGGGCCTGCCACCATGGGAACAAAGATGCAGAGCATGTCACAGGACTGAGAATGGCAGACCACAAGAACTATGTGGCCACAGCAAGGATGACTACACTTAAAACCTACCTAACAGGAAGCCACGAGGAGTTTGCTTGAGTAGAGGACAGGAGTAGGAAGCACTGAAGGTGTTGGGTTCAAGTGGAGGCTATGCTGTACTCATACAGGTGTTAGAGGCCTGGTGGAAGTGGAAGGAATTTTTCTGACCAAGGCCTAGGAACAGGAGTGGTGAGGGAATGTTATCAAATTTGGGGTCCTAGGATAATTCATAATTCCTCCATGATCGTAGGCTCCTACAGCAGATCTGAGACTTACTATATCAAAGGGCATCCTCCAGAGCATTTCATGGATAATCCTGACTTAGCCAGGATTTCCCACAATGACCCAGATTCAAATTGTCCACTCCCAAGTCCCCAAAACGCAATTAATTCTTCAGGCCATGGTCTCCGATCTTTAATCTGAAACAGTTATCATGGAGGTGTGTATCACAAAGCTGCCAGTTCCTGGATTTGATATCTGAGGGGCCAGGCTGAGGGGAAGTCAGGACTCTGTGCTGTGAGCCTGGTTAAGGATGGTAGCAAACTAACAAGAAGCTGGACATGCACATGGAAGAGGGATGGCTGGTGGGCTTGTTGTTTTTATTAATCATGTGTATGTGTCCCTGTGTAGGTATGCATATGTGAATGCAGGTACCCAAAGAGGTCAGAGGCATTCGTTCCCCTGGAGCTGGTGTTACAGGAGGGAAGGAAGAAACTGGGAAAGAGTCCAAAGATGGCAGTCATTGCTGAAGGTGAATCTTAAAAGCATGAGAACCAATCTCCACCTTAGGGTTTTGTTTTGTCTTGAAATAGGGTATCACGATGTAGCCTTAGCTAGCCTGGAGCTCTCTGTATAGGCCAGACTGGATTTGAACTCAGAGATCCATCGGCCTCTGCCTCACTAGTGGTGGGTGTTAAAGGTACGCACTACCATGCTCAGCATTCACTTTACCTTCCGTTTTTGAAACAGGGTCTCTCACTGAACATAGAACTCACCACTTCAGCTAGACTGACTGGTAAGCAAGTCCTGGGGAGTCTCTTACCTCTGCACCCTCAGCACTGGAGTTATATAGAAGCACACCACCATGCCTGACTTTTATGTGGGTGCTGGGGATTCAAACTCTGGTTCTCACATTTGCACTTTTCCCACTAAGTCATCTTCTCAACCTTACATCTTTTAAGTTGCCAACTTTCCTTTTCATGCAGGAAGTGGCTGGGCAGATTATCTCAGGGGAAGCATCTAGGGTAGGATCGGGTCTGCCTCCCAGAGAGGGACTGCCATCACACCTTCAGATCAGGCAGCTTGGCTAGTGACAATCACAGCCTGAGGCTGTGCACCAATCCTTCAAAGTGTTGTTGTTACAGCGGCAAGCATAGAATGGTCTCAGGTTGGCAGCAGAAGGCAGGATGTGGAACATCAGCAGGGAAGAAGGGAACCAGTGACAGGGTAGTTGGCCTGTCTAATCAAAATAACACTTTTACAATGCTGCTCCTGGCATGCTGTCAAAGGGGTGCCTTCAAGCTGTACAGGCAGTCTAGGAATGGCAGAAGCTGGCAGGAAGAAGTCAGGCTCGCAGACTGCTCTGTTTTCAAAACGAAAGGAAGGGCTCAAGAGTCTGTCTGGCCCCCAAAGTGGTGTTTATCCAGCCAAAGAGCATGTTCTTAAGGCCCACCTCCTTCATGGTCTTTGGGCCTCTAGGAACAAGGCCCTTTCAACTAGACCTGAGTGAGTCCACTGCTATATCCCTGCCAGCTCACATAGGCACTCTGGAAACAAAGAGGCGAATTCACTGAAGTAGGAAAGACAGAACACTACACTGCATGCTCACCTGGGACTGGGCCTTTCTATTCCCTAGAACCCAGCTGAAGGGGACTTAAAGGAAAAAGTACAGAAAGCTGGTTGAGAAATCCCAATGACCTCTAGTGGGGACAGCTAAGCCCCTGCAATACATCTGTCCCGATTAGTCCTTTTTGTTTGATTGATTGATGTTTGAGACACTGTTTCACTCTGTGGCCCAGGATGGCCTAGAACTCACTAGCCTTGAACTTCTAGATGGCTAGCCTTGAACTTCTGCTTCAACTTCTCAAGTGTTGGAGTTATAGGTATGAGTCACCATGCCCAGTTTTGTTTTGCTTTAGGTGAAGGTTATCTTTTTTTAAAAAATCAGGATATATTTGAAACTTTACAACAGGTAAAAAAAAAAATGAGCCAAAAGGCTACCCAGGATAAATCTGAAACATTGAGTTCAGGCAGTGAAGGCAAATCACAACTTGTAAGGCACACTGCACAACAGTGCTAGGTGTGATACTGAAAAACAGTATGTTCAATGGAACACTATGCTAAACTAAGCCAGAACCACCACAAATGCTACACATATTTTGTGGGCTACTCAGCCATGCACACACATGGAGAAAGGTCTAGAAGAACACATACCAGGTTTCAGTGGCAACAGTTACTCCAAGAGAGGTTAGGGAAAAATGGAAAAAATAATTAGCATTTCAGTCTGGTTAACAGTGACTTTTTACCTGTAAGCAAGCTAGTTTCATGTGTTATTTAAGTAACAAGTCAAACCACCTTCTCTCCTCCAAAACAAACAAACAAACGAAAAATAAATAAATAGGATCGTCGGCTCTTCAGTTCTAGACTGCCTTTAGAGTATCACTATTGCTCCCTCTGCAACGGAATGATGGAGATGCCCAGGTACTGCTGCGAACCACCTTCCTAGTATTCCCCTGAAACCTCTTGCACCTTTATCTGACTGGCCAGACCTTCCTTTCATTCCATTCTTTCCCATACACTCTATCCAACATCACAGCCACCAGCTCCTTCCCAGGACCCTCCACTGTTGCCCCCAAACAGCCAGCAGCTTCTCTGCTGGGACTCCACAGTGGCTCGCCTGGATCTCCTGCTCTAGCCCATGCTGCCCCCTCTGCAGATCTTTGGTTTCCCAGAGATCCCTGTAGCTTAATCACTTCCTTCCTCTAAGCTCATTCCTCAATAGGGACTTCCTCAAGACCTGACATAACAACTTCCACACTCCATGCTGCCTCAACCCCAGCCCAGTTGTTTTTCTGATGTCCTTCATATTTCATTTATTGCTCAGAGTCTGACGCCAACCATGATGGTATATATTAAAGGTGAAGGAATAAACGGATGAATGATCACAGAGGCTTCACCACCAAACCCAGGCCACATGAGTAGTCATCAACCCTGTGTGTTATGTGTTCTCTTCTCACATGGGGACTGCTTGTGGCCCCGTGCTCTTGCTTACAGTCATGGCTGATTCTGTTCTCATCCCCCTTTCTGCCCACTAATGCTGCTTCAGTGCCACTTCTTCCTAAAGCCCCTGTCCTACAGGCTGAAGACTTTCTTCCCTAGACCCTGAGCCTTTCTCCACCATTGCATGGTTAGGAAAGCCCAGTGCTCTGTGCTGGGTGAAGGATTTGTCAAGGGTTTTTGTATATACTAGGTCACCAGATCATCCCAACTGGAGAACAGCTATTGCTATTCTCCCAGTTCTCCAACTGCAGAAGGTGAAGCACCGAGCTAGCCAAGAAGGGAGGAAGGGGTTGAGCTAGAGCCTAGTCTCGCTGACTCCATGGTCTCCATGAAACTCGAAGTTCTGAGACTTCTGCGAGGACAAGGTGCCAAGCAAGCTCCAGAGAAGAATCAACTATGGCTCCCACTGAGCACAAATGACAGGGGCTGACATCACAGACCTCAGACACTGGCCAGCCCTCCCTGACACCACATCCAGCCTGAGGACCTTTCATTTGTCAAATAAAAACAAGCAGCTAGCCTATGGACTTAACCCTGTTTTGTCTGCCACAAGGTCGCAGCCTAAGATTCCTGGAAGCTGGTTAAGACCTGTGACCATGCTGCTGGCTGTGGGAGGCCCAGGAGCAGACACATGGCCAATAACCCTGGGAAGGTTGGTTTAGAAGGTCTAGGGAGAATCTTATATTCTCTCTTATTCCCCCTTCTTCCATCCCTCCTTTCTTCCCTCCTCTCTCCCTCCCTCCCCCACTTTCCTCACTCATCAGTATTTAGTCCAGATCTTCCTGCCGGTGCCTCCTGGGTGCTGCTGGGACTGGAGGCCTAACTACTCTCCTGAGAGGGGGTAAAAATTTAGAAGTCATTGGATTTTCTGCCAGATGAACTAAGAAAGCTGGAAGGCTAAGTTAGTCATGGTGGTGCTTTCGTATAATCCCAGCACTTGGAATGATGAGACAGGAGGATTAGATGAGTTTAGGCCTGTCTAGCCTATACAGTAAATGCCATCAGACCAGCGAGGTCTACATGGCAAGACCTCTTCTAAAGAGAAAAGGAAAGAAAAAGTGAGAAATGAAGTAAGCCAGAAGGCCGGACTGCACCAATGCTGCAGTAAGAACGAGCTGTCAAAAGCAAAGCCACAGAAAGAGGACATCCTGGGAGCTTGCAGACCATCTGTGTATGACCCTCCTTGCTCTTGGCTTCTGAGAAGCAACCCCTCTTCAGAGCCTTGCATTGCAGTACATAGCCCCCTTCTGCTGCTTCCAGATAGTTGTTTTTAAAAAAAAAAAAAAATTCAAGTCCTAGGTAATGCAATACTTTGCAGAGGTACTGTAAGAAATAATAGCATTACATGGAAAACACTTACCTCAGTGCCTGGCCATGGTAAATAACACCCACCATGTGGCTGCTAATATTATCATAATCAAGCCACAAGGACATACTATTACAGGAACTGAACAGATTAATCATCTTACCCTGCCATCTAAATTACTCTTCCTGGGAAGGGTGGCATGCCATGGGACTTTGTCCATGGTCCCATCTCAGGCCATAATTTTATCAATGGCTGTTAGAGGCTGTTTATAAAGTCTGAGGATGACATCTAGATGGGAGACAAAGAAAAAAAATGGATGACGGAATCTAAGTTCAGGACAATTTTGACAGGCTAGAGATTGACCATGGAAGGTATGATAGACTGCCTTGGGAAGGGAAAGGTCCCAGACAAGGGGAGGTAGTGGGAGGGGAAACATGACTGAAGGAAAGGTCGCAGGAATGAAGATGGAGCAGAAAGTCAACAGTATGGAGCTGGGGAGATGGCTTTATGCTATGCAAGCATAAAGACCCAAGTTCCAATTCCCAGCACAAATGTAAAAGCCAGGCATGGCTATGCAGGGCTGGAACCCTAGTGCTGGAATAGGTAGTCCTTACAGCACACTATTTAGATAGCCTAGCCTAATGAGGTTCAGTGAGAGACCCTGTCTCAAGAAATAAGATGGTAAGCAATTGAGGAAGATACTCAACACTGACCTCTAGTATCTACACATACCCACATACACACATACACAAAAAGCCAGCAATGTGCTGTAACTCCAAATACTATTGGCACAACACAAACAACAAGTATACTAGGAAGACTGGCTCCAAGATAGGCATGGTGGTGCATACCTATAATCCCAGCACTTGGGAGGCAAGGTGACACCCTGTCAACAAAGGAAGGGAGGAGAAAGGAAAGCAGAGGGATGTTTGCTTAGAACAAGAGAGGAAGAAGGGCACTAATGTGTTTTAGCAACTCTTGTGCACCAAGCCCCAAGTTGAGAATTTGGCACCCACTATTTCAATGGATACTTTCATTAGCTGTTAACTTTGGCCTCCTTTGACAGGTGAGGAACTGAGGCATAAAGAAGTGAAGAGACTTTGCCAAGTAGGCTGGAGCAAAAGAACATCTAAACTAGAGAGCACACTGTCCCTACAGTCTACACTGACTCCATAGCTGGACTGTTTCATGGTTTCTGAGGCAGAGGAAGGTGGCTAGGAAGGTGGATATCAGCTTACAAGAAGTCACCGTGAGAACTGACCAGGCTGGATCAGCTCAGGCAGAGGAGAGCAACTCTGCACAGCAGTCTCTCCCTACCCACATCCAAACAAGCACCACCACTTAAACCTGTGACAGTCTGGGCAAATGAGAGTGCCGATGGCAGATTTCAAATGTTAAGAAATCCTGAGAACTGGATGGCAGACAGAACTGGGTTAGCAAAAAGAAACCCAGAAACAGAAGCTAGGAAGAAGCTGGGCAAGGGGGAAGGTGTTGTGTACTGCTCCAAACCCAGAGACAGCACAGTCTTCAGGGAGACAGAGGCCCCAAACTGGAGTCAGAAGCTAGGTGGAAACACAAGAAGCAGCAGAAGGTGGTCCTTCTACCTGCTTGGTGTTCAGGTACTATGATGGTGGACTTCTGGCCCAGAAAGGCATGACATGTCTGGAGGAAGAGTGAGCAGGGCTGGGCTCAGAAGACTAAGTAATAGATCAATGTCACACTACTACAGCAAATTTGGTACAATGTCCACAATCACTGGTGGTAAATTACATTCAAAAACAAAACAACTACAAAATCAGAATCCAGAGAGGACAGGCAATTGAGATATATATTCACAATTGTCCCACATCCAGGAAAAGCAACAACAGAAACAAGAGGCCCCAATTTGATAATCATAAAAAAAAATCAAAGACATACATAGTGAAGTAGGCAGAGCCCTTATAACATACATAAGCCATACCCATGGCTCATAACTGTTCTGTTTATTTTTCTGAAAAATCTGAGTAGAGACTCTTTCTTGAAAAAAGCCAAAACCAAACAAAAAACCCAATACTAAACCACACCAAACCAAACCAACCAACCTACCAACCAACCAACCAACCAACCAAAGCCCAATAACTATATTTATTATGATCAGAAGGATAAAAGGAGATATTCTATCTATCAAACAATAAGAGTCTATAAAAGAAAGAGTTAATTTGAAATCCAACAGAGGAAGATTTAGTCACCAAAACAGAGAAGATCAAAGACCGAGGAAAGACCAAAGACACAGTTAGAGCAAAAACTTACTGCGCTAGAAGATTGCGTGGAGGCATGTACCCACAACACAAGAGTAGGGTCCGGCAAAAAGTATAGTCTTCACTATTGGCAAGTTTTCCATTAGATGAGCTTTTAAAAGATTTTTTTTAGAAGAAAAAATTAAGTTTTTCTCATAAGACTATTGGTAGTTTTACAATAACCAAACACATCTTAATATTTAGGCCAAGGGTCTGTAAATTCCAATCAGATCAAAACTGACCAGCCAGATACATTTATAAATAAAATTGTAATGGAACAGAAGAACATTCATTAAGATTGCTTTTATATTAAATGACAGAATTGAGTGACTATGAAGGGTGCAGGGGCACATGCCTTTAATTTCAGCACTTGGCAGAGGCAGGTAGATCTCTGTAAGTCTGGTTTACAGAGTGAGTTCAAAGACAAGGACAATGATGAAGATGACGAAGACGACAAAGAAGAAGAGTAACTCAGACAGGCTATACATACACATAAACACTGAAGTGATGATTTACTATCTGGCTCTTTTTAAAAATAGAGGTTGCTAATGCCTGGTTTAGGGCATTCCTAATTGGATTTTCTGTTGTTTGTGGTCAAATGCACTTTTGACTGAACAATAAAGAAGTGTTTAAACAGACAGTTCTAGAAAAACAAGTATCTGAGCCAGAGGTGTTGGCACACATCTATAATCCCAGCACTTGGATGGCTAAGGTAGGTTTGAGGTACATAGTGAATGAAATTCTACCTCAAAAAGAAAGAAAAAGAAAGAAACTCCAATGGATCAAACTGCCAATAGTGGGGAGGAGAACGAAATGGGGAGTACGTGGTATGTGATAGGGTGTGTGTGCGCACACGTGATACAGGCCAGAGGAGGATGCCAGGGGTCTTGAATCCCTTTCTTATTCCCTTGAGGCAGAGTCTCTCACTGAACCTGAAGTCAGCAGTTCAGCAAGGCTAGCTACCCAAACAGCCCTCCTGATCTGCTTGTCTCTCCCCAAAATGCTTGGGTTATAAGCATAAGTGGGCATTTTACATGGGTGCTGGAGATTCAAAGTCAGGTCCTCATACCTGTTCAGTAGGCACTCTTACCCGGTGTGACACCTCCTCAGCCCCATGAGGTATATGTAATATAAAAAGAAAACCTTTTAAGTAATAGAATTTCATTCTAAGTATTTTGCAATTTAAATTTTCTAAGAAAAACTAATTGTCTATTCCACAATGACAAAGAATGAACTTTTGGTACATAAAGCAAACAAACATAAACCAGACAAACTTTATAGATACATTTAAAAGAAAACCCAGTCATAAAAATTACATACACTGTGATTCATCTCATATGAAGTTCAAATCAGACAAAATTGTGTTGCTGATTCCAGGTCATGGTTATTTTGGAGAGGTGTTAGCTAAGAAAGAAGGCTCATGAAGTCTCCTGGGACACTCTCTATTTGACATAGGCAGTGTGAACATGGGTGCATTCACACATAAGTTCATAAAAGGCATGCACTTAAGACTGTCCACTTCATTATACACAAGATATACTTCAATCAGTTAAACAGTTAAGGTGGAGCTGGAGGGATGGCCCAGCAGTTAAGAGCACTTACTGCTCTTGCACAGGGCCTGGGTTCAGTTCCCAGCACCCACATGGCTGCTCACAAACATCTTTAACTCCAGTTCCAAGGAATCCTATGTCCTTTTCTGGCTCCAAGGGCACCAGGTATACACATGGTACATATACATGCAGACAAAACATCCAAATATATAACAACATGAAATACAAAAATATTTTTAAAGTGAGATGCATAATGGAAGGAGGATATTTTTCAATTGTCCCTAATTAAGTGATGAGATGATCCAAAAAATTCTTAAGTATGTGTTATTTTGTAGGGAAAATGCTTAAAGAAAATACAAAAACAAGTACGATCTAGGGGTTCAGTGGGCAAAGATGCTTGCTACCAAGCCTAAGGAACTGGGTTGGTCCTCCTGGACTTATATGTAGGAGGAGAAAACCAACTCCTGGATGTTGTGCATGGCACGAACATGCATGAATATACACACAAATAAAGGAATATAATTAAAGAAATTTTTTAAGCAAGATTAATTAGGTAGTTGTCTTAGTTAGGGTTTTACTGCTGTGAACAGACACCCTGACCAAGGCAACTCTTATAAAGACAACATTTAATTGGGGCTGGCTTACAGGTTCAGAGGTTCAGTCAATTATTATCAAGGCAGGAGCATGGCAGCATCCAGGCAGGCATGGTGCAGGAACTGAGAGTTCTACATCTTCATCTGGAGGATGCTAGCAGAATACTGACTTCCAGGCAGCTAGGATGAGGGTCTTAAACCCACACCCACAGTGACACACCTACTCTAACAGGGCCACACCTCCTAATAGTTCCACTCCCTGGGCCAAGCATATACAAACCATCACAGTAGTAAAAATGGAGTAATTTTTATAGCTTTATATAAGTTCTAGTTTCTCTACAATCAGTATTCAGTAGTTCAAGAATCAGAAAAAAACTAAAAATGTAGATGGTGCAGGTCCCATTGTGGCAGTGTTGACAGATGTGAGCCCCACTTCTCCTTCCCCAACTCCACTGACACCAGTCAATACAGCGTGAAACAGAGAGAGCCCAGTGGAGGGACCAGAAGAATGAAACCGAAAACACACAGCACTCGCAGATCCTCTTCTGAGGACTCTACACATATTACTCCCTTGATTATTTCTACAACTCCACAAGGAGGTAGTTGGCAGCCTCATTCTTCAGATAAGGAAACTGAGGCACAGAATCTATAAACTCCCTGAGACTGCATAGCTATGAAGCAGCATGGTCTAGATGCAAACCTTGGCAATGTGACCAGACCTAGATTTGGATTGCTCTTCCATGCCAATGTTTTCCATCAGCCAACCATGATCGGCCTGAGGATGTTATCTGAAAAATGTTAGATTTGTCAAGTAGGGGAAGCAGATAAAATCCTGACTGAATGTGTATTGTTGATATGAATATGGCCATGACAATGTCTCAGACCCATGACAAAGCCTGTCCAAAGTATAGATATTGATAGTGTGTATAGAAAGTACCAGCCATAGCTTTCTCCTCCCAGATGACTGTAGCTTAAGACTGCTCCCTTACAGAGACTGCTGATACAGCATGACAATTACTTCCAGGACATCTACACAGCACTGGAGATTGTAAGCCATCTAGAGATAAAATAAGTTTACAATGTGTAGGTTGCACACAAATGCCAAATACATCCTGTGCTTTCTCCTATCCGTGGGTCCCTGGAAGAAACTTCTGTAGAAACCATGTGTGATGGGAAGATATACAACCATTTCAATGGCCTCTGATCAGAACCCATGTTCATAACTATTCCTTTGGTTGGGAGAGCTGACCGCCACCTATCTGATGAATAACAAATGAGTCTTATGGCATCAGGCCATTGCCACCTTGCCCTATTACTTACCTCTCCAGTCCATGGACACAGGCCAGGGTCCTTTTTTGTAATTATGAGTCTACAATAAGGACCAGGGAAAGTGGTGGCATGCAAGAGAGCCTTCTTGTGGCCAAAGTCGGGCTGGGCCTGGTATTTATCTCTCTCCACTCTGCCCACCAGTGAGAGAGGAAGGCTTAGCTGAGCACTACTCTATATAGATAGAAACTGAGCCTCAGGAGAATGAGAATGTGCCCAAAGGGCCTCATGCAGGCACCTTTCTCAGGTGGCACACAACATAGCACACTGGCTCAGTCCTGTATTTAATAGGATTCAAGAGGCATGAGGGCTGCACTCTGAGTCTAGACTTCTCACATATAAAAGAGAACAGCACTACTGAGTTCAGTGAGTGGAGATGGACTCTCCGGGTGGAAGCTGCTGCTGTCAACAACTACACCCATCTGCCAGCTCTACTACTCCTGCTATAAAGCGGCTATGTGGCCAATGGCTGGCTCTTGCCTGCCCACTATATTTTCTCCAGTCTTCTGTGATGTTAAATCAATTTTCTTTTGGGAAATAATCCCTTTCTAACTATATTAACGTGGGATTCCTCACCTGACTCTTGTGACTCAGCTGGTAGGTCTCAGTCTGGGCACTAGACTTGGCTGACCTCCTGGTCCTTCTGCTAGAACTGCTGACAGTGACTGGCTGCTGACAGGTACTGTCAGAAAGGAGGAAGGGAAAGGGAGGGAACATCACTTACTCAGGGCTACAAGTTAGGTACTGTTCCAAATCCCTGGTGCCCCATGAGGCTGATGCAGCTTCCATTGCCATCTTACATATGAAACAACCAAGGCTGCGTGGTATTTACTAGCCAGGTTCTCTGACTCCAGCCCCTGGACCACACTAACTGGTCTTTATGCAGTAAGCCTGGAGTAGCTGGCGCCACCTTACAGAATTGTCTTCAATGGAGAGTGGATTGGCATGGGAAAAGGAAAAGTCCAGCGTCTGAACACTTGGATCCAGCTATACCTGATCGTGCTGGCTAGTTTTATATCAACTTGACACAAGCTAGAGTCCTTTTGGGAAAAAGGAACCTCAACTGAGAAAATGTCCCAACTAGACTGGCCTGAGCTGCAGGTTTTTTGTTTGTTTTATTCTTTTTGTTTGTTTTTAGTTATTTGTTATTTGTTTTGCGGTTGGTGGTGGTAGTGTTTGATGTAGAAGGGCCTAGCCCACAATAGGTGATACCACCCCTGGGCTGGTGGTTCTGGGCACCATAAAAGAGCAGACTGCACAAGCCATGGGAAGCAAAGGCAGTAAGCAGCATTCCTCCATGCCCTCTGCACCAGCTCTTGCACCTCCAGGTTCCTGCCTCGACTGCCTACGGTGATGAACTGTGTCATGGAAGAGTAAGGGAAATAAACTCTCTCCACCCTGAGCTGCTTTTGGTCATAGTGTTTCCTCACAGCAACAGAAACACTAATGCAGATGTTGATGTTGCCTGCATCTGACGTTCTCAGCAATAGGATGCTGCAATTTCCCCTACTAAGGACTTCTATTGCTTGTGCAGGCCTGGTCCACAGACTGTGAAGCCTAGTAAAGCTGAAGCCACTGGCTTTTGCCAGACCTAGACCAGAGAGCTAACAGCACAGAGGGGAGGAGGCAAGTGTCCTCATGTTAGGGGTGGCAGCAAAAATGGGTTCATGTGGCTGTTGCCCACCCTACGGTGGAGTTGCTTTCAACCTGAAGACATCTTTCCTGAGATTCTTGCAGGCACCACCTTTCTTTAGATGACACCATTTCCTTTTCTAATCCCATTCTATATTCCACACACGGCTTTTTTCCACGTAGAGGGAGGAGGCAAGCGTTAAAGGCAATTTCATGCCTCAGATCGGAGGATAGAGGAGACTTTGATGATGCTCTGTACAAGGGCACATTGCTTATCCAAAGCAGCCTCTTTCTGCTCAGAAATTGCAGCTCTCTGAGGGGTTTTTTCCTAGAGTTTAATCTTGTGCTGGAAGCTAAGCTGATACTAGAAAGGTTTTAGACATGTCAATCTTCTTCCTGGCATTTTATCAGAAATTGATTCTCTTTACTGTTTGGAATATGGGTCTTGGCCCTGCCCTTGTTAAACTGGGGTTTCAAAGGCTGGGTTTGAAGACATATCTCCTGCAGCTCTCAGGGTTCTCAGGGCAGCTGGGGATTCAGAGGTAAGGCAAGTCCTACAGGAAGGATTATGGCTGCTCTTTGATGGTAACAAACACTGGGCTTGTCTGTGTTCAGCTCTTTCCTGAAAACACTTCTACTCTGTCTCTTGGTTTTGAAACATTTTGCATCTATCTATCTATCTATCTATCTATCTATCTATCTAATGTATCTAATCTATCTATCTATAAAGTGTGTGTGTGTGTGTGTGTGTGTGTGTGTGTGTGTGTGTGTGTAGGTCACAGGATAACAACTTGTGGCAATCCGCCATCTCTTTCTGGCATGTGAGTCCCAGAGATTGAAGTCAGGTCATCAAGACTGGCCACAAGTGCCTTTATACATCTGGCCAGCCTGGCCTCTTGGCTTTAAAGGTATTTGCCTTGCAAATATGCTCCTTTGCCCCTGAAAGCCCTAAATTATAATCTTCAACATCTATGGAGTTGCTGGGATGTGCAATACACCTACAGAATACTTACCACAACCCTATAGCACCAGTTCTGTATTACTCCCATCCTCAAGAGGACAATGTGGAGTCACAGAGGCTGAGCCACCTGAGTGAGAGTGAGCCTAGGAACCTGAGCTGCTCACTGTAGTGGTCACAGGCTTCCTACCTTGCTGCATGACTTGCTTACACAGTTTTAAAGTCCCAAGGAACCACTGCTAGTAGCCAGCCAGCCAATTTCTCAAAACCTACAGAGACCAAGACCTCATGGCATAGAAAGACAGACAATGCTAATTTCACACTGGGAAAGCATTTGGCAGTTGAATCCAAAATGAATTTCTTCTCTGCCCAGAAATACGAACTAAAAGGTTTCATTCCTGTAAAAGTGCACATTTGGAGAGCTGACTGCCACAGCAGGCTCTAGTGCCCCAGCATGCATTCTCCTGTCACTTGCTTCTGTCCTTAAGTGTTTCCTTCCTCTTCCTCCTCTTGCTCCTCTCCTCCTCCTCTTTTCTCCCCCCCCTTTTCTTCTTTTTATGCTATCAATCAAACCTAGAGTTTTGTACATGCTAGGCAAATCTACCACTGAGCCTAAACATGTTTTTTTTTTTTTCCTTCAAAAGACAAGATCATATATATATGAGAGAGAAGGGATGGCTCAGTTACCCAGAAGACCAAGTTGCAAGGATACTGAGACTTAGGTCAGAGAAGGAAGAAGGCTGTGTGTGCTGCTGAATGGTTAGTGTCACTGGAAACCTACAAAAATCACCACTCTCACTAAGCTAAGGGGCTAAATGGCTCTCAAATTTGAGTATCTAGACACACGTGCAAGTCCTTCTCAAACAAACTGTCCTGCTGCAGTCCACAGTGAGACAAGGAGCCTGGGGAAGCCTGGAGTGGCCCATATGATGCAAGTACTGTTGCCAAAGCCTGCCACCCTTGATTCCAGCCAGCACTCTAGAGATGGTCAGCAGCCAACAACTCTGCCCTTCCAGCACTATTAGCAGGTGACTGGAAACACTACTTTTAAAAACACTACTCAATAAAGCATAAACCCTTTGATCCACTGATTCTAGTTTAAGGACTTCACCTTGGACTGCTTTTGTACATGTGTAGGAAGTTCCTGCTTCAGATTATTCCCTAAAATATTTTTATTGTAGTAAGAGACCACTAATAGCTTAGTCACTACTGGGTACTAATAGTACACTCACAGTATTACTTAGTACCCAAATCCAATCTGAGCTAACACATAATGTGCAGACTGCATTTACCCTACTTGGTATGTTATTCATGCTTCCCTATGCATATGTGAATGTGCTGCATCACAGGGTATTTCTACAGGACCTACTGGGTCAGCATCACTTTCCAAATCTAAGAAAATGAAACATATTTATCTCCAAAGTTTCAAATAAAGAATGATATTCTAGTACACCTGTGGTGAAATAGAAAGACGCCATAAAAAGACCAAAGGTGTCCATGTGTCCTGCAACAGGAGTCTTCCAAGATGGGTTAAGTGTGAGAACAAAGGAGGGAGGGAGAGAGGGAAAGAAGGGATGGGGAAGGAGGGAGAGACTGCTGGAGTTGGGACTTAGTGCAGAGGCCATGCGAATGACCCACAGCACCACAATGTAATAAAAGAAAGACATTCCTCACTGAAGGACTGTTACCTGGAAGTGTAACCTGAAATGAACCCTTCCTCCCCTAAAAACAGCACAACAGGAGAAATCAGACTATATCACATACTACGGTGCTAAACAAGGCTGGGTGTATAGTCCTCCAAGAAAGTCCTTTTCTCAAAATCAAGCATTTAGACAAAAGGCCCCATTCCCTCAAGGACTGGAAGAAAGAGTCTACTTATTTCTGACAAGAGGAATACTTGGACCTCCATTACCATAGGACTGGTGCCTATTAACTTGTCACAGTCAGTCAATTCGAGCCTGTAGGTTCTCTCAATCCCTGCACACAAACCCCACCCCAGCTCACAAGACCCCTTTCTCCCATTCCCTTTTAATCCAGAAATCTTTCCTCTGCTGTTTCTCTTTGCTTTCCTAGGAAACAGCCTTGGAAGTTTGGAATAAACTTTTTCCCTTTCCCCCACAAAATGGCTATTTGGGTTTCTTTACTGGACCCATTGAAATAGTTTAGTTAGTACAGAGCTTGCCTTGCAAGGCCAAGGACCTGAGTTTAATTCCTAGAAGCTGGTTTTAAAAAAAGCACAGATTTGCAATCCCAGTGCTGGGCAGGGAACAGGCAGCTATCTGGTGCTCTCTGGCTGACTTGGTGGATTGCAGAACAATGAGAGAGAGAGAGAGAGAGAGAGAGAGAGAGAGAGAGAGAGAGAACGAACCTCAGGAGCATCACTCAAGATGTCATCTGACATACACACACATGCACACATAGCGCCCATCTGCACACAAAAACTAAGAAGACAGAGTAGGTGCACGGAAACACCTATGACTACTAGTTGGAAGGACACATAAGTGGTTTCATCTTGGAAGGGGAACTGAGGACTGCTATCAGGAACACAGTTAACCTTCAACTGTTTCTTTTTTATTGCTGTGTTGGGGACCAAACTTGAGGTCTCAGGCATATTAGGTAAGTGCTTTGCTGTAAAGCCACATCCCCAGTCCCTTCTCCCAAATATCTCCAGCATTGGTAAGATGGCTGATCCCACTCCTGGCCTCTGAATGGGGCTCCTAGATGGGAAGAGTAACAAGTAAGATAAGAGAGCAACGAGTGGGAGTGGGAGCCTACTCTTGGTGGCACACTGAAGTGACAGAGGAGGCTAGTTCCTGAGAACCAGGTCCCTCCTACTTTGCCTAAGAAAAGAAAGAAGCTTCTTTAATCTTGCACCCAGAGGAATGGTGTGTGAGAATCTGCATGCATGTACAAGCAGGCAAGCTTAAGGTTTCTAAATGGGACAGTTAAATGGCTTTTACATTCCTTTACAAAGTGAGCTCACAGATGAGCGGTTTTTAGAATCTCCAATCAACTGCAAAAGGTGGCAGTCCATTATCACAAGAGGCTCATGGAGTGGTTAAGAACAGAGGCCCAGGAGGTAACCTAAATAGGGTTCACTTACCTGGGGACACCCATCCAGGAAGTAGGAAGGTTGGAGTTCACCTAAAGCTTAGCCTAAGCCGGGAGGACCCCTAGAGGAAGAAGGGTAACTGTGGGTTTTCTCTCTGTTGACAGGTACACAGTAGATAGCCAAATATTCCTAGGACACTATGGAGTAAATCACTGGAATTGAACTAGGTAGCTGCACTGCAAAATAGCTCTCCCTGGAGAGCACTGTCAAAGTCAGAGGGCTCAAGGTGCCAGAGGTCACCTGCTCAGCTATGTGACCTGTTCTGGAACCTACACTGTGGCCTTCAGTGCACCTGGAGGCTCTAATTCCTAGAGCTGCAGGGGTTGTGACACAGCAAGAGGACATGTCCCCCACCACCATGTGCCCTGGTTAGCAGTGTGCACACTGAGAGATGGGAGGGTTAGTTTAGATGGAGAATAAGAAGCAGTCTCCCTCTGGGATTTTCTTTCACTTTTTTCTTAAGCACTGTATGACAAATTTGCTTCCTAATGATTTTTGAGTAAACAACAATGGCCACAATTTCAAAATCATTAATAATTCATGGCCAGAGGCCATAAACACTACATAATCTCTACAGGCTGAAACCATGAATACTTGTTTGAGGCAAGGCCAAGAATATTTTTACCAATTAAACTGAAAGCACTTGCTACTGCAAAGCAACCATCAAGGGACATTTCAGAACCAACTGTGCCCTTTTCAGTACCTTGGCTCAGCCTGCCTCTTCCAGGCAGCCTTTTCTTCCCCCGGAACCTAGCAGCTGAATGTGGGTACTTCTGTGCTATCCATCAGTCTCTGTCTGGACCTGTGTCTGTGGTATCTGAAGTCAGTGGTGGCTGAGGGGCTGGGTGCCAGGCAGGCTATGCACAGTACTCAGGGAACCCATGATCAGCAGACAGGGCTGCCTCACATCCTGGAAAACCATGCTCATCCTCAGTTGCATGTGTGCACTGCTAGCTGTTAACAAATTCGCATGTCTGGACCCACACCCTGAGCAGAAGAGCTAAAAACTGTCAGTTATAGACCAGGTGTGAGGACACAACCCTGTAATCCCAGCACTCTGGAAGCAGAGGTGAGAAGATCACAGGTTCAAAGGCTGGAGAGATGGCTCCATGAATAAAGCATTTCCTCACAAGTGGGAGGACATAATTCGGACTGCCCAGAACCAAGACAAAAGTCTGGCAGCTACCTATATAATCCCAGTACCTGGCAGGCAGAGAGAGAGGATCCTGGGGGCAAACTGGCTGGCTAGACTAGATGGAATAGGCAAGCTTGGAGTTCAGGGAGAGACCCTGACTTTATAAGGTGAAGAACAGTAATAATCAAATAATATACTCAACTTCAAGTTTGGGTCTCTACACACATGCATATACTCACCCATATGCATACCACACATATTCACAGGAGAAAGGAAGGAAAAGAGAGGGGGCAGGAGAGAAGGGGAGAGACAGACAGACAGGCAGAATAAACTGTAATAGGGCAGGAGTCACACAGCACTATTTTGGGCTGAATATGGCCTGGCAAGCTCACTGGGACCCACACACACCACTCACTGTGTCAGTCTATGACACTACATAGGCACAGTCCTCATCTGACCCAGGTGGAAACTACATTTCACCCTCTGGGGATAGAGTAGCCCACAAAACTTCACTGGAAAAGGAACATGACAAGTGTCCCCAGCTGCTTGTTGCAACCAACCCTGACAAGAAGACATTGTGTCTTTGCCTTACCTTTCATGCAACATGGCTTAATCTATGGCCATCTGCATAAGGCACACAGTGCTACCAAGTAGTGAGGGGAGGGTACAGAAAGGCAGGGTAGGAAAGGGCAAGCTCAGGAGACCAGGGAGTCCCCTAAGCCAGCAATGTGCTATTAGTGTTGTCCTCTGTTTCACTAGCCAGTTGAAACAGTCAGCCAGCACCCCCTCTTCAGAGGGCCTGAAGCCATCCTAAATATCTTTCAGAATTAAGCCTGGGCATTGAGATAAACAGTCTCATGTTTTGTTTTTCACTTCAAGCACTTTTTAGTAGAGAAATGATCTGAAATACTCTCAGGCAATTGGCACAATGGAGTTGCTGGGAAAGTGGCAATTAGGAGGTTCTGTTGCTAAGAGAGGGCAGAGAAAGAAAGAATACGAAGTGCGATTCATTCCTTACATCCAGCCCTCTCCCAGGAACATGGGACTTGATCAAAGAGCCCTGTGGAAACATATGGTCCTTATACCGCTTCCGCCCACCTAGGCTTTAAAGGTCTTCTGTTTTTTTTTTTTAATTCAGGTCTCTCTGACCTTGACCATGTTGTTTCCTTGAACTAAATAACTCCTACTCATTCTTTAAGAGGTAGCCTGTCTATCACCTTTCTGCAAAGTCTTCTTTCCATTCACGTTTCCTTAGACAAGGTCTTGCTACACACGCTAGGTTGAACTTGGACTACAAATCATCCTTCCTCAGCTTTTCAAGAGTGGAAATGTTAGGCCTATCCACACAGCTCTTGAACAGCCCGTCTTTTTCCTTCTTTCCTCTTTCTTCCTCTCTCTCTCTTCCTTCCTTCCTCTCATTAATTTCATTTCTAATTGTGTGTGTGTGTGCCTGTGTGGGTATGAGCATGAGTGCAAGCATTTGGGGAAGCCAGGGAAGAGTGTCAGATCTGGAGCTGGAGTTACAGGTGGTTGAAAAGCATACTATGTAGATGCTGGGAACCCAACTCTAGTTCTTTGGAAGATCAATGAATTCAATTAACTATTAATCCAATCTCCCTAGACCAGCAAAACTTCTTGATACTTCAGGTAGGGTTAGGTGAGCCCTTTGAGCCCCCTTTCTCTGCCTATGATAGTTTCTCACACTGCAGTGTGATGGATGGTGTAGGGGTTCTTGTCTTCCAAGTACACAGCATATATAGCAATGGTTGAGATCTGGAGCAAATAGACTCGGTAGGGCAGCTTTCAAGAATGGTCAAGTACTATGTAGAAGTGAGTCCTTGGGCTCAGCTAGGGTCACAACCAAAAAGACAAGAAGTGAAACCTGGTCCTAGATGTGGTGGCACATACCTGTAATTCCAGAACGTAAGAGAAGGAGGGTCTCCAGTACAAAGCCAGCCTGGGCTATATTACAAGTTCTAGACTATTTGACTATCTGGGCTGAGAGCTCCTGTCTTGGGGGGCAGGGGCAGCCCCTCTGTTCATTTACCCCACTCTTAAACCAGGCCTGCCCTATGGCTTGCTTTGAAGCTCCTAGACCCAGCCGAGCTTGAAAAACAACCTTTTATTCTTAGAAGTGACAGAAGTGACCCTGTACCTTTTGGAAATCCAAGACTCAGGAGGTCTTGCAGCTGGCACTCCATCCTCTTAGACCCTGGAAACTCCATGTGAGTAAACCTTATTGGTTTGTGGGAGGAGGCAGCATGTGGACTGTGAGACACCTTGACTGGCACCCAGCAAGCTCTGCAGACACAATCGAGCTCTAGTTGAGGGCAGGGGAGTCTAGCCTGTGAGCAAGAACCCCAAAGAAGGTCAGGTTGCTGACTACAGACTCAGGAACTAAATGCATAGCTGCTGTTCTAAGTGGCTGAAGTCTGGAGTGAGTGTCACAGCAAGCCAGCTGATGTGCTCCACAAAAGATCATTGCTACAAGTGACAGTGGGTCGACAAGACCAGCAGCCAGCTCTCACTTGGCCCAGGACTCACAGAATGCCTGTTTACACCAGGATCTGGCAAACAGCAGTGGATGTAGTTACCTCCTTTCTCTCCTGAGAGCAGGACCGGCTTCTCTCCACCTTCCGCAGGGCCTGACCTGTAGCAGTTCAAAAGCAGAAGCAGAGATTAAGGCTGCTTGGGAACAACTAGTTTATCACTGCAAAAGCTTTTTATTTGCAAACTGAAAAGACAGGACCAATCATAATGAGATGATTCTAAGAAAACGCAGCCTGTTATTATAATTGGAAAAAGGCACGTGTTTGAAATGGACCAGCGGCAAGGAAAATGGTAATTCACACACAGAGTTTGACTGCAGTGAACAAAGCTCCAGCCCTTTAATCTGGGCCATTATCTGCACTCTGAAAGGGCCAAGGGACTGTAGTTTTCCCTGTCGAATTACATTTCTATTAAATTGTTTGGAATTACATAAAACACCTTCCATAAAAATGCCTTCTGCCAAGCGCATAGCCATAAGCTTAGGTGGGTGCATTCTGAGGGCTGCACCAAGCCCCAGACTCACAGCTCAGGTGATGTGCAGAAGTGAATTAGCAGTGATCACAAGTGCTTCACATAATGGGCAATTTCTGAGAAAATCATTGCTTTTCTCTGAATGCCTCAGACTAGCATTTGAAGGTATGTATAAATTCAGTGGGCATCATCTCCTGCAAATGTGTCCTTCCAAAAGCATGTTTTCATACCTATGATGGGAGTGTCCACTAGAAAAGCTCCCAACAGACTGCCTTGGTATTGAAATCTAAAACAGAAGTCACTGTATGTTGTCAGCGTATCTACTAAACTGCCCCACTTGACTCCCAGGTGGCTATCTGTGACAGCCACAACCACATGTCCTATTGGGTAAGAGACCTCAGAAGGCAGAACCAAAAAGGCACAGTGGCTGAGGAGGAGATGGGATCCAAGTCTTAGACAGAGGTGGTTTAGATATTTTTTTATGTTATGTTATCGGCTTCTAAAGTTGGATCCTGCTGGGCAGTGGTGGCGCACACCTTTAATCCTAGCACTCTCGGGAGGCAGAGGCAGGCAGATTTCTGAGTTTGAGGACAGCCTGGTCTACGGAGTAAGTTCCAGGACAGCCAGGGCTACACAGAGAAACCCTGTCTCGAAAAACCAAAAAAAAAAAAAAACCAAAAAAAAAAAAACCAAAAAAAAAAAACCCCACAAAAAAATAAATAAATAAATAAAATGAAGTTGGATCCTGAATGTCCATATGTCTTGCTTTGAGCTTTTAGGAACAGGACCTAGGTGCAGAAAGTAGGGGCTTGGCCTTTGCAAGTTATACCCACACCTGGTTCTGGCCCGTGTTCTCTGCCTCCTGGCACATGTATGCCATGGGAATAGGCAAGGCCCCCTGGAAGACTACTACTAGACAAAGCAACTTCTGTTTCCATGCCTCCTCTGACACACTGAACCTCAAAACTGCAAGCCAAAATTAAACCTTTCCTCCCTTAAGTTGTTGCTTTCACATATTTTGTCCCAGTAACAAGAAAAGTAACTCAGATGCTATGTGTTGAAGCCTTGGCCCCAGCTTTTGTGGCTACTGGAAAGTGGCAAAACCTTCTGAAGGTAGGGCCCAGTGCAGGGACATTAGGTCTTATTGGGAATCCAGCCCTTCCTCCCCTCTCTCTGCTTCCTGGCCACCATGAGGTGAGCAGCACCTTCCAAAATTTCCCACCATGTTGTTCCTTCTTTACCATAGGCCCAAAACAATGGACCAAGAGACAGTGAGCTCAAACAGACATTTCCTCTTTATAATCTGATATCCTTAAGCATTTGTTACAGTAACAGAGACCTGACAACACCTCAGCTCTGCTCACATGACCCCTTAATGTAACCTTTTGTCTTTTCTTCTCTCCACAGTTCACAGGTCTAGATCCCTGGGGCAACCATGAACATAGTAATCCATGCTCCAAATCTCAGTAATGACACCTTGTCCAGGCACAGCCCAGCAGAATCCCAGCTCTGGATTTTGAAGTTGTTTGGGGGACACAAAGAGAAGGACTAGGCAAGACTAATCCTGTTTGTGAGCTCTGAAGCTGTGCATAGTCCTTGATCACCTGCCCTGGGACAGACAGACAGCAGTGATAGGATGTCAGGTCAGTAGAGAGAATATGAAACTTGAGCATGCTTTGTGACCCACAGACACCCCCCGAAGCTTCTCTGATGCTGTATGTTTCCCTTTCTACCTTATGACAAACTATGTAGGACTCTGGTTGTTAAGGAGCCTAGAATAGGGCACTGTTATATAGAGTGTCCATGGTGGGAAAGACTGGGGGTCTAGCCACTGACAAAGTACTCAGATAACCACCTATAACTCCAGCCTCAGGTGTTGATCTGGGCATCTGGGCATCTGTCATTCCCCCTACACACACACACACACACACACACACACACACACACACAGTCTACTTATACATATGCACAAATCAAGTTAACCAAAAAGAGATCAGGGTCTAAGAATTACACGAGATCTAGTTCTTGGTCTGTTAATCATGGCTTCATTAAACCTAATGTTCTGGGATAGTACCTACAGAGAACACTCCAGAACCCCTTGGCCATACTTTGACTGTCAGCCTGTGGATTCCAAGCAGATCCTTGGGCTGGCCAGTGGGATGATATGACAGGTAGTTTAGTCTGCCCACACAAAGCAGACCCAAATGGGTTTGAGCTAAAAAGAGACTACATGGGCTGGAGGCCAGGGAGGCCAAAAGACCAAAATAGGTCCACAGAGGTGAGAATGCTAGCCCAGGGCAAGGCAGGAGCAAGAGGGTAGTCAGGGGCCAATAAGGCAGCCTAGGTATGGTAAGGTTCTTCCTTCATCAACTGAGATTCTGCTCTGGGAGAGCATAGAGCAATCTGGAACCTTTGCAAAATCCCAGGCTCTCTGGGGGCATAGTTGTCTCCTGGATTGTGTTAAATCTGGATGGTGACACATGCCTTTAATCTCAGCACTTGGGAGGTAGAGGTAGGCAGATTGCTGTGCGTTTGAGGCCAGCTAGAGCCACACAGTGAGAAATAAATAAAATGAAATAAAGGTGATTTAGTCCAAATCATCACTGGATTTGCTGTTCATCTAAAATTCCATTATGGACTGGGGAATGGCCTGAGGGTAGCTGAATGCCTGTCTACCACGCATAAGGCTTTGTGTTCCTTCACGACACCACATGCATACACAAATGAAATAAAGTTTCAACACACAGTTAAAATAAAACTTAAAGATGGGCCATAGACACAAACCTTAACTACTGGTTAAAACTTGAAGGCAAATCTCTCTTCTGGAGTTAATTAGAAGTGTCTTTATTCATTAAATTGAAAAATAATTGGCTTATCCTCCAATGAAGATAATGCACTCTAAATATGAGCATTTAGATCTAGGTTCCCTAGAAGCTGGTTGGCCTCACACCCAGGAGTTTCTCTTTCCTGCAGGAGGCTCCATGATGACCACTTCTTGGCAAGAACAGGAGAAATGTACTCAGATTCCACTGCACCTGCCTGCTGCTTCTGACATCTCAGGGTGTCTTCCTACCTGCAGCTTACTTATTCTCACACAACAGAGGGGGGGAGTAACATTAATATCAGTACATTAATATCAATAACCACTGCCTGTAAAACAAAAGGGGTGTCCCTCTGCACTTTGCAAGGTGACTTGTCTACATCAGTTCCAGAGCAATAAATAAGGCCAGATGCAAATGTTACATGTGTGCTTTGCTTTAGAGGACAGATGTGTACCTGGGGAAATGAAAAGAGACATCGTGAACCCTCTGAGCTTTTATAAATAGAACACGTTTCCTCCGTTTATGGCTTGAGAAGGGCTTTATCTGCACTTAGGATTTATTGTCAGTGGTTAGGATCTGACACTTCAGTTTTACTTTGCTCTAGATGTACATAATATTCACCACTGTCATTTAGAGGGAGTCATGTCTTCATCTGAAGTCATCAGGCAAGAGGAAAATCATGTCAAAATTACCCTTAAAAATGAGCTTAAGCCATTCACAATGAACAGGACACAGCCTTTTAGAGCCACTGCTGTAGACTAATGCATGTATGTAAAATCTGGTGCATCTAGAAATATAAAGCACATGATAAAAACACACATGCAAAACATATCTTTATGGTATTCCTCATTAATCTACTCCTATTCAGCTGCTCCCTCTACTTTTCTCTAGTCAAGCAGGGGAAGAAGTGGGGATTTAGGCAAGATCGAGGTTAGCAGTCATGGAAGGTTGGTCAGCAGCAGCTGGCTGCCTGCCACAGCTCTGCCATCTGGCTGCAGCCAGCTTTGCAGGGTTCTTCCTGAAGCCTCATAACCACTTTTGTTAACCAGGGATTAGTAAACATCTTCTATAAAAGTCCACATAGTATGATTGGCTGTGTGATACATAAGGTCTTAAGAATATAAGGTCTTTGTCACTGATACTTTGCCACTATAGAGCAAAAGTAGCCATCGATAACAGGCAATTAAACAGCATAACCATTCCAATAAATCTTTATTTACAAAAGCATGCAGCAGGTGCTGGAGATTGAATAATTTTTGCTTCAGATGAATGCTACTATTCTCATTGGGATAAATCAGTGTAGTGAGGAGAAGTAAACTGCAGGTGAGTGACTAAAAGGCTTACTCGTGTCATAACAGTGTGCACTGGACTGTTGTCACCATCACTGTCACTGGCACCATGATGATCATCATCACGTGGTCAGGGCTTAGCATATGCCAGGCACTCCAAGCTGGGAACATGTATCAACTCACTGACACATCACAGCTTCCTAGGAAATTGACGCTGCTATTATCCAGTGTTAGATAAGGTCATGAGTTCCAAAGAGGTTAGGACACTTGCGCGATATCACAAAGCTGGTGAGAAGAGCAGTCCCAGAGGTGGGCTGTCTTAACCACTATGTGCCACTGTCCTGCAGCCAGGTTGTTAAGCCTCGTCTAAGAACATAGACAGTACAGCAAAGTGCTGGGGAGGTACAGGAGAGGAGTCACTCTGCGATGCAGCATTTAATCTGTTGCAGGCTCCCAGAGCAATTAATAAGGAGATTAGGAGCAAATGGCTCCCTGGTGAAGCTGGCGCTCCCTTCCCGCCAGATGGCTTCCTGAGAAGATCTGGAACAAATGCCAACCATGGAGGGGCACACTTGGCATTCCACTCTCCCTTCTGGGCTTCGGGCTTTGGGGAAGAACGGTGACTGGTGCAAATCTCACAGCATCTCCCACAGCACCGAGAGCCTGCACCACAGATTCCATCACAAAGAACTAGAACGAAGGACTTATGTGTTCCTAGGAGAGTGACGGTGCTTCCACCTTGTGACCAATGAGACCAACTTACCTTCTGTTGTCTACATATGAGCATTTATGTTACATTTTGTGTGTGTTTATGAAATTTAATTTACACTAAAAGTATCCCCCTCACCTAACAGCCTGAGAAAAATCAAAAGGATCTAAGAAAGACTTTGCTGGATGGAACACAAAATTGCTTAGAAGCACAAAGGTCATTTTCCCTTGGAGCTGGCAACATATTTACTAGAAACTTGATGAGAAAGTCCACAACTTCCACAAGCAGGAAATGTGTGTGTGTACACCTGTGTGTGTGTGTGTGTGTGTGTGTGTGTGCGCGTGTGTGCACGTGCACATGTGCTCCACAGTATCATAATTTTCCAGGAGGACTGGTGAGATGCCCAGTGACTGAGAGTACATGGGGTTCTTGCAGAGGACGTGAGTGTGGGTCTCAGCATCCATGTCAGGTAGTTCACAACTGCCTGGAAGGCAGGCTCCAGGGCTCTGACACCCTCCTCTGGCCTCTTCAGGCAGTGGCATCAGTGGGGAACTACTAGATAAGCATACCTAGCCACAAGATGAAAAGCAACACTCAAACGCTCAAAGAGGTTTGGAGCTCAGTGGTAAAGTGCGTGCCCAGCATGTATAAGGCCCTGAGTTCAATGCCCAATATGAAAATAAAAAGTGACTAAAAAACATTAAAATTAAGGAAAAAAAATACATAGACAACAGCTGGGAGACTGTGCAAGTGCCAGATGATCTACTCTTTACTCTTATAAGATGACCACATCTAATAAACAACAGGGGCTGGAGAGGCTCAGCAGGTAAAAGCACTGGCTGCCTTGAGAGGACCTGGATTCAGTTCTCAAACCCACCTGTCTACAACAATCAGGTGTAGAGAACTGATGCCCTCTTCTGGCTCCCATGGGCACTGCATACATGCAGGTAAACACATATAAAAGTAAATAAATCTTAAAAGAAAGCCTTTGCTGGAATGGGAGGGAAAGAAGGAGGGAGGGAGAAAAAGAAAGTGAGAGTGAGCAGGTGAACTGGCTCAGTGGTTAATGGAGTTGGTCTCCAGAACCTGCATAAGTGTCTGGTGAGTATGGTAGGCCTCTTGTAAATCCAGCCTCAGAAAGCAGAGATAGGGAATCGCCAGAGCAAGCTGGCTAGTGAGACCAGCTGTATTAGCAAGTCCTGGGCTTAAATGAAAGACATCGTTTCACTGAATAAGGTAGAAGAGCCAGGATGATTTCCAATATCAACTATGGGATGTCACATACACAGGCAACCACATGAACACACACACACACACACACACACACACACTGTGCCCACACAAATGCATACATGCACATGCATACCACACATGTGCATAAAAACTAGAAATTAAAATAAAGATTAGGAAAACATAACATATGAGAAGTACTAATGGCTTCCCCATTGGAGACCTGAGAGGCCTTAGAGGGAGGACATGGAGCAGCTCCCTAACCCTCCTGCCTGGAAGAAAACCACGGCGATTGTAGAAGAACACATCTCTCAAGAGACCACTCTGGAATGCAGAGAGATAAGAATGAAGTGGTAACAAATGCACCTATGGTGGCCTCACACAAACTTGAGGGCAAAGGTTACTGAATGGCTAGAGAAGATAAGGAGGGGAAATGGGGAAAGATTAAAGGCCAGTCAAGACCTGTCCCAAAGTAGCTGGAGATGCTTTCCCTAGTGCTGACTCCCCCAGCATGATGGCTGTTGGAACTCTTTACTTTCAACCACAGAGCGCAGGGTCAAAGAAGTCAAATGACTTGCCTGGAGTCCCAGAGCCCGGAGGGGAATCTGACAAATGTGCCAGCTTAGCTTCAAGACCCAGTGCCATTTCTACTCAAGGCCCACACTCCCTCTGCCCCACTTCAACTTCCTGAGTGCCTCTGAACCCTAACTCTGGCTTCCCCATACTGCACTGTAAACACACAGGTCGGAGTCAAGTAGGTAAAACAGCAGCATGGCAGGACTGGAACAGAGTGAAGAACAGTTGACCAGCCTGAGGGGTGCTTAGCTCCAAGGACTGAATTCGATGTAGGTATGTGGACCTTTTCTTGCTAGCTTTGTGCTTTTTCTTTGTTGTTAAAGACTCTGTAACCCAGTCTGACCTTGAACTCTGGGTCAAGCCTCCCCAGCACGGAGATCACAGGTGTGTACTACCACATCTGGCTTGTTGTATAGTTCTGGTTTTTCCAGAGATCCCAAAGGGCAACATTTCTTTACTTCTAAAACCATGAGTCCCTTTTGAGGATACTTAAGGATCTGCCAGAAGTCCACTAGACAAGAGCAGGAGCCAGGTGAAGGATCCCTTGCTCCCATGCACCTCCAGGTAGAGCTGGGCCTTTAAGCTACACTCCACACTGAAAGCCTGAAACCATATTCCTGTCACTCTTGCTTCATATTTTCCTTGTAACTAGAATTCCCAGGGCCCAGCTTACTGCCAAATTACCTGAGATAAACAAGTCATGCTAAGACCCCCTCTCCTTTCCAAATCCAAATTGCAGCTGGCAGCTGGAAGTGGTTATTTATAACCTGCACAGAATTCTTTGCACTGGCTTGCAGCCTCACACCCAGATGACTGAAAGCAGGACAAGGCAGGACAGTGGCTGAGACTGCCAGCATTGGGTGGCAGGGTCTACCTGTCAAAGGGGCTGATCAGTCAGTTTCACTGAAGTCCACTGTCACAGACATGAAGGAATATACAGAAACCTATAAATATAAAGAGTGTATAAACCTGTAAGCTGGGAGGTTTATATCCCTCTGCCCAGATCTCCTGACATCCATGGATCCTGGCTTGTTCTGAGGAACTCTGGCACCCACATACACTCCAAACTTACCTAATCTTCTTCACGGTCTCTCTTTTAGCCCCTGACTCTTCTCCTAGATCCTGAACTTGCTATACAGGATCTCACACTATATAGCCCAAGCTGGTTTCAAACTCACACTCCTCATGCTTCAGCCTCCTGAATGCTGGGTTTCCAGTGTTCACCATCATACCCAGCTCTACCCTCCATTATTGCCCAGACTTTGTAGCGGCAGCTAAGTAGACTCTCTGGGTCAGCAAGACGGCTCAACAGGAAAGGAATTCCTGGCAAACCTGAAGACCTTAGTTTTTGTTTTGTTTTGTTTTTCGAGACAGGGTTTCTCTGTTTCTCTATGTGTAGCTTTGGCTGTCCTGGAACTGACTCTGTAGATGAGGCCACCTGCTTCTGCCTCCTGAGTGCTGGGATTAAAGGCATGTGCCACCACCTTGGTGCTGACTACCTGAGTTCTAATCCTGGGACCCACAGGGTAAAAAGGCAATGACTCCCACAACTTATCCTCTGACCTCCATGCACACACGTGTGTACACAAACACACACACACACACACACAGAGGCACACATGGGCCCACACACATGGTAGAAAGAGAATGACTCCTGCAACTTATCTTCTGACTTCCAAGTGTATGTGTGTACACACACACACACACACACACACACACACACCACATACACACAAGTATAATAAAATCTAAAAACAACAACAGAAGCACAGAGGTAGAGCCCTTGTTTAACAGGCACAAAGGCCTGCGTTCCAGCCTCACTATCAGACAGAAAACTATAGTGGACAAATTTTAAAAAGACCATTCTCAGGTATCAGCTTACCTTCTGCTCCATGTGTAGCAGACAACCTAACCAAGCTCTGGCTGAATAGGCTCCACATGTTCCTGGTCTGAGGCATCTTAGATTTCCCTAAGCTCTCACTACTGTCATCCCGTCCATCTTTATTTTGCTCCTTGCATCCTGGACTACTCTTTGGCCCTCTACACTCCCTAGGTCTGGGCCATTCATCCCCAGGGCCTTATTCACCTCCTCATCAAATTAGCTTTCAGCTCAAAGGGATAGACTCCTCGCTCCTACCATAATCTCCCACAAACACTATTTTTTGGGACTGAAGCCCTAGCAGTCCTCAAACTTGTTAAGTAGACCTTTGTAAGTTGGCCTTGAACTTACAAAGATCTACCTGCCTCTGCCTCTGCCTCCTAGGTGATAGGACAAAATGGCCACCACTATACCCAGCTCCCCTTCACTTCTTATGTGTTCATGGTCTGCCTCTTCCATCAAGGTTGCCACAGGGCTTTATGAAAACGCTATGCTTGGAATGGTGCCTAGTCTGTAGGCATCAGCAGATGTTTCTGGAATGAATGGATAATGCTGGGAGGGGCATGATCATCTTCTATGAGAGGTGCTTTCTGGACCTGACATTTTCCAAATCCTCCTGCCATCTCTCACCACTTTCTGGTGTGGTGAAGCAGAATATGATTGAATGTGTTTGATATTCCTTTGTAAACAACTGGGAAATTAATAAGGTAAGGAAAAAAACTACACTTCCATACTGTAACCAATGACTTTTGTGAAAACAGGATTCCTGGCTGAAATGAATTCTGGTCTAGCTCTATGTGGGTCACATAAGTTACTGAATCCATTCTCCTTCCATAACCCAGCTGGCCCCTTCCATCTCTGGACTTGCCACACAAGGTGACTCACAAACGACCTATTCAATATTCAACTGCCTTGAAAAGTGCATGAGCACCTAAAGAATCCTGATGAAAAGGTGCCTGCCTGCCAGACACACCTTTTCAAGGAACTTTGTTTTGAATTGGTTTAGTCTTTGGAGATGAGGTCTCTTTGTGAAGCCCAGCTGGCTTTGAAATCAAAGTCCTCCTGCCTCAGCCCTCCCAAACATCCGAGACTGCCGTTGTGCACCACCACAGCTGATTTTACTGAGCATCTACTGAATGCCCAGCATCTCTCTCAGTCACTACAAATGGAGCATACAGGTGCTGTGGGATGGAAGAGTTAGCTAATTTTTTTTTTAAATGTTAGAATTTGCACATATATCCCAGTCCAATTCACATGCTTGGTCCTCCTTTCTCCTTCCTCTCGTTAGAAACATGATGGGGATGTGGAGCACCCACAGAGGGAGAGAAGGCTTGACCCTCTTTTATGGGTTTTTATAGCTTGCTTTTGCAGGCTTAAAACAAAAGATGCAGAGGCAGAGTTCATAAATAAAGATATCTTAAGAAAGAGTTGGAAGGCCAGGCTGAAACAGGCTGGGTACTGCTCCATCCCTGGAAGTCACCAGTATCAGACTCTCAGCTCTCCTGGGCTGTAAGTAAGCCTCCACTGATAAATAACACTGATTAGGCTAGATCCAAGAATCTCTCAGCAGCTGAATCTGGGCACAGATGTTCGTCTAGTCTCCACAATGTTCTTTTAAAAATATATTATCTTTTCAGCCAATAGTTAAAACTTAGAGGAGATATCACATCTTAAAATCCCAAGTTCTGTACTCTTGTGAAAAACTGAAAGATCTGGCAGTGCAAGGCCTGTCATCCTGCCTGGCAAAGTTATCAGGAGCCAAGAGCAGAAGTTGCCAGATGGTACAAGGACCCTCCCGTTCCTACTCCTACCTTTCCTGGTTGTCTCCCTGCAGCTGTAGTCAAGTCCAAAGTCTAGGGGGTTGATCCCTCCAGGAAAGTTTCAGAAAAGCAAAGGCTCACATGTCAGAACAATTGATCAAGAAGGCAAAATCGTTATTGATGAAGCTAACACAAATGTACTTCACATGCTAGACTTTTGCCTTGGGCTTTGTATATATATAATTCTTATAAATACCCTAATAGGAAGATATTGTTAGTATGGGTTGTGTGTGTTTGGGAGGGTAATTCTTGGGGTTTTGTTGTGATTGGTGTTTTGTTAATTTTTTAGACAGGTTCTCATGCAGCCCAGGCTAACCTTGAATTCCTAATCCTTCTGCTTCCACCTTCTGCACTGGGATTATTATAGACATATACCACCATGCCGCCAAGCTCAGCAACAGCATACTCAGCTCTGTTTTATATACTGAGGAAATCACATGCTCTGTGAAACTAGCAATCAGGTCTTCACAAAAATGACTATTCCTGAGCATGCAAAGCAGGCTTGGAAGTCACAAGGCACTGATGGAGCAGCTGTAACAGAAACCTTGGCCATGCAGACCTCACAATTTGTGACCCCTGCCTGGAATCCTCTAAGCACTAAGACAATTCAAGATCCCCAAAATGGAACTCTGGAATAGAGCCATTAAGTTCCTTCCAGCTTCTCTCCCTGGTTACAATGTCAATCCAGAAAACATCTGTTTGCCAGGCCTCAGCATATAACACCAAAGTGGGTCTCCACTTCCCCTGGGAATAAGGCATGGTGCCAGTCTTGCTATAGCCTGGTGGGAAGCCTCCTAGACAGGAAGAGGTAATTCTGCATGCCAGGGCCTAGAGAGGGTGCAGCTGGCTAGGAATGCAGCACAGGCAAGGCAGAAAGCTGGGAAAGAATGTGACTTGCTCCAGAATGTGACATGTTCCAGAGTGGACAGCTGCCCATGGTGGCTCAAGAGAAATCTCAGGTGCCTACAGGGAAGGCCTATGTGTCATGAAACATGAGTGGTCTTGAAGGCTGCTGCCACCAGCCAGGAGGGGGTCAAACCATCAGCACATATCTAAAGTTAAGAGGGTAGCCACATGTAGTTTGAAATAGGTACAGCCCTCATATACTCTTGTTTGGATGCTTGGCCATAGGTAGTGACACTATTAGGTGTGGCATTGTTTGAATAGGTGTGGTCTTGTTGGAGGAAGTGTGGGGGCAGGCTTAGAGGTCTGTGCTCAAGCTATGCTGGGTGTGGAACAGTCTCTCCTTGCTGCCTTTGGATCAAGATATAGAACTCTTCAGCTCCTTCTCCAGCACCATATCTGCTTGCATGCTGCCATGCTTCCCGCCATAACAATAATGGACTGAAACTTTGAAACTCTAAGCCAGCCCCAATTAAACGTTTTCCTTTATAAGAATTGCCATTGCCATCTATGGTCACAGTGTCTCAGTTAGGGTTTCTATTCCTGCACAAACATCATGACCAAGAAGCAAGTTGGGGAGGAAAGGGTTTATTCAGCTTACATTTCCACAACGCTGTCCATCACTAAAGGAAGTTGGGACTGGAACTCAAGCAGGCCAGGAAGAAGGAACTGATGCAGAGGTCATGGAGGGATGTTTCTTATTGGCTTGCTTCTCTTGGCTTGCTCAGTTTGTTCTTTTATAGAACCCAAGACTACCAGCCCAGGGATGGCACCACCAAAAAGGGGCCCTGCCCCCTTGATCACTAATTGAGAAAATGTCTTACAGCTGGATCTCATGGAGGCATTTTTCTCAACTGAAGCTCCTTTCTCTGTGATAACTCCAGTTTGTGTCAAGTTGACACAAAATCAGCCAGTACAATTGACCCCTTGACAACTTGACACACAAAACACATCACTATTAAGCCTCAACCCTTACTTTCTTATTCATCCCCAAGATCTAAATAACTTTAAAAGTCTCACAGTCTTTACATATTAAAAGTTCAATCCCTTTAAAATATCCAGTATCCTTTAAAATTCAAGGTCTTTTAAAAATTCAAAGTCTCTTAACTGTGGGCTCCACTAAATACCTTCTTTCTTCAAGAGGAAAAATATATCAGGGCACAGTCACAATCAAAAGCAAAATCAAACTCCAACCATCCAATATCTGGGATCCACTCATGATCTTCTGGGCTCCTCCAAGGGCTTGAGTCACTTCTCCAGTTCTGCCCTTTGTAGCACACACCTTGTCTTCTAGGCTCCAGATGCCTGTACTCCACTACTGCTGCTGTTCTTGGTGGTCATCTCATGGTACTGGCATCTCTAAAACACTGCTGTCTTCCGCTGTAACTAGGCTTCACCAATAGCCTCTCATAGGCTCTCTTCATGGTGCCAAGCCTCACCTCCTTTGCATGACCCCTTCAGTCCTGGGCCATCAACTGCAATGGAGGCTGCACCTTCAACAAAGGCTTCTAAGGCCTCTCACAGTGTGGAGCCTCAGCTGCTCTTCATGACCTCTTCATGCCTTCAAAACCAGTAGCACCTGGGTGACTCTTACACATTACCAAGTCCAGCCACAGCACAAGGTACAACCTTGGCTATCTCTGGAACACAGCCTCTGTACTCTCAGAAAAAACTTCCCAGAAGATTTCACCTCAATAATGCTGGTCTCTTCTTAATCACCACTAATTTCTTAGCTCCAGTTAACCACCATCAATAGTTCCAGTAATGCAAAGTTTTCACTTTAGTAGTTCTGGTATCTTGTTAATTATAGCTGATTCTTTAGCCTCAGCTAACCAAAACCACAGACTCTTCACATTCAAAATAGCAACGGCCCTGATAAGAGTCTTTAATCTTCCCTCTGAAATTTCACAAGCCAGGCCTCCATCTTCTGCACTGTTCTCAACATTATCTTCCAAGCTCCTACACAACATCCCACAGAGCTCTTAACACTGAATGGCTCTTCTAGGCCAAAGTTCCAAAGTTCTTCCACAGTCCTCCCCAAAACATGGTCAGGTTGTCACAGGAATACCCCACAATGGTGGTACTAATTTGTCTTAGTCAGGGTTCTCTAGAGTCACAGAATTTATGGGTAGTCTCTATATAGTAAGGGAATTTGTTGATGACTTACAGTCTGTAGTCCAACTCCCCAACAATGGTCATCATCAGAATGGAACTCCAAGAATCTAGCAGTTGCTCAGTCCCACAAGGCATGAAGGCGAAGAAGAGCGAATCTTCCTTCTTCCAATGTCCTTATGTAGGTCTCCAGCAGAAGGTGTGGCCCAGATTAAAGGTGTGTACCACCAAGCTTGGATCTGGGACTTGCTTTGTCCCAGGCTGACCTTGAACTCAGAGATCTCCTAGCCTGGGTCTCCAGGGATTAAGGATGTGTACTACTTTGCCTGGGGCTAAGTTTTCCATGGCCAATAGGCCTCAAGATCTCCGTGCCAAGATCCAGGTTAGAAACTTGACTCTTCAGCCTCAAGATCTGGATCACAGATGAGCCTTCTAATTCTGGATTGTAGTTCACTCCAGAAATAGTCAAGTTGACAATCAGGAATAGCCACTACACACAATGTCTCTTCACAGCAACAAAACCCTAAAATACCACTGTTTATCACTAGAGAACTGGGCCTGAGTAACCAGGCAGACTCGGTGTACCCAAAGCCCCTCATCATGAGAAAGGGACATCCAGGAATTCATGTGGAATCAATTTTGAATGAGAAAATATAGCTATGAGCCCAATACAGCCCGGTATAAAACCTCTGGGCAGGAGTGGATGTCTCAAGGTAGTTGAGGCTAAAGGAATTCTCCAAACAAGGTGATACACCCATAGGTCACTTGTGGCTACATGGGCCAGGCTTTTCAAATCCCCATGAGACACTGGGAGTTCATACTTTTTTGTTTTGCTTTTTGAGGTGGATATGGCTATGTAGCCCAGGCTGGTCAGAAACTCAAGACTCTCCTGCCTCAGCCTCCTGTGTGCTGAGACTATGTGCGCCATTCTGCTTACCTGGCACTCATTATCTCCTCATTCTTAAAGTACTTAGAATTAGCTCCTTGTTCCTCTTCTACAACTCTCTCCTACTTGGGAACAGGCACAGTCACAGGGCCACACCCTGTGAGTTCAAAGCTAAGTTAAGCTGAGCAGCAGAAAGCTAGCTCCACAGTGGGAGCTTCCCCATGAGCTCTTCTTCCCCAGCTTCATGGTGGGGAAGCTGGTGACATTCTACAGCACTATTTGGCTACAGCTTTCCAGGTTTGATATAGGATGAGCACAATCACAATGACATATTGAGTCATCTAGGAATTAATTCAGATTGGATCCTCTATGGCAGCAGTTAAACTGGCTCTGGACAGGGCCAGACAGTAAGTTATTTTGACTTCATAGACAATATATTCTCTGCTAAAACCAGTCAACCCTGCCATTGCATCATGATAGAGCAGTCATACATGGATAGGACTGGGCATAGTTGTGTTCCAATAAAACTTTATTTACAAAAGCAAGCAGTGGGGCAAAATGCATTGGGAAGGGAGATGGTCTTTGCTCTCTCCTAGACTCCATGGTGAATTGATATCATTCATTTGTCTAGCTTTCTCTCAGCCTGAGTTCAGCAGGGCAGAAACTATCTTACCCCTTTCAGGTAAGATATTTAGCATATTTATAGCATAATATAAATGCAACACTCCAAAGGGATCTTCAAAGGTGTTCACAGCCATAGGGTAGCAGGACTGTGACTATAGATGCTGGGGTCTCAAGCAGGTGAAAGACATGAAGTCACTGGGTGGCACTGGAAAGGACAACTCCCTCTCAGGGTACCTCTGCTTGAGAGAGTAATTCCCATGCAGAATCCCAGTCCATCAGCCTCTTGATATTTGAAACATACCAATAAGCTGTTGATGAGAAATCTCCCCATTTTTTATGCTTACAAATAGTGCAAGAATATAAAAACATTATAAGCCAAATAAGCATGTCTGTGGGATGACTCCACAAGGTTATTCTGCAGCCTTTGATATGCAGAATCCATCTGCTGCTATTTCTTGTGTGTGCCTGTTTGCATATGTGGGTGCATGTGTGTGCACCTACATCTGCAGGCCAGAGGTCACTCTCAAGAATCTTTCCTCAGGTGCCGTCCATCTTTTTAACTACATTTCTATCTATTTTGTATATACATTTGTGTGTTTATACATGGAGAGCAAAGAACTACTTGCTACAGTAAAATTCTCTTCTTCTACCATGTGGGTGGGTCCTAAAGATCAAACTCAGGTTGCCAGGCTTGGCAGCAGGTGTCTTTTGCTGAGCCATCTCACCAGCCCCATCCACCTTTCTTTTCAGACAGGATCTCTCCTTGGTGGAGCTCACTGAGTATGCTAGGCTGGGGCAGCAAGCCCTAGGGACCTGCCTGTATCCATATCCCCAGCACTACAAACACACCAAAATGCCCAGCATTTTATGTGGGTTTGGGGAATTAAACTTAGACTCTTACACTTACAAGGCAACGTTTACTAGCTGATTTGCTGCACCTCCTTTTTATTTTTTATTTATACATATGTCTGTATATGCCATGTATATGCAGGTGCTAGCAGAGGCCAGAAAATGGTGCCAGATCCCCTGGAGCTGGAGTTATGGGAGGTGACTCCACCCAACACAGGTGCTGGTAACCAAACTCTCTGGAAGAGCAACAAGTGCTTTTAGCCATTGAGTCATTTCTTCACCCCTACATCTCCTTTTAAGATAGAATATTAGTCTAGTGAGGTTGCCCAGTGGGTAAAGCACTCGTTGTCAAGCCTGATGATGTGACTTTTTATTTTTCAGATCCACATGGTAAGAGAGAGCCACCCCCTCAGTTGTCCTGACTCCACATGAGTGCTGTGGTATGTCTATCTCCCTCTCTCTGTCTGTCTCTGTCTCTCTCTCTCTCTGTTACACACACACTTTTTTTTTTTTTAAAGCAACATTCTTTTAAAAAAAGTCACCTTTACAGAAAAGGTTCTGTTTTGTTTGTTTTTAATTTTCCTTTTTGTGGTGCTAGGGAGGAAACCCAGTGTCTAGCACATGCTAGGCAATAATTTTCCACTGAGCAGCATCCTGAGTCCCTGGGGTTGGGTTGGGGAGAATCTGAAAAATGGGAACAAAGCTAAGAAAGATGGTATGTAATGGGGAATTGAGGCTGGAAGATCAGGAGTTCAAAGTCATCCTCACTACACAGTAAATTAAAAGCCAGCCATATGTCATATGATACACTATGCCATATGAGACACTATCCAGAGAGAATTGTAAATGAATACCCACATACTCCTCACTGGAATTCAGTTTTACTTATTTAGTCATTTCTAGATCCTCCTGCACAAACACACTGATGTTGAATCACTACCATAAATGCCATAAAAACAAGCAGAACACATATGCCAAGTTCCTAGAAGCTAAAGTGATAGGGTGGAGTAAATGCTGAGATATAAGAGAAAAGGCACCTGAAGAAAGGAGGAAGCAAAGAAGAAAGCAGACACATGGCACAGAAGGCACATATTTATTTTGCCAGCTGAAAACCAATCTTCTGGTTATCTCATGCTTGGTTTAAGTAACAAGAAAAACAGAAACATTCCTAGGAGCCAGGCATGTACCCACACAAGATCTGAACTCTTGACCTGGTGCTGGCAGTGTACTCCCAGGAAAGCCTCCTGGCTCATCACTGCCTGCTCTGCTTTTTGGGATCATCTAGACAAGCCAGGCAAAATTTCAACTTGACATTATTAATCTTTAAGAAAGTTTGCTAAGCAAACGATTGGTATCAACAGGGGAAATGTTGAATATTTGCTTCCAGGGCTGCAAAGACAAATGAACCAACTTTAAAATCCTTTCTAATGGCTCTGATGTGGTTAGCTTTTCTCTAATTATCATGTCCCCCAAAGACTGAGAACAATTTTTTTTTCCTTAACCATTTCACTGGAGAAATTTTGACTTGAATACAAAGGTGAACATTTTCATAGGCAGAAGATGCTTGCAAGGCCATTTACCTTCATGAACATTAAAAAACAAACAAAAACAAAAACAAAAAACGGGGAACAAATTTCTTCTGAACAAAGAGTACACTAGTTACAAAGATTATCCTGTGTTGGAGACTGCTGGTGGATCAGAAGTTCAAGGTCATCTTCCTTTACAAATTGAGTTCCAGGTCAGAATGGGCTACAGGAGACCTAGTCTTGGGGAGACAGGGAGAAAGAGAATGGGAAGGGAAAGTGGAAGAGGGAATGCCTGTTCTCTTCTGCAACTGTTTGCAAGAAGTCTGTCCATCTGCAGCCACTAATCCTACCAGCCAGCACTACGAATACTTTGTTTTCCTTGTTTGAGACAGAGATGGGGAATGGGCATGGGTGGTGGGGCACTATTAGCCTAGGCCTGTCTTGGACTCACAATCCTCCTTCCTCAAGTGCTAGGACTATAGTGTGCACCCCAAACCTGACCTACAAATATTTCACTATCACATGCATCCCACTGACAGGGAAATAGACTCAGAGATGTCACCATTGAGATGGCAATCCAGAGCTACTTAGACCAAATCTAGGAGCATCACCAAAACTGTAACAAAACAGGATAGCCTCAACCAAGCCAACAGGCCAGAGAAATGTAGGCACAGCAAACTGCAGAATAAAGCACCACCCAGCTTGGGGAGATTTGTTACAAATTTAAACTATGTGTTCAGGAAGCAAATGGTTTCTAATGAGGCCACTGGCTTACCTAGTTGGCTAGAATCACAATTCACTTACGACATGCTGCTCTTCCACAACAGATCAGACACAGGTCTCAAAGATCAAGTGTAAAAATGCCAGGTACAGTGCACCAGGGAGGCAGAGCCAGGCAAGTTCTCTTTAAGTTTGAAGCCAACTTGGTCTATATAATGAGTTTGGAGCTAGTCATGACTATATAGTGAGAGTCTATGATCCCTGATCTTCATGGTGGCCTCCACAAGCATGCCATGGCACACAGGCCCTCACACATTTAAACAAATTAAAAATGAGATTGGAAAGTAGGATTTCTGAAGGTTAAAGCCTAATCTTAGGGTACATACTTTCCTAATAAAGCACTCCACATGCAACCTGGCTTGAAAAGCAGATTCCTCTGTGGCTATAATCACACTCTAGGAGTGCGGAGGTGCTGAGGGAGCACTTCTCAAAACATCCTGTAACAATTCATCTCAAAGTGTGGACACAGATCCTAGGCAATGGAGAGCAAAGTGATTTTCAACTTCTGTGTTGTGTTCTGACTGATAGGTCAAAACAAAATAAACAAAGATGATTTTAACCTAAATCCAGGCCATAGGTTCAATAGTATAAACGGCTGTTTCCTTATTGATATGTACTTTGTGACATAAGCAAACAATGCAGAATAATCTTCACTGATTAGCCAGGTGGAGTTGTACACACTTTTAATTCCAGCATTTAAGAGGCAAAGGCAGAGCCAGGCAGTGGTGGCGCACGCCTTTAATCTCAGCACTTGGGAGGCAGAGGCAAGCGGATTTCTGAGTTCGAGGCCAGTCTGGTCTACATAGTGAGCTTCCAGGACAGCCAAAGCTACATAATGAGACTCCACCCATCTCAAAACCAACAAAACCAGCCTGGTAAAGCAGCAAACAATTATTTTCTAAGCTCTCAGCCAAAATGTATCATTTTAATATTTCATGTGAAGAATGGAAGTATACATCAAGAAATTCTGTTACAAGAACAACAGTTCATCCCAGAAGCACCAGGAAATGATAGAAGTTACCAGATGAACTAATAGTATCTTGTAGAGAATATCATTTCTACTTTATGACAAATTTAATACTTTAAGACACAAATTATGACTCTTTAGATTGGCAGATATTTTCTCAGACACAAATGAAATAAGCCTGTCACCAAGGAAACAACTATTTGTTGCCAATGATAAAACCAGTTTGCAAGGGAAGGTAAGTAGCAAGGTGCTTCCCTTGCTTTAGCAGTTTCCAGGGCTTAATCTCTTTCTTACAAAACAGAGAAGATAGTAACAGTAATAATATGACTCATTATTCTGGTTTTTTTTTTTTAAAAAAAATAAAGTCTTCCTCTGTAACCCAGGATGGCCTCAAACTTGGGCTTTTCCTGTCTCTGGGACCCAAGTGCCAGAATTATAGGTATGAAACTCCTAAGTAATTTTTTTTTCTTTCTTTCTTTTGATACTGGATAATTTCTAATGTCACCATTTAGAGGATTTGCATTTTATTGAGCCAGCTTTTTCCAAATGACCAAAAGCTGAAGCTATAAAATTGGATATGGGGAAAATAGCCCATAGATCAAAGGGCATGACAGACAAATGGAATTTGTCTTATTATATGAGTCACTAACCACATTATGATTAACCTTCTAGAAACTGTCACTTGCTAAGTTTTGATGTACTACCAAAGTGTCTACAGCTATCTGAAGAGGTAATGATATTCACTTCCCCATACACTTATGTATGGGGCTCTATCTGTTCAAATTCATTAGCCAAAATAGCATAATTCTTAGTAGAAATTAGAATCCTAAAGCAGAGAAGTTCAGCTTCCACCTTTTGGCTCTTTGAGACAAGAGTTCACTATATAGGTCAAATTGGCCTTGAAGCCATGATTCTGCCTCTGCCTCAGCCTCCAAGTGCTGGGACAACAGGCATGCAGCCCCCATGTGCATCTGACTTACATATTTCCTATTAAGCTAGACATGGAAATTGGAGAAAATATAAAATAAGCCATGTATAGTTATCATGCTAATAATTTTAGTTAATCAGGAGACTGAAGCAAGAGGTTCAAAAGTTCAAAGCTAGCTCAAGCAACTTACTTAGACTTTGTCTTAAAAGGGGTGGGACAGCCACTTGGTATATAGCGCAGCTGTGGGGCAGTTGCCTAGCACAAGTGAGATCATGAGTTTAATCCCTAGTCCTAAAAGAGTAAAAGGAAAGAAAGAGAGAAAGCCAGTTAAATGGCATGATCACATTTGCATGTAATCCTAGAGCCTAGGAGGCTAAGGTGAGAGGATTGGGTACTCAGATTCATCCTCGTCTATACAGCAAGTTTGAAACTAGACTGAGCTACATCAGACCCTGTCCCAAAACAAAACAAAATCAAGAAAGGAAAGAAATGGAAAGAGGAAATAAAAGCTATACTTTTTTTTTTTTTTCATATTTAGAGGAAGGGTACACACATCTATTTTCATTTAAAATATCTAAGTTCAGGAGTAAATGTTTACTGTTTCGTGCTTGTTTAGAGACAGGACCTCACTGTGTAGCTTAGCTTTGGCTGACCTGGAGCTCATTTGTGGAACAGGTCATCCTGGAAACTCAAAGAAATCTCCTAAGTGCTGGGAAAAGAGGCACACACTGCCACTCCTGGCCAGATGTTAATTCTAAGTGAATTGGTGTTTGGAAACCTTGTATTTAAGTGGCAACATCACAGATATAATACATGCTTATATTGCTTAAAGGTCTTTTAAAGGAAAGGCTTAAAGGAGTCCAAGGCCTTCCAGGTTCAAGAACTGTTCTACAGCAGCATGACATGGACTTCCCACAGGGCACACTGATAAAACACACTTTTTTTTTTTTTTATAGCGCCTCAAGTACAAAGGACAAGGGCATCCTTTAAGCATATGTAACACATTCAATAGTAACATGTCTTTCCATGCTGCATCCACTGGCTTTTATAGTAATGCAGAAGTAAGGGGCAGTAATGAACTGTGGAACCGCAGGTTAGCATAGACCCTTCCAGTCTCCACAGACATCAGTGTTCCCATCTGAAAAGCTGGATATCTGAATAGCTACTCCCAGGGAGCTTCTGAGTGCCCACAGTGATTCTAACCAGGCTGCCTCTGGCCTTATGACTGATTAACTGACTGTCATAGTTTGAGACTTGCTCCTAAAAACATTATTTGACTAGATCTGAGCAGCTGCTTCTGTACAGGTTGGCAACTGGTTTTCTGTCACAGTCCACCAAATTTGCCCCTGTAGACCTGTGCACTGGCAAGCTCTGGAATGAAAGGCTTTTAAAAACCGCTTCAGATTTGACACAATGTCCAGGAGTTTTACTCATGCTGCCTCTTTATTAGTTATTTGAATTTTGGGCAGGCAAGTCGATTGCCTTCTCAGCCTCAGCTCTCTCGCCTGTAAAATAAGCAACTATCCCAAAAGACTGCTTTGAAACCTTTGCACTTGTCAGTAGTTACAGAGACTCTCGCACCGAACAGTAAGAGTTGTCAGCAATACCAAAGCACATAAAAGTATCCCTATCCGTTTCCCTCCACTCCTGATACCAGTAGCTGACAAACATACTCCCAGGGGACACGCTTACCTCCAACCAACTTCCATATGCCCATTGCCCATCCCAGGACCCCCCGGAATCCTCCTCAGGCCTCCCCAACGCCAATCTCTTCCCCTTTCTCCCTCCCTAGGTCTGAGAAGGCTTCCAACAAAACCACTCCCAGCCTTGAACCCCCATCCCGCACCGCCAGAACCTTCCCCTCAGGCTGGACACCATCTTGGGCTGGGGTCCCTGTGGCTTGGTATTCTGCCCCGAGACACCTCCGAGGGATGAGGAACAGCCACCCAACCTCCCGGCGGGGCCCACGGACACTAACCGTCCATCCCTAGAGGCGGCGGTTCCGGCCTCCCGAACCGGAAGCGGCCCTGACACTGTTTGCAGTTCCCCTGGTTACTACGGGGTTCCGGACCAATGGTGAAAGAACTCCGTACATTGAGCCCGCCCCCGGGTATCGTGACGTCACGGTGGAGCTCTGGGACTCCCCCTCAGCTCTCGGCGTTTGGCCCGCCTTCCCTAAACTTTGGATCGCTGTACGCAGGCGCCTTGGGCCCTGGCTCTGCGGCGAGGTGCGCAGGCGCTCTGGGCGCTGCTAACTGAAGCGGCCATGGACGCGCTCGAGTCGTTGTTGGACGAGGTGGCCCTGGAGGGGCTCGACGGCCTATGCCTGCCCGCGCTGTGGAGCCGCCTGGAATCCCGCTCGCCTGCTTTCCCATTGCCGCTGGAACCCTACACGCAGGAGTTTCTGTGGCGGGCCTTAGCCACGCACCCGGGCATCAGTTTCTACGAGGAGCCGCGAGAGCGACCTGATCTGCAGCTCCAAGACCGGTCAGCTACCAGGATTGGGGCGGGGGATGAGAGCCTGGAGTGGGGCCGGGTGGTACGTTGCAGAGCGGGTACCGTGGGACGTGGGGGATGGGCGCGGGAGGCAAGCTAACCTGAGCTCTCTGCGCCCTAGCAGGCCCGAGTATGATGAGCTGGGGGAGGGGGCATCCGCTGTGACTGAACTGTTTCCCAGTGTGTTGAGGGAGTTGGATGATAGGACGGAAGTAAAAAAGTGGTTGAAAAGTAGAACCAGGTGAAGTCCTTCAAAGACCTTTAGGGAGCGTTCGTTCTGAAAGCTAAGGCAACTAACTGGAGGTCTGCACATCACCAAACATAGCAGTGAAAGAGTAGCCGAGGTGTGTTGGGCGCTTCCCGAAATAAGTGGGTTCCAAGACTCAGTTCTGGAAGCGACAGAACTCAGTAGATCAGTTCCATGACACTGAGCGAGACACTGTTGTCTTTTCATTTTATGGAGGAGGAAACTCACCACCGAGAGGTTAAGGGACAAGGAGTACAGGATTCAGGGATTGCTAAATGCACTTTTTCCTTCTCCTATTTGCCCCTCTCCAGGAATAGAATGCAACTCCTTTCGTGCTCTGCACAGGAGCTCTACCACTGAGAACACCCTTCGCCTCAGCCCACCCCTTTACAAGTTTTTGTTTAGAAAAGGTTGACAATATAGTCCAGTGTGACTTCATACCCTCCTGCCTCTGCACCCTTGCACTTGGATTACAGGCATGCCCCACCATGCCCTGCAAGTCGGAACTCTTAAGCTCTATTATGAAGGTTAGAGGAGTTTCCTGGAGGTAATAATGAACCAGATAAGTTTAGATTTAGGTGGCCACTTGGCAAAGAGTGCTCTGAACAGACAATACCAAGTGGGATAGCTTGACAGGAGAGAAGTAAACTGCATGTGCCTGAAGTATATGCTTGGAGGCAGAGAATAGGGAGTGATTGTTGCCACTTATGTGTGCTTATTGTGAGGTGTGACTGTATGACATACTTACATGGTGCAGAAAGTTTTACAACTTTCTGAAGAGGTGGATATTCTGAAGAGAAAATGAGGCTCAGGGGATGAAGTGGTCATCAACTAGGAATCCAGGAAATTTAGGTCTAGAATCTATTCTGCCCTTGCCCTAAGAAAGAACCTATGATTATCTAATTCACTTGAGGAAGCTGTCCTTTACTATAAAGATAGAAAGAAGTCTCTGAAGGGGGAGTGAGACTGGTGATAGACAGTGAAGCTGAGAGACCTAGTCACAACCAGTCAGGGGCTGGTTTATCATGGTGGGGATGAGAATGAAGACAACATAGGAGCAAGACATCCCAGGTAGCCTGGCCTAGTAGCACACACCTGTAGTCCCTGCAGACAGGCTCCAGCGGAAGAATCTGAAGTTAAGACCTGCTCTGGCTATATGATGAGAACGTATGTTAAAAGAAAAAAACAATCCAATGATGGTGGTAGGACATGACTTTGGGCAGAGACAGGTGGATCTCTGAGTTCGAGGCCAGCCAGGTCTCAGAGAACCTCTATCTTGAAAAACCTAATTAATTAATTAATTTTTAAAAAGTAAGAAGGCGTGTTAGGAAGACAGTCCAGAGAATTTGGTGACTGGTGATAGGAAAGACAGAAATGAAGGTCAGTGTAGTTGGTGTCTGCTGCTGAGATGGCCTGAATGAACACTAACCCCTCAGAGTTGGGAAGAGCAGTGGAAGGTGCTAACTGTACTCTCCTTTGAGTGTTCATGAAGGTTCTGTTTAGTAAAGAGAGTCCCGGTGGGTAAGGCAGCCAGGGGGAGGGGCTGGGTTAGACCTTTGTGAGCCATTCTGGGCACTTGGTAATCAAGAGATCATCCCCAGGAGAGTGTTGTGATTGCACACCTACATTTCAAGGCTTGATGGAGGAGGCTGCGCCTTCAACCAAGATTAAAGTGGGTGGAGAAGGAGAGAGCAGGCCACAGAATGTGCTGGGAAATTGAGGGTTATATAGAACAAAGTTCACAGAGAGGACAACAGTTTTCTAAAAAGTTTAAAAGTACAGATGTGGTGTCTCAGTTACACTAGAGAAGGATGCTAGCCAGGCTCCAAAGGCAAACAGTACCTTACCGTAGTTCACCCGAGTGAAGAAGGAGACTCAGATGCTGGCTGATAAGAGGCAGCTGAGCTGTGTGCTTGGCTCCAGGGATTTGATGGGAGGGGGGGAAACGGGCCTCTTTGAGCTCATGGAATTTGAGATGTTTGATAGACTGCAGAAGACATTGAACTGTTGTTTGGGGGGGAAATAGGAGAAACCAAGGGGCTAGGGATATGTATGGCTTGGCTAGGCTCTGAGTTCCATCCCAAAACCACAAAACAAAACACAAGCCTGGGCATTCAAAGATGAGAATTGTTTGCATGCAGGATCTAGAGATCAGAAACTAGATCTGGAGGGAAAGCAAAAGGCTCTGGCCAATAAGGTGGATCCAGTCTCTGATTCTGGATGTGTTTGGATCCTAGAAAGGCATTTTTTTTTTCTTCTTTTCTGAGATAGAAAAACCTGGGCTGGAGGTGTAGCTCAGTGGATTTGGGTCTTAGAACTGTATAAAGCAGGTATGGTGGAACTACACCTGTGATTCCAGCATTCGGAAGGTAAAGCGGGAGGATCAAGGCTTCATGATCATTGTTGGCTATGTATCCAGCGAGCTCAAGCTTGCCTGGGAGACCCTGTCTCAAAATAAAAGAAAGGCAAAAGCCTGCTTGTCAAGATTAACTGTAGGCCAGGCATAGTTGTGCCTGCTTGTAATCCTAGTACTCAGGGAGCTGATGCAGAAGCATCAAAAATTCAAGGGCAGTCCGGGCTGCAAAGAAGAATTATCTTAACAAAAAGACTGTACTTGTGAGAGACAAGACTGAGTAACCTCTGTTCTTCCCTCTGGTCTCTGCAGAGAGTTGGCAGAAGATGCCAGGTGCATGTTAACTCTGAAGCTGAGTTGGAGTTTTTAATGTATGTGTTTTTCTCCCTAGATATGAAGAAATTGACTTGGAAACTGGAATTTTGGAGTCCAGGAGGGACCCGGTCACTCTGGAGGATGTCTACCCCATTCATATGATCTTAGAGAATAAGGATGGCATCCAGGGCTCCTGCAGATACTTTAAGGAGAGAAAGGACATCACCAGTAGCATCAGGAGCAAGTGTTTGCAGCCTCGTTGTACAATGGTAGAAGCCTTCAGCAGGTAATTCTTGGAGGAGACACCAGGTTCTCTGTGTATCCCTCTTCCCCTCCCTTTTACTTCCGCTTCCTGCAGATCTGACTCCTGTCTGACACGTTGACTTTTAAGATCCCATTCAGCAAGCCCTTAATCCCTGAGATGGAGCATTGCCCCGAGCTTCCTGTATTCTTGTTTTTCTTTCTGATCTTGCCCAGCTTTTGGTGAATTCTCTGCTCCTCCCACCCTGTCAAGTGTTAGGTGTTCCCAGACGTCTCGTGAAGTGTTTCAGTTATGAGCCCCTCGTGTGCTCTGGTGCTTGTTTCCTCCATCTCAAACCTGCTCTCCCTCTCATCTCTTTGTCCTGGTCAGAGACATTCTCATGAGCCAGGAACTTGGGTCTCTTCCTAGGCTTCCTCTCTCTGAGATGTCTACATTTAGTTGTCAGCCATGTCCTGCTGACTTATCTTTCTAAACTTGTCTCCAGTAATGCAGAAAGTTACTTTACCACACTGGTGTGGTCTCTCCTCTACCTCCTGTAGTGATTGGAGGTTTTCCTAAGGTGAAGATGTGATGGACATATGGTCTTTGAGCTTACAGCCAGGGTTTTGAGCTAGCCACATCTCACCCACAGGCAAACTTTGTTTGTCCAGACTGAAGTTGTATTTTAGAGATTACTTATTTGCTAGCGTCTAGAAACATGGATTTCCTGTAGTCCTTTAAAAACCCACACAATTTATCTTTATAAAAGACTGGTTCTTTTATAAAGATGCAGCATAGGGCATAGTTCCCTTCAGGTAAGCTGGGTACCAGCCACTCATTTTCCACACCATTGATCTTGTTCTCATTTGCCACCTGTTCTGTTCACTATGGCCCAGAGGCCCCTTATGACCTTGTCCCTGCCTGCCAGCTCTTCACCTAGCCACCCTCAAGTTGTTGTTTTCTCTGTACTTCAGGTGAAACCTGTCAGGCCTCCTTGTTTCTGAAGGGAAAGGTGTGTGCTGCTCTGTGTGCTTAGAGGTTCTGCCCTCACCCTAGCATCCCATCCCAGCTTCATCTGCACCCCCTCAGTAAGTGTCTTGGCTGCCCAGGCACCATCAGTTTACTGTAGTGGTCTGGTGAGAAAAGTGTGACACAGTGAACAGTTAAGGGCATTTGGGTCTCCAAAAACTGACCATTTGCAGCAAGGCCATTGAATTGTGCCAAAGTCACTTCACACGTTCATTGGCAGCATTCTTCCCTCACCAGGAGACCATCAGCTTCCCACTGGTAGTGTCTTTATGCTCCACACTGAACCTCTCAGGTCACACAGGTGCTTGGCAGAGAGTTCGTCCATGTAGTTTACTTCTCCCCTGTTAGGCTATCCTACTTGGGTTAGAAGTTGAGGCATCCAATTGGGAGTTTCCAGCCATGCTGACCTTGTGAGCCTCTCTTAGCTGTCTGGTTGCCAGCATGTACCACACTCTAGCCATGCCACCCCTGGTTTTCCAGAGCAAGCCTGCCCTGTCAATGGGCAAGGCCTGCTTTCTTGCCCTTCTTCCTCCCACCCACCTCCCTGCTGGTTCCAGAGGTTTCTGAGACTGTGGTATGCTCCCACTGCTGACCACACAGACGCTTTTGCGTAAGCTTTGTGTCCGGAGCTATTCTGTCTGGAGTTAGAGCCCCCTGATATGATTGCTTATTTTCTGGCTTTTCCCTTGTAAGCTTTTTAAAGGTAGATTATTATTTTTTACTTACTCATCCTGGCATGGTATACTCTGCTCAGCATCTGACTACCAAAATGATTGTCACAGTCCACAGATGTACAGTAGCAGGAGTCATGGAACCAATGGCTGAATAGTCTTAATGCAGATGAAATTGGAAGCATCCAGAGTGGTATGGCAGTCAGTCCTTAACACACTGCTGGCCTGATGATAATGCAGGGTGGGAATTGATGTGAGGAATGAAATTGAATAAGAAGCAAGATTGTTCCTGTGTTTGCAGTCACTTACCCAGCTGGCCTCTTGTAGTTTCTCTTTCTCTTTTTTTGGTTTTTTGAGACAGGGTTTCTCAGTGTAGCCCTGGCTGTCCTGGAACTCACTCTGTAGACCAGGCTGGCCTCAAACTCAGAAATCCGCCTGCCTCTGCCTCCCAAGTGTTGGGATTAAAGGTGTGCGCCACCACGGCCTGGTGTGGTTTCTCTTAAAAAGCCTGTCTTCAGCGGGAAAAGGCTTAGGTCTAAGTCTTTAAGGATGTACTGTATAACCTTGACACATGCTATACCACGCGTTACAAAGACAACCTCTTGTTTGCTTGGAGAAACAAAATCATCTGGTAGGTGCAGGAGCACAGAAAACTGACTAAGCAGAGAGTACTTTGGCTGCTGAGACGTCAGGACCACCATGGGTCCCTCCATGTGTATTCTTTAGTTGGTGGATCGGTCTCCAGAAGTATCTGGGGGTCAGACCAGTTGCCACTGTTGCTACCTCCCTGGGGCTGTACACTCCCTCAACTCCTTCAGTCCTTTCTCCAAGCCCTCCATCTGGGACATCACACTCAACCCTACTGTTGCTGCGAAGTGACTCTTGGGTATTTCAAACTTTTGGGCTAATAACCACTTAATAGTGAGTACATACCATGTTCATTCTTTTGTGACTGCGTTACCTCGCTCAGGATATTTTCAAGATCCATCCATTTGTCTGCAAATTTCATGAAGTCATTGTTTTTAATAGCCGAGTAGTATTCCATTGTGTAAATGTTCCACATTTTCTGTATCCATTCCTCTATTGAGAGACATCTGGGTTGTTTCCAGCTTCTGGCTATTATAAATATGGCTGCTATGAACATAGTGGAACATGTGTCTTTATTACATATTGGAGCATCTTTTGGGTATATGACCAGGAGTGGAATAGCTGGGTCCTCAGGTAGAATTATGTTCATTTTTCTGCGGGTCTGCCAAACTGATTTCCAGAGAGGTTGTATCAACTTGCATTCCCACCAGCAATGGAGGAGTGTTCCTCTTTCTCCACGTCCTCGCCAACATCTACTGTCACCTGAGTTTTTGATCTTAGCCATTCTGACTGGTGTGAGGTGAAATCTCAGGGTTGTTTTGATTTGCATTTCCCTGATGACTAAGGATGTTGAACATTTCTTTAGGTGCTTCTCAGACATTTGAGTTTCCTCAGTTGAGAATTCTCTGTTTAGCTCACTTCCGCATTTTTTGATAGGGTTATTTGGATCTCTGGAGTCCAACTTCTTGAGTTCTTTGTATACCTTGGATATTAGCCCTCTATTGGACGTAGGATTGGCAAAGATCTTTTCCCAATCTGTAGGTTGCCGTTTTGTCCTATTTACAGTGTCCTTTGCCTTACAGAAGCTTTGTGATTTTATGAGGTCCCATCTGTCGATTCTTGATCTTAGAGCACAAGCCAGTGGTGTTCTGTTCAAGAACATTTCCCCTGTGCCCAAGTGTTCGAGACTCTTCCCCACTTTCTCTTCTATTAGATTCAGTGTATCTGGTTTTATGTGAAGGTCCTTGATCCACTTGGACTTGAGCTTTGTACAGGGAGATAGGAATGGATCAATTCGCAGTCTTGTAGACTGCCAGTTGATCCAGCACCATTCGTTGAAGATGCTGTCTTTTTTCCACTGTATGGTTTTAGCTCCTTTGTCGAAGATCAAGTGACCATTTGTGTGTGGGTTCATTTCTGGGTCTTCGATTCTATTCCATTGATCTACCTGCCTGTCATTGTACCAATACCATGCAGTTTTTATCACTACTGCTCTGTAGTACAGCTTGAGGTCAGGGAGGCTGATTCCCCCAGAAAACCTTTTATTGTTGAGGATAGTTTTTGCTATCCTGGGTTTTTTGTTATTCCATATGAATTTGAGAATTGCTCTTTCTAGGTCTATGAAGAATTGAGATGGGATTTTGAGGGGGATAGCATTGAATCTGTATATTGCTTTCAGCAGGATGGCCATTTTAACTATGTTAATCCTGCCAATCCATGAGCATGGGAGATCTTTCCATCTTCTGAGGTCTTCTTTGATTTCTCTCTTCAGAAACTTGAAGTTCTTGTCATACAGATCTTTCACTTGTTTGGTTAGAGTCACCAAGATACTTTATATTGTTTGTGACAATTGTGAAGGGTGTTATTTCCCTAATTTCTTTCTCAGCCTGTTTATCCTTCGAGTATAGGAAGGCTACTGATTTGCTTGAGTTAATTTTGTATCCAGCCACTTTGCTGAAGTTGTTTATCAGCTGTAACAGATCTCTGGTGTAGTTTTTCGGGTCACTTAAGTATACCATCATATCGTCTGCAAATAGTGGTATTTTGATTTCTTCCTTTCCAATTTGTATCCCTTTGACTTCCTTTTGTTGTCTGATTGCTCTAGCTAGAACTTCAAGTACTATATTGAATAGGTAGGGAGAGAGAGAGAGCAGCCTTGTCTAGTCTAGTTTCTCTCCATTTAGTTTGATGTTGGCCACTGGTTTGCTGTATATTGCTTTTACTATGTTTAGGTATGGTCCTTGAATTCCTGATCTTTCCAAGACTTTTATCATGAAGGGATGTTGAATTTTGTCAAATGCTTTTTCAGCGTCTAACGAGATGACCATGTGGTTTTTTTTCTTTGAGTTTGTTTATGTAGTGGATTACATTAATGGATTTCCGGGTATTGAACCATCCCTGCATCCCTGGGATGAAGCCTACTTGATCATGGTGAACAATCGTTTTGATGTGTTCTTGGATTCAGTTTGCAAGAATTTTATTGAGTATTTTTGCATCAATATTCATAAGGGAAATTGGTCTGAAGCTTTTTTGTTGGGTCTTTGTGGGGCTTTGGTATCAGTGTAACTGTGGCCTCATAGAATGAATTGGGTAGTATTCCTTCCATTTCTATTTTGTGGAATAGACTGAAGAGTATTGGTATTAGGTCTTCTTTGAAGGTCTGATAGAATTCTGCACTGAACCCCTCTGGTCCTGGGCTTTTTTTGGTTGGGAGACTGTTAATGACTGCTTCTATTTCTTTAGGGGTTATAGGACTGTTTAGATGGTTTATCTGATCCTGATTTAACATCGGTAATTGGTATCTGTCTAGAAACTTGTCCATTTCCTCCAGATTTTCCAATTTTGTTGCATATAGGCTTTTGTGGTAGGATCTGATGATTTTTTTAATTTCCTCAGAGTCTGTTGTTATATCTCCGTTTTCATTTCTAATTTTGTTAATTTGGATACTGTTTCTGTGCCCTCTGGTTAGTCTGGCTAAAGGTTTATCTATCTTGTTGATTTTCTCAACGAACCAGCTCTTGGTTTTGTTGATTCTTTGTATAGTTCTTTTAGTTTCCACTTGGTTGATTTCAGCCCTTCATTTGATTATTTCCTGCCTTCTACTCCTATTGGGTGTATTAGCTTCTTTTTGTTCTAGAACTTTCAGATGTGCTGTTAAGCTGTTAGTGTATGCTATCTCCAGTTTCTTTTTGGAGGCATTAAGAGCTATGACTTTTCCTCTTAACACTGCTTTATTGTGTCCAATGGGTTTGGGTAAGTTGTACTTTCATTTTCATTAAATTCTAGGAAGTCTTAAATTTCCTTCTTTATTTCTTCCTTGACCAAGTTATCCTTGAGCAGAGCATTGTTCAGCTTCCATGTGTATGTGGGCTTTCTGTTGTTGTTGTTGCCATTGAAGACCAACCTTAATCCGTAGTGATCTGATAGGAGGGATGGGATTGTTTCAATCTTCTTATATCTGTTGAAGTTTGTTTTGTGACCAATTATATGATCAATTTTGGAGAAGGTACCATGAGGTGCTGAGAAGAAGGTATATTCTTTTGATGCAGGATGAAATGTTCTATAGATATCTGTTAAATCCGTTTGGTTCATAGCATCTGTTAGGTTCACTGTGTCTCTGTTTATGTTTCCAAGATCTGTCCATTGTTGATAGTGGGGTGTTGAAGTCTCCCACTATTATTGTGTGAGGTGCAATGTGTGCTTTGAGCTTTAGTAAAGTTTCTTTTATGAAAGTGGGAGCTCTTGCATTCGGGGCATAGATGTTCAGAATTGAGAGTTCTTCTTGGTAGATTTTTCCTTTGATGAGTAACAAGTGTCCTTCCTCATCCTTTTTGATGAATTTTGGTTGAAAGTCAATTTTATCTGATGTTAGAATGGCTACTCCAGCCTGTTTCTTGGGGCCATTTGCTTGGAAAATTGTTTTCCAGCCCTTTACTCTGAGGTAGTGTTTGTCTTTAACACGGAGGTGCATTTCCTGGATGCAGCAGAATGCTGGTCCCTGTTTATGGATCCAGTCTGTCAGTCTATGTCTTTTTATTGGGGAGTTGAGATCATTGATGTTAAGAGATATTAAAGAATAGTGATTGTTATTTCCTGTTATTTTTGATGTTGTTTATATTGTTTGTGTGGCTATCTTCTTTTGAGTTTGTTGAAAGATTACTTTCTTCCTTTTTCTTGAGTGTAGTTTTCCTTCCTTGAGTTGGCGTTTCCCATGTATTTTTCTTTGTAGGGCTGGGTTTGTGGAAACATACTGTGCAAATTTGGATTTGTCATAGAATATTTTGGTTTCACCATCTATGATTATTGGGAGTTTTGCTGGGTATAGCAGCCTCGCCTGGCATTTGTGTTCTTTTAGAGTCTGTATGAGATCTGCCCAGGATCTTCTAGCTTTCATAGTCTCTGGTGAAAAGTCTGGTGTAATTCTGATAGGTCTGCCTTTATATGTTACTTGCCCCTTTTCCCTTACTGCTTTTAATATTCTTTCCTTGTTTTGTGTATTTGGTGTTTTGACTATAATGTTACGGGAGGAATTTCTTTTCTGGTCCAGTCTATTTGGCGTTCTGTAGACTTCTTGTATATTTATGTTCATCTCGTTAGGTTAGGGAAGTTTTCTTCTATAATTTTGTTGAAGATATTTACTGGTCCTTTAAGTTGGGAGTCTTCACTCTCTTCTATACCTATTATCCTCAGGTTCTGTCTTCTCATTGCATCCTGGATATCTTGGATGTTTTGGGTTAGGAGCTTTTTGCATTTTTTGTTTTCTTTGACTGTTGTGTCCATGTTTTCTATGGTATCTTCCACACCTGAGATTCTCTCTTCCATCTCTTGTATTCTGTTGGTGATGCTTGCATCTATGACTCCTGATTTCTTTCCTATGTTCTCTAATTCCAGGGTTGTCTCCCTTTGTGATTTCTTTATTGTTTCTATTTCTGTTTTTAATTCCTGAATGGTTTTGTTCATTTGTTTGATTGTGTTTTCCTGTAATTCTGCCCGTTTGATTGTGTTTCCCTGTAATTCTTCAAGGGATTTTTTTGTGTCCTCTTTAAGGACTTCCAGTTGTTTACCTGTGTTCTCTTGTATTTCTTTAAGGGAGTTATTTATTTCCTTCTTAAAATCTTCTATCATCCTCTTGATAAGTGATTTTAAGTCTGAGTCTTCCTTTTCTGGTGTGTTGGGGTATCCAGGGCTGGCTGTGGTGGGAGAGCTGGGTTCTGATGAAGCCAAGAACTCTTGGTTTCTGTTCCTTCTGTTCTTGCCCTTGCCTTTCGCCATCTGGTTATCTCTGGTGTTAGCTGGTCTTTCTCTCTCTGACTGTGGCTTGTCTTTCCTTCAAGCCCAGATGTCAGTATTCCTGGGAGACCAGTTCTCTCTCCCAGCTTTTCTTCAGACCCTGCGTCTGGAGCCCGCCTTCTACTGGCTCCTCAGCGCAAGTGGGTGGGTAGCTTTTTCCCTGTGCTGCTTGTATATGGAGGCCTGGTGGGCCAGGCGGGTGTCTTTGGCCACAGATGGAAGCAGGCAGGCTCTTTACCTCCTTGCTTTTTCTCAGTTCCTGCCTGTGTGTTTGCTTTGAAAAGAACTCCCCAAAAGATTTTGCTGAAGTGATGTTGGTCTTTTATTTAAAATGATAGCTTATTCTCAGCACCAGTTAACCAGCATCTGTTGTCTTGGTAAACCAAAGGTTTTACTTCCACAGTCTCCTAATCTAAAATATCATATGAATGGCCTCAATAATCTTGGCTTCCCTATGAAATTTCATATGCCAGGCCTTTTTTGGCTGGATTGCTATTAGCATTGTCTTTCAGGTTCCCACTACAGCTCATTAAACTCAGAGCACTCAATGGCTATTCTGCCCCCAGATCCAAAATCCTCCACCTTTTCCCTCAAAACAGTCCAAGGCATAGTAGCATCATTGTAGGTCATTTACAACAATGCTCTTTTCCTGGTACCAACTTCTGTCCTACTTTGTTTCTCTGCTGTGCTCACACCAGGTGAACAAGATCACAACCTGCCTCCAATAACAGTACTGAAGGAGAGAGGCAGCATTACAAAGGCTGTTGCCAAGAGTATTAAGTACTATGAAGAATCTGTGCATGGTTAGGGTGGTATTAGCATCTTCTGGAAGACCTAAGGAATTGACAGCTGAACTGTGATCTGACTCTGAGATCAGGATTTATCTAAAGGTCCATGAGAACCACAGCCAAGCAGTAACCTTGGAGCTGTGTGAAGATGGAAGCCCCTGTAGATAGAAGGCACACTACTGAAAAATATGCATAGTCAGTTCTATGGTGGTAAGGGGTATGAATGTATCTTAGTGTGTAGAGCCAAGAAGCAAGCGTGGCATTATCTGTGAGCTCACAGCAGTTCAGACTCAGAACTTGTGGAGTAGAACTGGGATTCTGTGAATCTCAGAAGAAGCAGAAATGACAAATGGCCCTGTTTTCTTGTGCTTTGGTTTCCTTACAGTTGCACTGATTCTGCATGCAATTGTGACTTGCAGGTGGGGTAAGAAGCTCATCATTGTGGCTTCCCAGGATATGCGATACCGGGCCTTGATAGGCCTAGAGGGGGATCCTGATCTGAAGCTTCCTGATTTCTCTTACTGCATTTTGGAGCGGTTAGGTCGATCCAGGTGGCAAGGGGAGCTGCAGCGAGACCTTCACACCACTGCTTTCAAGTAAGAGCTAGGCTAGTGTCTCTAATTTACTTTACACAGCCATTGTACTGCACGCTAAATGTAAGGGCCTGCTGCTGTGTCTTCCCTAAGGTATGGCTTTTTGTTCCAGGCCATTGCCTCTCGTGACTTTTAAGCTAGCAGGCTAAGCAGTGTGTATGTCTTGTATTCATGTGCAAGTGAGAAACTACATTGTAAGGATAAAGCTACCAGTAAAAAAGTGGAGTAACCACTCTCTTCTGCAGGGTCGATGCTGGGAAGCTTCATTATCACAGGAAAATTCTGAACAAGAATGGGCTCATTACAATGCAGTCACATGTGATTCGATTACCTACTGGAGCCCAGCAACACTCCATCCTTCTCCTCCTTAACCGGTTTCATGTGGACAGGTGCGGCTGGTAGAAAATATTTAATTACTTCTATGTTGTAACTGTGTGTGTTCTTAAAGGCCAAAAGCTAAAGCTTTTCTTAAAGATATTTTATATTTGTTTTTGATGAAAGTATATCCTGCTCATTTAGAAAGCCTAGCAATTATACAAAAAGGAAGGAAAAATACCACCCAACAATAGGAACTATTAATTAACATTTTGTTGAAGAATTGGGAGAATTTGAAGTAAACCTAATTTGATTGAATACAGTGGCAAAGTTGTTGAATTTTGTCAATCTCAGATTGAATAATTATCCTGTATGGTCACACAGTGAGGTTCTACCAACTGGTCAAAATATGGAAAGGTGCCATTTTAGCTAGGTATCATAGTCCCACTTGTATAGAGCTGGTGAGAACAAACATATTGCCTTAGGGTTTCTATTGCTGTGAAGAGGCACCATGACCACAACAACTCTTATAAAGGAAAATAGTTTTGGGGGGCTGGCTTACAGTTCAAAGGTTTAGTCCATTATTGTCATGTCAGGAAAACAGCAGTATGCAGGCAGACATTGTCCTAGAGAAGGAGCCAAGAGTAGTAGTACATCTTAATCTGCAGGCAGCAGAAGGAGACTCTGCCTTACTGGCCAGACTTGAACATATATGAGACTTGAAAGCCACCTCCACCATAACACACTTCCTCCAACCAGGCCACACCTATTCCAACAAGGCATACCTTCTATTGCCACTCTCTAACATACCAGTCTGGAAGGGTCACCTGTTCAAACCACCACACATATTCCCTTCTAAGGACCAGAGAATTTGAGAGTGAACAAGCATGTTTTTTTTTTCTCACTCTTCTTTACAGTTGGAGTGAATAAATAACCTGGAAAGGGCGTGGGGGTGGGCATGGGGGAAGGATTGTGCCACCTGCCTGGTCTCCCATACTTTTCTTTATAGGAAAAGTGAAAGCCAGGATGGGTGATAGCCAAGCAGGTACAGGACCTAGAAAAACAGCCCTGAGTTGCATAAGTTTCAAACACTTAGGTTTGATCACCAGTACTCTGTGGTAGAGATGGACAGTAGCAAGAGGCATTTGGAAAATAGGTAAACAGACACATCCCTGACCATAACTGATTCTTTTCTAGCTGATTATCAGAATCCTGCTCTTTCCCTCCTTAGCTAGCTGCACCCTGAAAGAGAGAGGCAAGTGTGCACTCCAGAGTAAGTGTAACTTCAGTTTTTAATACTCACTGCAGTGCATGTGACCTGACACAGGTGGATACCGGGTGCAGACTATCGACTGGGTGTCCCGTTAAATTCACATCTGTACTCTGTCAGACATCCTGTCATTCTGTGTGACCTTCACACCTGTACACTATCAGAGTGTTACAAGTCCTACTTCTAGCACCCTGCCAACTCTACCATCTCAGTCTGTGTTTAGAGAGAATCAATTTTACAAGTTTTACATTTTAATGGCTCATACTCTCCATTAGTTAAGTAAGTACACTGCCAAACTGTGATGGGCCTAGCATGGTGGGGTACATACCTCTTTATCCCAGTACTTGGAAGGCTAAGGCATGAAGATCTTGAATTTGATGCCAGCGTGGGATACAGAGTGAGACTGTCTTGAAAACCAAAGCAGCAACAAAGACCCACTCAAGCTGAGGCCTACACTCACCAGAGCCTAGATGATCGCAGAAGGGCTGGAGAGAATGCATAGTGTAGCGTTTGGGCAGTAGGAGAAAGTGCTCAGCGTATGTCAGTGTATGTCAGCGTACCTTTTACCTTGGCCTCTTTCTTGTGCAGAGTGCCTGTACCTCTAAACTATTATTTCCTCTTGTGTAAAGTGGTCATGACAGTGCTTCCCATGTGCCGGAGCCAGGTGCAGTACCCATCTCTCCTTTGTTCTTTTCCTCACTGGGGTACCATGCATGTGTTTTCTCTTCCTCTCAGACAAGGAGTCAAGCCAAGCTGCCTCACACCCTTCCACAGACACAGGCTTCATGAGCATCAGCTTCCCTGGAAGCCATTATCTCAGAAACATTTATCATGCCACACCAGCTTCATGCTACAAAGGAAGTGGGCATCGGGTTAGTCACACCAGAGAAGCCAAAAAGGAATAGGAGAGGGCTTGGTGGGGTTAAATGAGTCTTGGACCTGGGTTTTGGAGAAACCTTCATCATGAAGTAACCCCATTCTTGGTCAAGTGTCACATAAGGCAGAACTTGAGAGGCCCCTAACCTTTAAAGTGCTATCAAAAGGTGAGGAGATTAGAGATGGTTACAGTGATATGTCTGCCCTGGAGTCTCTGTCACCATAACTTTGGACACAAATTGTCATCTCTAAAGATCAGGTGGTCTTGAGTGCTCCAGCAGGTGACTGGCTGGTGTTTCTTGCAGGAGGAGCAAGTATGACATCCTCATGGAGAAGCTGTCTATGATGCTGAGCACACGGAGCAACCAGATTGAGACTCTGGGCAAGCTGAGGGAGGAACTGGTGAGTCCTTGAGGCAGGGGCTGGGTGGGCAGCTGCAAGCTGCATATAACCTCGAGGGCTTAGAAAGGGGTGCACTGAAGACTTGCAGCCCAGTTCAGTGCCCAGCGAAGGCCTTTTCCTTTCTTTTTTATTTTTGTAGCGCTAAGAATAGAATCGACCATTAACACCTCATGCCTACTAAGCATTTTACCACTGAGCTATAGCCTCAGCCCTGGCCTTTTCTTCTTCACAGTGAGAAAATGCTGTTTTTCATTGAAATTCTTACTCTTGACTGACTCCGTTCCCTCTGGGGTTTGCTCTCAGACCTACTGTCAGAGTTCTTGTGGGATGATAAAAATTTGACATTTAGATTTTCTTTCATCGTGAAACTTGTAATTTTACTCTCAGTGGTTTTATGCTGAAGTAACAGGGAGGAAAAAACAATTACTGACCTGCTCTGTCTCAGGCTCAGGAGGAGCAGCCGTGAGGGACTGAGTATGAGAGGGAGCAAGATCATGGTGACCCTGCTGCCTGGCTGCCAGGGTCATGGAATGTTAGCCATGAGCCAGTGTTAGACATGGAGAAGAGACCATCCTGGAGATTGCTAAACTATGGAGCTGGAAGCTGCACGACAGAATTTGGGCAGTAACTAGTCCCTGAAAGTCTTTGAACACACCTATCAGGACAGTCATCAAGAATCACCTGTGCTGTGCTAATCTTTGACTTCATTTGTGTACAGGAAGAAGGCCTCTTCCTGTCTTGAAAACCTTTGCATCCCTATCTCAAAGGTGCAGTAAACTGGCCTGGTGTTTTTGTTTTTTCACCTTGAGATTTCAGATAGAAATTTGAAAGGTTAGGCAGGTTTGGCCCTACCAGTGCTCATGATGGCAACCAACTGGAAGTAACCAGCCCCATCAAGTCCCTCGACTTCCTGTTACCTTCTAGATACTGGTAGAACCAGTGCCTTTGCCTTCCTGGATACCTTGCAGTTTAGGATAGGAGTGTATTTCTCTGTCTCAGTTGATCAAAAAATGGGAAATCAAAGGAAGGTTGAAAAAAAACTTTTCAGGAGACTTAAATAGAAGTGAGGAAAGTTGCTACAGGCTGAAGAAAGCCAGTGTCTGCCCCTATGTTCTCTGTTCCTATGTATTCTCTAGGAATTGAGACACTGTTGTAACCCCCCTTGAGGAACAAGAAGCGATAGTCTTGTTCAGGTCAGCACTATGGCCTCATTGTTCCTTTGAGCATGTTGTATTTTTGAGCACATGGCTCAGTGAGTGTTTTCAGTCAGGGTTGGAACAAAGTGGCAGAAGTGGGTGAAGATGGTAGATCCTGTCACAGGGCCCTGTCGTTGGAGGGCTTGTGGATGAACTCACAGTGGGAGACGTGTCCCTAGACCACTTAGGCCTGCCAGAGCAATTCATGGAAGAGGTAGGGCTCTAGAAGCCAGCAGTGATTGGATGTAATGGTGGGTGAAGGTGACGGAAGATGAGGGGGGTCTTAATGGCCTGGGTTAGACTGGAGTCTAGAAGCTTGTATCAGTGGCTGCCAGGAAGAAACAGTGGTGACATGAGGCACTAAGAGGAGGAGGATATAGGCTGGATCCTGGCCTGCATCTTGAATTTGAGATGTATTTTGAAAGTGACATAGAGGTGAGTGGTGACCCAGCCGGGATATAAGAGGACTGAGAGAAGGTCTGAAGATGCAACTCAGGCTTTTAGTTTGAGTGACTGACACTCAGGTAGACTGGAATGTGACAGCAGGCTGGGGCCCAGCAGAGTGTGGGTGAGGAGGGGCACTCTGTGAACCAAGGCTGAGATTTATGGAGCATAAAGGCTTTCTAGGTGTTCTCTGGAGATGTCTAGTCTGCAGCTGGCAGTAGATTCCAAAGAGCCAACTAAATTAGCCTGTAGCTGAAGTGGGTGCTGGCCTTGTCGGTGATCCTGCTGTTCTCTCTGCTGGACAGAATGTGCAGGTCCCCTGAAGGCAAGACCATATCATATTCCCTCATTCTGGATGGTCCAGAGCTCAACACCAAATGTTTGGGGTAGGACTTGATGGATGGGTTTCCAAAGGCTCTTTCTAACTGACAGGCTCAGCTAAATTAACGAAATGCACCGCATACAAACCTGCGTGTTTGAAGGAGCCAGATGGGACTCATCTAGATTTCTTGGATGACCATATGTTCTGTAGCCCCACGGTGAAAGTGCTGGCTCCTTTGAGTGGGTCACAGATGTGTGCTGAAGCTCATAGGCATTTGCTGTCTCTGCCTCAGTGTGCCAAGCAGTCCCTAAGACTCAGAGCAGTGCTGAATAATGAATGCCGTCTCTTCCATACTTTGCTTGCCCATGGGTTGTACAGCCAGGTAGCAACAAAGGCTAGTAGTAAATTGGCTGGGGGCAGGACATTTTGTGCAGTATAGATTTTAAAACTGTTGTCAACAGCATCAGAGAAGAACGACATACATGTGACAGACAGCAGACAGTGACTGACGTCCACCTGTGCTGTTCAAGGGTCTGCCAGGGAATGTAGACCTACTGCACCCTGAGGACTACATGCCCTGCTAGTTACAGAGGTGTTTGATCACTTCTCCCTGACTGAGAAGTGCCTGAGAAGTTGTGTCAAATGACAACTTGCTGGAGTTGGTTCTCTATTTATTATATGGGTCCTGGGATGGAACTCAGGTCCTCTGGCTTGGTAGCAAGTACCTTTACCTACTGAACCATCTCTCTGTTTCCTTAGGTGACTTTTTTTCTCCACTGCCTTTGGGAGGACTCTTTTAATGTTTCATGCACACACTTGGATTTTAAATGCAGTATGGGAAAGTCTTGTGGACAGTCTCCTCTTAGCTCTGCTCCAGACTTTGTTCAACTACCTGAGTGCAGCTTGGTGGTCTTATTAGTACCTGTGGCATTTCTTAAGTTACTGTCAGTTGGTAATTGTCATCCTGAACACTGGTGTTTCTGCAATGCTGGGTTTTCCCAGTGCCTTAACTTAGCAGTACCTGTGGGCTTGTGTTTTGCAGGGGCTGTGTGAAAGGACATTCAAGCGTCTGTACCAGTACATGTTGAATGCTGGGTTGGCCAAAGTGGTGTCTCTTCCCTTGCAGGAGATTCACCCTGAGTGTGGTCCCTGTAAGACTAAGAAAGGTAAGAGCAGAGCGTTGTGGCCAACTGACTCTCCCTGTTGTCATTTTCTCTGGTCACATTCTGCCTTGGAGTGGGAAGATTACACTCTTTTCAGTTCCTTACTGCTCAGTGCCTTCCATCTAAAAAGAACCTGAGAAATGTGCCCTGTATTCTAGTGAGCACCTCTTCAAGGGTGTCCTCCAGCGGCCTTCCCTCTTGCACCAATCCCTTCTTTATGCCTTCATTCATTCCTTTTTTGGTCCTGGGGACTGAACCTAGAGTGTTGTGCTTTCTGGGGCAAGGGCTCTACCACTGAGCTGTTTACCCAGCCCTGTTTGAAATAATGTCACACAACCATAAGAATGTGTTCCAGGGATGAACAGCACAGCATGCACTCACACATAGATAGCGAGGGTCAGACACTCAGTGTGGCTTCTTGGTGTAATCAAGCGGTAGTTAGACAAAGTGTACATGATTGGCTGGATGTACAGGCATACTGCTTACAATGATAAACATTTTCTTCAAGTAGGAAGAATATGTTCTAAAATTATCATGGTACTGTGTAAACCAGTAACATAATCGTTGATTATTGAGCATTGTGTCCTATCTGTCACTGTGCTGTGCTTTAGCTACAAATGCAAGAGAAACCATTACACTGTCACAGCAAAGGGTCACTAATTGAGAGAGGTTTTTAACTTCTTTGTAACTATTGTGCTGGCTGTGTGCAGCACACATGCCTGCTCTGCATCTCATATCCTGTAGCCCCACAAGGT